>MU403089.1:662064-1197490 GCA_022695765.1 Annulohypoxylon moriforme | reverse complement strand
ATAAATAATAAATAATAAATAATAAATAATAAATAATAAATAATAAATAATAAATAATAAATAATAAATAATAAATAATAAATAATAAAAAAATTTAAAAAAAAACCGGAATAAAAACGAGTGGGATTTAAACCCACGATATTTTACGTATGTATAACATGGACGGTGGTGGCTCATAATTGTGGCGTTGCGGGGGAGCGGCAAATATATCCAATTAAAACTGCGCAAAATTTTTAACGCGGGACTCATGATCATACACCCAATTAACGAGTTGAATAAGTTTTAACGTTTTCAACGTAATTTATGCTCACATTTAATAACATCGGGATCTCGGGGTGCGTGTTCCCGGTATGGGGACCTCTTGTCCTGGTTTAAGCTCGCTAAGATAAATAATACCCCTTCGTAAACTTAAGGCATAAGAACCCGAGTAAAACTCGAGCATTACGGGATCTCGTGGTACGTGTTCCCGTCGCGGCGACCTCATGTACTTATTTTTTAAATTTTCTTTTAGTGTAAAAAAAAAAAAAAACATTTTTATACCCGTTCGCGTAAACGGAAATGTACTTCTTATATTGCAAACAAAACAAATCTTAATCCATATTGCGGATTGAATATTATACTTCATTTTAATTAATAATTTTTAATGCTTTAACATCTTTATCAAAGTTAGCTGTGTTCGGAGATGATACCATTAGCGTTGGCGGACTGTAAGATGATATCCGTCTTGCCTCGGCATCAAGGTTAATGGTGAATTCATCCATTGTCAATCCTCCGGCGTTGCTTTCTTCTCGTATGTCATGAAGTGTCTTAGACATGTCCGCTAATAATCCCTTTACCACACGGAGCCAAGCGTCACCGTTCTCTTCGAGACGCTGTATCCTCCCTTCTATTTGTTGCTCAATGTGTTCCCCCTGGGACTTCTCCACCTCCCCTTGAATAGACTCCCCAGGCTTAATCGCACTGATCGTTTTTTCGACTAACTCGGAAATTTCCTCCTCCTTGGCCAACTTCTCCCTTTGAAGTCGCTCCTTCAGTGATGCCACACGCCATCTACTTCGGCTGCCTTCCTCTGGATCTACGGTGTTTGGCATTGGTTGTTCTAAAGTCGTAGAGCAATCCCAACCCGGAGATGATTGAGTCGATGAGAAAGTTCCCGGCGGATGGCTTCTTCTTCTAATTGACGGGGAATCAGGTGATGGTGGTAGTGACGGCATACTCGTAAAGCTATGACGATTGACTTTGCTGGTGCTTGATATAGTACGCTCGATATCTCCAGTTGTAGGATTTCGATGCATCATGATCGACACGGGCCTCGGTCGAGTTTGGGGTATTATCTTGAGTTTATGTTTCAGGGCCGGTCTAGGAGAGGTATAAGTAGTCATTGGCGTGTGTACTGAAGATACGGACAATGCTGGAGACCCCGGCTGAGATTTGAGGTCCGCCACAATCATGATGGATGATATAGAAATTTCATTAGTTGCCTGCCGTCGATCTAGGACGGTAGCATACTCCGGAATGATCTCTATTGTCATGATAGGAGAAAGTGTCCAGTCGTTTCCTACTGAAGCGGTTTCGAGTACCTCAGGGGTACTCGTAGAGGCTATCTGTCCTGGCCTTGACAGAGCTAGATCTTCTTTAGGTAAGGGGGCATCGTTATAGGATCGATTTTTAACAGAGACTACGTAACCAGTACGCCCATTAGATGGTTCCCGCAGTGATAATTTCCGTGGACGAGCGACATTGTCGGTAAACCATCCCAGAATCGGCGAATCTTTAGACTCAAAATTCATCGACCCCAATGTTGCAGTCCTAAGAGCGAGTTTGGCTGCATCCAGATCTCGTCTCTTGTAGGCTTGTACTTTAGCCCTCCGTGCCATTCTTCTCTCCACGATACTCTTTCGTCCGTCTACGAAATTTGCTATCTGCATGGTCGTGATAGCCCTGCCACCTAAGTTCTGATTGCAACTCCGAAGCGCCAAATCTGTTGAAGCTAGGTCCTGCTTGTAGCAAGGCTGTACTAGAATTGGACTTATCGTTGGAAGCGAGGAGCAAAAGCGGTGGGTTGCCCCATTAGGATACGAGACGACCTCATTTACATCAGTAGTGCGCGGAGCAATGGGGGATCCTTGGCGGGAGCCCGTCACAGCCGTCAAGTCACTCATTAGGGAATGCCGTTGTGAACTTGCGATATCGCTTGTTGCTGGAGTGACCGAATCGTAGGCAGTCCCGGCCGGCGTAGAAGATGCACCGGACGGAGGTCGAGATTTCAAGTCGTCGATGACCAATGACATATTCTCCGCCCCTCTAGCTATTGACGTCGAGCTGCTATCGATGGTGGTTTTTAGACATTCTTTTGATATGGAAGTATCATGGGAAGTGTTATCAAGCTCGGCAGGCTCAGTAATTGGCCTCGTGGGTTGCATTAAGAGTTCGTTGAGTGAGGCTGTAGTTAACCCACTAGATGTACATGCGCGCTTACTCGACGTGCGAGGTCGCACCGTCGGAGGGTCTGTGGTACTTGCTTGACAGGGTGCTATCGCGCCGAGATTTCTGTCTGATGAGGGCGGTCTTGAAGTTGTTGGTGGAGAAGGGAAAGTCATTGCTGCTAACATCTTGGGGAACCCAGGAGAATCGGGCAGCAGAGGATCCTGAGGAGGTGCAAGAGTTTGTTGTGAAAGAATCCCCCTCTCAGCTACCTGAGAGGAGGTTGAGGAGGTCGAGGTTCCTGGATAAGCTATGTTTAATTGCCCAGGTCGCTGCCCGTGGTTTTCGATCGATATTGTTAATGAATTCTTGGATGCTCCCCTGGAAAGCGTGGGGCGCTGATGGGGTCTGGACTGGGTCGGGACTTTTCGCGAGCTCGCTCCATTTCTGTCATCGAGCCCACTATCCGATGCAGGTTGCTTAACCTGAACCGTGGGTTGATAACCATAATGTCCCCCTGTAGGTTCGGCAATTACCCTCGTCGATGACCTAGACCGACTGATATCTTTCCTAACCGGGGACTGGCACTCTGGTGCCGTGTCCTCCGAACAGATGATCCGCGAAAGCGTCCTTGTGGAAACGCTCGTCCTTAGTGAATGATGACCCCAACCTTTTCTTGACGAGCTTCTCTCTGGCCACTCTTGGTGGCCGGGCACCCGACCGTCGAGGAGGATGCCAGAAGATGACTTCGACCTAAAGCGCGTAATGTGGCCATTCCGACCCGGTAAAGAGGTCACTGGGCCGCGAAACTCACCGTTCGTCTTGTCTGGCACTCTGCCGTCGGGGAAGTAAGACAACGAACGACCATGGGCTCTGGCTTTCCACTCCCTTTTTAGGGACTTAATTGACCATCTCCCATTTTCGCCGGGCGAGGTGCTGGTGTGATGCTGAGACGATACATACGAGCTCGATGGTGAATTAGTCCTGGGTGTGGTGAGAGAACCGTTGGCAACATCGAACATGTTGGAGGTTGACCGGGAGTGAAATAATCGCGAAAGCTTTGATGCCCGCTCCTCTAGCATAGGCGAGCTCATCATCGACTAACGGTATGGGGAAAACGAGCAGAAAATACAGTTACGATCAGCTATTAATGCTGAGGAGCGTGTAGCACGGTCTGCGACATCAGGTTATCACGCAAGCCAGCATGCCGACTGGCTATGCTCGGCCGCCCACGACTCAGCGATTGTAGTGCAGTCACAACTGTGCGACATTTGCATCTGCCCAACCCGAGATCGCCAGACAGACACACAGACACAACTGGTTGAAGAAGAAGATCGAAGAAGACCCGAACAAGGAGATTCGCTTATAGAAACCCGGCACGACGTCGACTATTAATGGAAGATATGGGAGATATGGGTAGGTAAAAATAAATGAGCCGTCGCGGAAATTTCCCTAGATAAATCGAGACGCGCCTCTTACCCACGTCGATCAGGATTCATTCTACTGCTACGATCTAACTCCTACCACTCCTACTCCTACTACTACTTACTACAAACTAACTACTACCAACTACTACCAACTACTACAAATAGTACGGCAGGCAAATTACCTAGGCACGTAATGATTGGTGGATTCGGTTCGTCTTCTTACGGGATACTATCGCTTTCCCTTCTCATCTCCAGAGATCCAACAGCCCTGTCATTTCCTTGCGTCTCTGGGGAGCTTTTTGAATTATGTAGCATGGATTAAGAAACGCCGTCGATTTATCTCATTAACTCACTGGTTGGCTTCACTTTACACCTTACCCGTCCGGGGATGGCGGGGGATGAAGATCTGCAACGCCTTCCCTATTTGCTGATATGGTCCGTTGGTCCTTAAAAAGAAGCTTCAGCTTACATAGAATATGGATAGGTAGCTTTGAGCTGGTCCCCGAGTAGAGTCTTGACGAGTGTTTTATTTCGAAGTCTTCGGTAGCCATACTATGGTACCAACACCGGAAAGCTCGATACGTCCTGATCACCCGTAAACGCCAACGCGACTTAGCTAATAGAGCGACCGTTGATTTTAGATACTGCGGTTGATTTTTCATTGACTTATACTAATTAGGTGGATTCTTTGGATAAAGTATGTAGCATATTTTATTTACATACCTATACTGCTACATTATAAAATCATGACAGGCGCGAGGGTTGAAAAGTGCTGAGAAGATGCCTACATACATTGTGGCAATGTATTATATGTACCTACCTAGGTAGTCTATAGGTATGTACGTATCCATGTTATTGTCGATGATGAGATTATCGGCATAGGCAATTACCGCCCTAACGGGGCTACCGCCAAAAAACCTTACAGGCATTACAGGGATGACAGTTGCTTTTTTTCGCACCTTGGTTGCAACTTGTCCATAACTCCCCTCGTCACCAATTAAAAGCAAGGTACCTACTACCACACCTACCACACCTACCACCGTGTTCCAAGGCTAGGTACACAACAAGAAACGACATCAGAAATTCATTCCCTCCCACCACCCCGCCGAGCCAGTCTGTTCTCAAGATTCGAAGCTCGGAAGACTCAAGAAGTTGGTTGAAAAGTACAATTCGTTACCATAAATTTGATTTGGCGGAGTCCAACTCCTAGACCTGGTTCGGGGGTTCGACTTGGGTTCACCAGATCATATCAGACCAGACCAGACCTACAAACGACATCATAGATACGTCCTAGGATCGGCGATTGCTGCAGCTGCAACTGATTTCGACGAAAAAGGAGCTTGGCGTATTGTCGCAAGCATCCCGACGATATGGACTACGAAGCATTAAAGGAACAATGGAGCGAAGTTGAAGATCGTGATGGTGTCCGACTTAGTTGGAACGTCTTTCCCAGCTCTCGGATGGTTAGTTTCCTCGCCTTGCACGCTTTTTTGACTATTTGGGAAACCCCCCTTGTAGCCGGCCGCAACTTTCTCTAGGTGCAATCGTGCTAAGGCTTCATTCAGGAGGCGTCTCGCCTTGTTGTTCCTATCGGCGCCCTCTACACACCTCTAAAGGAGAAGCCAGATACTCCTCTGCTGCAGTTCGAGCCCGTAACGTGCAAGCAGCCATGTCGCTCCGTCTTGAACCCCTTCTGGTTAGTCGGCCTCGATCGCCCAGACCGTCGCTTTTGATGATAGGACTAACGATACAAAAATACCCAGCCAAGTTGATGTCCGGGCACGTTTATGGATCTGCCCATTCTGCCTTTCGAGAAATCCCCTCCCACCTCACTATAAGGACATCACGCCTAATGCCATCCCTCCCGAGCTGCATCCTTCTAACACTACCATCGAATATCGCCTCTCGCGACCCGCTCCTAGCCCGCCCATCTTTCTTTATGTCGTCGATACGTGCCAGGAGGATGACAGTCTTTCAGCTTTGAAGGAGTCGCTCATCATGAGCTTGAGTCTTCTCCCCGAGAATGCACTGGTCGGTCTGATCACTTACGGCACGATGGTACGTTTATTCTACTCTACTTCCGGGCCGATTTTATTGTTAACTAGGGTTCCTAGGCGCAAGTTCATGAGATAGGGTATACCGAATGTGCCAAATCGTACGTTTTTCGCGGCAGCAAGGATTATTCTGCCAAACAGGTCCAAGAGATGCTGGGACTGCTCGCTCCCAGCCTACGCCCTGGTATGCCACAGCAGCAGCCTGGTCGACCTATGCTTCCCATGGGACCCGCCACCAGGTTCCTATTACCAGTCCAGCAGTGCGAATTCCAACTCACCAAAATTCTCGAGCAGTTACAGAAGGACCCTTGGCCTGTCGCTAGCGACAGGAGAAACCTTCGCTGTTCTGGCGTAGCGCTTAGCGTGGCCGTCGGACTTCTCGAATCGTCTTTTCAAAACGCTGGTGGTAGGATTATGCTCTTTGCCGGCGGTCCCGCAACCGAGGGCCCGGGAATGGTCGTCGGACCTGAGCTCAGGGAGCCTATTCGCTCGCATCATGACATCGACCGCGACAATATCAAGTATTACAAGAAGGCTTTAAAAGTAAGATGCCGTTCCCTTGTTTCTCGTCTTTCTCATATCCTCTTGTCTACTTTTGACTAATACGCCTTTAGTTCTATGATAACCTCGCGAAGAGAACTGCGCACAACGGCCACATAATAGACATATTCGCTGGATGCTTAGATCAGGTGGGATTGCTCGAGATGAAAGGCCTATGCAACTCTACTGGTGGTCACATGATCCTCACGGATAGTTTTACCTCGTCCATGTTCAAGCAGTCATTTATCCGTGTCTTTGAAAAGGATGGTGATGACAATCTGCTAATGGGCTTTAATGCGGTCCTTGAGGTCTTGACAACAAAGGAGTTAAAAGTAACAGGTCTAATCGGGCATGCTGTATCATTGAACAAGAAATCGACGTCCGTAGGAGAGACGGAATGCGGCATCGGCAATACGTGCTCATGGAAAATGTGTGGAATTGACCCCAACGCGAGCTATGGGGTCTATTTCGAAATCGCAAGCCAAGGCGGCCCCACGCAACATCCACAGGGCCAGCAGAAAGGTATGATGCAATTTTTGACCTATTACCAACACTCTTCCGGACAATTTCACCTACGCGTCACGACAATCGCCAGGAACCTAAGCGGCCCTGCCGGGGATCCTGCAATCGCCCAGTCTTTTGATCAAGAAGCGGCCGCGGTACTTATGTCTAGAATTGCCGTTTTCAAGGCTGAGGTCGATGACGGTCCTGATGTCCTTCGTTGGGTAGATCGCATGCTTATTCGATTATGCTCGCGCTTTGCCGATTATAGGAAAGACGACCCTTCGTCGTTTAGACTGGAAAAGAACTTCACTCTATATCCTCAATTTATGTTTCATCTCCGGCGAAGTCAGTTCCTCCAGGTCTTCAATAACTCGCCTGACGAGACTGCTTTTTATCGTCACGTATTAAACCACGAGGACGTGAGCAATTCCTTGATCATGATACAGCCGACCCTGGACTCCTATACTTTCGATCAAGATGGCGGCCAACCAGTCCTACTAGATTCGACCTCTATTCAGCCAACACATATTTTATTGTTGGACACGTTCTTCCACATCCTTATCTTCCACGGTGAAACTATCGCAGAGTGGAAGAAGGCTGGTTACCAGGATCAAGAAGGCTACGACAATTTCGCTACATTACTTGAACAACCAAAGGAGGACGCAAGAGTAAGTACATTTATTTATTTATTTTTTCCTCTGAGGAGCTTATGTTAATACATTGCCAGGATCTTATTGCCGACCGCTTCCCGCTTCCTCGTTTTATCGTATGTGACGCTGGCGGTTCTCAGGCGCGGTTTTTACTCTCAAAGCTTAACCCTTCGACCACCCACACCTCAGGAGCATACGGAGGCGTTGGTGCCCAGACGGCCCAAACCATCTTTACCGACGACGTGTCGTTGCAAACTTTCATGGACCATTTGATGAAGTTAGTAACACGTTGTTTTGAAACCTGGATATATGAAGCTGACATCTTGTGGCAGGCTGGCCGTGAGTGGTACGAACTAAGCGAGTTGGAAGTGTGGTTCAGTGGGGAACTGATCGTGTTTGTCCAGTTAGGGGAGATTACCGCGGTAGGACTAAGTGCTGAAGTTAAATACCAGTATAATGAACCAGGCGGACTTCCTACCATAGACTTTAGTTTTGAGCCGCGATCAAGTTATATACAAAGTAGAAGTTGGCGCAGAGTCGTCCATCACCCTATTGCTACCGTACACGATTTTACGCCAATGGCTTTTATCCCATCCGTTTGCCATGTCTTTTTCATCGCTTGCTAACAACACGGAAACGAATAATATCAGACCCTCGAACTTATTCCTTATCCCCTACCAGTAAATTTAAAGATCATTCTACATTTCTATGTCTCTCACCCACCCCCTCTCTCTCCCTCCTTTTCCTTAACAAGGAAGAGGGAAAACCATAAGAAATAATACGCGATAGTCGGCGCATGCGTCAAATTATTCGATGTATCAATTACATACCTATATTGATAGTATGTACAGTCGTTACCTTACGGTGAGACTTGAAAACCTTTAGGGCTAATTTTAAGCTTAGTAGCAATCGATTACCACTGAGAGTGAAATTCTGGGCTAGCCGAAGTATGGCCAATTAACTGTTAGATACTGTTACACGTCCCCACTATTCTCGCTCCCATACCACTTTCCTAGGGCAGTACGAAGATACAAACCCCACCACCTAGGGTTTTTCGCCCACAACTGAATTTGTTTGAGGTCTGATTCTTCAACTCGCACTCTTCTAATTGCAAGTGTCCTTCACGAGGCTCAGAACATCTTGCGCGACAGTCTCTACACAATACCAACAAGCAAATTCTCGAGACTAGAAACTGAGCCAAAATGCGTACGTCTTGAAAAATACATACCCTTTTCCCCCAATGGTTCATACATAACTAACAATTTGCGAAATATAGCTCCCAAGTTTGATCCTAACGAGGTTAAGGTGATGTACGTCAAGATCAGCCAACCCTCACAGCCTTTACCAACCGAGAAATAAGATTATAATCGCAGAATATACTTAACTAACTGAAACCTTTTGCAGTCACCTTAGAGCTACAGGAGGAGAAGTTGGTGCCTCCTCCGCGCTCGCTCCCAAGATTGGCCCTCTCGGCCTGTCACCGAAAAAGGTCGGAGAAGACATTGCGAAGGCCACCGGTGATTGGGTATGCATCTGATCGATATCATACAAGATGAATACTTGAGACTAATGCCTGTCCGATTAACAGAAAGGTCTACGTGTTACCGTCAAGCTTACAATCCAAAACCGTCAAGCCGCCGTGTCTGTTGTCCCTACAGCATCTTCGCTCATCATCAAGGCGTTGAAGGAGCCTCCGCGCGACCGCAAGAAGGAGAAGAACATCAAACACTCGAAGAGTGTGCCTCTTGATGATATCATCGAAATTGCCCGAACAATGCGATTCAAGTCTTTCTCCAAGGACCTGAAGGGAACCGTTAAGGAGATCCTAGGAACGGCATTTAGTGTGGGTTGCCAAGTTGATGGAAGAAGCCCCAAGGATATCGGCGACGACATTGAGAGTGGCGAGATCGATAGTGAGTTACATCTTGCAAGGCATTATTCAGATTTCAGGTTCGATACTGACCAATGTTGACGTAGTCCCGGAAGAGTAAAAAAACACAACAACATTAGGAACTGGATGGGCTGAAAATGGGCTTCTTTTTTTATTCTGCTGCATCTTACAACAGGAGTTCAGGAATGGCTTGCGATAGTTCTCGCCGACACGCTCTGAATTGAGAGGAATCAACCAGTTTTCAATGCCTTGAGACTTGTACACTACTTCCGCACCCTCTCGCTACGCCCTTGCCTACACTCTGAGATAAACCTAGCTCACCATGGTCTATCTCTATTTTGTGTCAAGGGAGATTGAAATTCGACCAGCTACTCACCGCGGCCTTCTTGCTACTAAAGCGTGAAGGTTGAGGTCCATCTTTCTAGGTCAACATACTAGCGACCAATGCATTGTAGACTCGGTCTTCCAAGATGTAGTTTTCTATGCCTGCTGTAAAAATCAGAATGACCATTGCTTACGCGAGTGTATCCTGCTTTTAGGGAGAAAATAGCGCTAGGATTAAGGCGCGAATCTGTACGTACTTCTGGCATGTAGATAACCACCACAGATGAGGTAAAAACTAGTAAGCTGAGGAATATATTGCATTTGACAGATGGTGAACACCCTCTTTTTATTTTCTTTGCTTCTCGCCAGAATAGAAGTTTGGGTCATATTTATGTTCTACTTGACATGCCTACCTACCTACCTTCATGTATCAAGGCAGTGCTTAGGTGCCTGGAGAGGTACCTACCTAAGTAGGCTGGTAGGTACATATAGAAGTACTTTACCCATGTACATAAAGGATTGTATAAAACTTCTACTGCTCACGAAGGATAGGTAGGTACAACTTATACTTACATATATATCGTAAGGATGTATAATACAATATAGTCGCCGACTTCAAATCATTAGGTCTCTATGTATAACAGGCCTGTATTTTGTGAGGTGTGGTACCTGATTACAAAGTACATTGGAAAATACGACCCTCATACATTGGATACACGCAATATACTACGTAGGTACTCAACGAATTTGGTAAGGCTTGTCTGAGAGCATTGATTTCGATGATGCCTACCGGTATGTACATGAATATGTACGTCTAATATTTCTCACCTCATCTACGCGCGCATTGGATACATCTGTACTGGGCGGTGAATGAAAGCTTGTACTTTTCTTACATACACATGTAGGCTACATATCAACCATGTATAATAAACTGCATTTTAAATTTATTATTATGTATATATTTTAATATAATCCATATAATCATGTATAAATACAGCTGTATCATTGGTAGTTTTAAACTGCAGGTAAAGTTAAGTATACTTTTGTTAAACTCAGCTATTATTAAAGGTACTTGAACGTAAACTAGTGCTAGCGTCCCCAGCCGATGAATTGTGACAGGAGCTGATGGACTAACGTGAACCAAAAATTCAATTTAGACTCAGCCCCCCCACGTAAATCAGCGCCGGGTCTTTTCGACCCTCATTATTCTCATGCTTCCCTCCACTTACAGCCTACAAAGAAAGACCAATACACCTCGACACTATACTTACTTCATTTAATCAAAGACCGTTTGTTAACGTCGACTTGAATCGGGAATTGCCCCTCTTGTTCTAATCGGCTTCACATTTTTTCCTAAAGCTCTTTTCCCCAAATCGTCCATATAGTCCTTTAGCCTTCCGTTCCATTCTATTCATTTGTGTCTATTCCGTCCCTGGGTCTGCCTTCGAAAGCCGTGTCCCTCTTTTCGCATCCCGACTGCCTCGTCCGCGTCCTTCCTCCTCCCTGCCTCGCCCACGTTCTTGCGCCCGGCTGGCCCCTGGAGCTCCTCCGTCGCGCGAGGCAGAGCAGAGGGTGAGGAATCGATCGCTTGAAATTGTGAAGGAGGGGACGAATTTGACTTGACCTTGACACTTCGGATGACAACCTCAGTTCAGCTTCCTGGTTAAGAGACTTTGGCCTGGCTTTTCAGTATTGGTCAACCTACTTCCAGATGTATATCAGCAAGCTTTCTTCAGCCGCGCTCTAACCAGCAGGCTATAATGAGACCATCCATCGACTTATTCCTCGACGCACCCTTTCCTGACCCCGGTCTGCTTTTGCCAGATGTTCCCTTCAGTCCAGATGCACCAGATGGTGCAGCCTCCGCACCATCTTGACTCCCCGTCTCCCTTCCAACTAGATCGCAAACAGGATCGACTTTCTTTTCCACACTATCCTCGTACTACCGCGCGAGCATCCGAATCGCTACAAGGCCTCGGCTTCGGCTCCACGCATCGCGCCTTTCCCATTCGTTCTTCGCAGCCGGCACCGTCGCTGCCGATTCATCCGAGATCAAACGCTTTCATGTTTCCATCTCACCTATCCGACCGTGACGAACACCAGCTTAGACGCAAAACACCGAATGGCACAATAGATGCTGGGTATGATGGCAACCCTGCCCAGCTTGCCTCTGGGCCTCCGCCTCTGAAGCATATGATCTTGCCTACTTCTTCCAGCCTTATATCCGCGACCCCCTACTCACAGCAGGATCATACAATGAAACGTCACATTAAGCCTGCAGTCGACGAATGGTCATTCCAGTCACCTTCGCTTTTCAACATTCCAGATCACGGTGGTCTTGCTGCCCTCGATTCGAACTCGTTAGCCTTTGGGGGCAGCTGGCGCCGCGGTGTCGGGAACGACTCTCGTTCCCTCATGGCTCTTGACTGTATCCCCAATGGACCGCCCACGGCCTATTATCCTTATAACAATGGCGTTGAAGTACCCACAGCGTTGCAGCCCATATACCAACATTCTCCAGGTCCCGCCATATTTGATAATGGGGGATTACTTCCGCCCTCGGCTTGGCCCGAGATGAATATACCCAATTACCACCCCACTGCGCACCCGGGAGTCCTGAACTACCAAGTGTTGAACCACCAGTTCATGCCCCATCTTCGTTCATCCAATACGCCCATGCCGTCAAGGGCACCATTCAATGCTTTGTCACGTTATGAAGAAGGCCATATGGGTCTGCAGACGCCATCTCAAGGATTAGAGTCTCTTACGCTTGAGCCTGTTTCATATCGTAGGTCTGGACTTGGGGTGAGCGAAAACTCTGCACCTACAAGATTTCGGGAAAGGGCACTTGCAAGTGCTCATCGATCCTACATTGAGCTTCTAGCGTGCCTTCACCACAACAAGAAATCGCAGAGTCGGTCTTCCCAGGAAACTAAGTCTTCGAAAATGGTCATATTTCCGAAACTTCCTAGACCGTCAAGTCATCCCAATTGTGTTCTTTCCCCGCGGCGATCTCAAGACGCACATGCCTATAGAGATCTGACTGGTGGTCATAGCCACGTAGTTAACTCCCGGGTTGATCCTCCGTCGGATTTATTTAGACAGCATATAGTGAAACAGCAATTCCGGGGTGGTGAAATACCCCACTCAGCGTTTTACCATCTATTCAACACCGAGAACTCCGGAGGTTTCGCTGCCGAGTCGGAGCGGGGAAGGGGGCCTTCTACGCCTTTTACCAATGCTAAGGCCGCCGTCGAGATGTTAACACATTTATGCGAACAAAGTGGTTGGAAGTGGGTTGACGGGATGCTGCTTGGAGGGTGCTTACACTACGGCCTCGAGCATTACGAGCAATCTCTAGAATGGTTTCAGAGAATCATCTCCCTAGATGAGACGTGAGTTATGGTTTTTCAACACCCTCTTACTAAAATGATTCATGGAACCTTGGCTGACATCCTTCCCTAGCCATGTTGAGGCGATTTCAAACGTAGCTGCTACTCTGTACTGTCTTAATCGACACGAAGAAGCCGAACACCATTGGCTACGAGCTGTGCGCTTACGACCGAGCTATTTAGAAGCTGTCGAACATCTCGTAGGGCTTCTCTGTTCTAGTCATCGAAGTAAAGAGGCTGTTGATATAATTGACTTTATCCAGCAATCTATTCGCCTTTCTGAGGACCGAGTTGATTGCGATACACCTCTCGGTGCGATGAATGGGGCTAATGGTCTTGCATACGGTGCCTCTGAGTCGCATATGCACCCTCATTGCGGGCCAATGGGTAGTGCTGATGGTGTAGAAGAGTCGAGGCTGCCTGGTTTTGGGTCAAGTGGTTATTGTGTTGCCGGAAACGAGAACGGTCGCGTCATTGCACTAATTCACGCGAAGGGTAACATGTTATACGCATTGAAAGACATTGACCGAGCGTCTGAGGCATTCGAAGAGGCTGTGCTCATTAGTACCGGAAGGAAGCTCAAGTGCATTCACTCTCTAATCCGCAGAATACAGTCAGTCTTGTCTCCTGTAGATCCTTACGGGATAGAGGGGCAGAATAGTTCGCCCACAGGACCCTTGCTTCTGCCACCTGAGAGAGCAAGACGCACTGCTCAGCTGGTTTTTGCCACCTATGGCGATCTTCCGGGACTACGCTTCGTGCCAGACGGTGGACCAAAAAAGTCGGCGATCTCTACTACTAGCAACTCGCTGTTGTCGCTGGCTAAGATATTTCAAGATGCCATGTCAAACGGAGGCTCGTTCCCAAGGCTCCTGCGCCAGCCTTCTGGTATCGGCGACATCCTAGCGCTCTATTACCTGTCGCTGTCGCTCTCTGAAAGTCCTTCAACTGCCAACAATGTAGGCATTTTGCTAGCCAGCGTTCAGCACACGAGTTGCGCCCCTCAGTTCCAAATGTCACAGAGTGCGAATATACCTCAGATACCTGGAATTGCTCCTGGCAGTGGCCTTGCCCTAGCCCTTGCATATTATAACTACGGCCTGACTTTGGACTCGAAGCATGTCCATCTTCATACGAACCTCGGGAGCCTACTGAAGGATATCGGTCAGCTTGATATGGCGATACAAATGTATGAGCAAGCCGTAGCATGCGACGGCACCTTCGACATCGCCCTTACGAACCTAGCCAATGCCGTCAAGGATCGTGGGCGAATTAGCGATGCTATCATGTACTATAGGCGAGCCGTTAATTCCAATCCCGATTTTGCGGAGGCGGTCTGCGGCCTTTCAACGGCTCTCAACTCTGTTTGTGATTGGAGTGGCCGAGGCGGTGTATTGTTGTATGATGGGGCGTACGACCGCTGGCATGTTGACGAGCAGGGAATGATTCGAGATGTCAAAAACGAAGGTGTCGGCAGTGGTTTGATGAAGAGGGTTGTTGACATTGTCTCCAAACAGCTGGCAGACTCGTATCATTGGGGCACTGGTATTTTGCGAAGTGAGACTTTGGAGCTACTGGGCTCTCAGCTTAATCCCTTAGCGGCAGGTACGGTTGGAAGGTTCGACGTCGAGAACGAACTTCGTAAGTGGGCTGGTCACCCGTGGGAGGGTTCCAGGATTCTCCGGCTGGTGGAGCGGTCGATGAAAACTACGATGCGACGCTGGTACCTGGATAAGTACGTCCACAATCGGCCATTGCAGCCGGCCTACCCCCGGCTCAAATTACCAGCATCTCTAGCTGTGCCGGCAGCACCGACCGTTCTGCCCTTTCACACCTTCACATGCCCATTGACGGCCAACGACATACGGATGATCTCTCAGCGGAACGCCGCCAGGATATCATGCTCAACTCTGAAGTCTCCATGGCTTCCCGCTTCCGTGTACGTCCCACCGCCACCGCCTAGCCCGCATCTAAATATCGGATATGTATCCTCAGATTTCAACAATCATCCGCTGGCTCATTTGTAAGTTTCCCACGTATTTGTGTCTACCCTTTGGGCATACGCTAACCACCTAACAACACAGGATGCAATCGGTGTTTGGGTTTCACGACCCATCACGTGCGAAGGCTTTCTGCTATGCGACTACTGCTAGCGACAAATCCGTCCACCGTCTACAAATTGAACGTGAAGCCCCCGTATTTCGCGATGTGAGCAATTGGCCTTCGGAAAGGCTCGTGGAACAAATTGTGAGGGACCAGATCCATATCCTCGTCAATCTAAATGGATACACGAGAGGTGCCAGAAACGAGATATTCGCTGCTCGGCCTGCACCGATCCAGATGTCATTCATGGGCTTTGCCGGTACTCTCGGGGCTGAATGGTGCGATTATATCTTGGCCGACAAAACCGCCATACCGTCGTCCACACTGCGGCCTATGAGAAATAACACCAATGTTGAAGACGTCTTTCGGGACGGCGAGTTTGGCGAAGGCGGCGACTGGATGTATTCCGAAAACATCGTCTTTTGTCGCGATACGTTCTTCTGTTGCGATCATGCCCAGTCATGTGACCCGAATGAGAGGACCATGACGTGGGCGGACGAGCAACGGCGAAGATGGCGAATGCGCAAAGAATTGTTTCCAAACCTCCCAAATGACACAATTATACTTGGCAATTTTAACCAATTATACAAGGTATGACTCACACTCAAAGTGGTGCGTAATCAGATCAGGAATGGCTAAGAAACTGAACTATCTAGATTGATCCATCCACATTTCGTATGTGGCTACGCATTCTCTCCAATGTGCCCAATGCAATACTCTGGCTGCTAAGGTTCCCCGAGCTCGGCGAGAACAACCTGAAGAAAACGGCGAAAATTTGGGCTGGCGAGGATGTGGCACGCCGGATTATCTTCACAGATGTGGCACCAAAGCAACAACACATTTCGCGGGCGCGCATCTGCGACCTCTTTTTGGATACTCCGGAATGTAATGCACACACGACCGCGGCAGACGTTCTGTGGTCTAGCACCCCGCTGTTGACTCTGCCTAGGTATCCGTATAAGATGTGCTCCCGCATGGCAGCGTCAATCCTCAAGGGAGCATTACCGAAGACACCCCGCGGGGACGAAGTAGCCCGAGAGCTCATCGCAACAGACGATGACGACTACGAAGCCCTTGCGACTAAGCTTGCGGGAGCTTTAAGTTATCGAAACGTGGATGGTCGCTACTGCGAAGGGCACGGGCGATTAGCGGATATGCGGAAGATTCTTTTCGATGCAAAGTGGACCTGTGCGCTTTTCGATACACATAGATGGGTTGCCGATCTGGAGAGAGCATACGGGGAGGCGTGGCGGCGTTGGGTGGCCGGAGAAGGCGGCGATATTTACCTATAGAATGGCGAGGCATATCTGGCATAAAGCCAGATCTGATACCCTTTCGTCTCATACAACGTTGACGGGAAATGGAGTCGGGAGTACTCGGTGCTGCCGAACCTACTTTATGTCATTGGATGTGGCGTCTCTTCAGCCAATTCACGGAAAGCAGGGAGTTTAGGGATGGCTTTGGGAAGTGAACTCACTGCACCATTCAGGCTGTCGGCGAGTCTCTTGGTTGCATTTTCGAACCTGGTTTCGCGAGATTTGCACGATGAATTCAAGGTTTTCTCTACGATAGAATAAGTGGCGGACTCGGACCAAGTGCTGGCAGGGTTTCGTTACTTCGGGACAGGAATTTGAAGTCGTTTCAGCAACGGCAGGATGTGGCGTTTTGGTAATATGGTAGCATGAATTTTATTAGGCCGTGCTATCGATGGATTCTTGTAGATATACCCAGAGCCGATGCCTTGATAGGCATGGCTAGCGTTATCGTCCTAGGCTATGATCTTTTCCCCGGTTACTTTTTTATTTTCTCTTTCTTTACACTTTAAACACTTTAACTTCCTTTTCGGATCTTTTATTGACAACTTTTTCCCTTTCTCAGTCGTGGCTTTTGGTCGCGTCTTATTAGCTATCAGCCCACTTACTTTTTTTTTCCCTCCCATTACCCTATTCGTAACTAAGATTACAGCGGGCGTTTTATTAACCGTTACATTACCCGTCCGGAATCGTGGTCACGCAGAAGACCTGAAGGGGTACAGTGATCTACCATCTGCTCAGATAGGGTGGGTATGTCCCCACAGTATTGATGGCCGTTACTGAATGGAAAAATGCCGACTCGTCCCAGCCTGTTGGCTAATCGACGGTGGCTGGTGGAGAAGGTGGTGTGGAGTTTATGTGTTCAAGTTTCAGCCGGTGAGGAAGAAATGGGGGTGCGGCTGAGGTAAGTCTTTTTCAACGGTCACGATGAGATGTCTCCAATGCTAGCGCATACGTACAGCAGGCAAGGGGTCCCCGGCTAGTTTAGGGAATGTCGGGTTCGCTTGGCTTTACCGTTTCAAGATAATAACTGGTTACCAGTGAATATTAAAGAATAGTAGAAAAGGAAGAAGAAAAAACAAACGAGAAAAAAGGAGGGTAAGCCAGAGAAAAAAAAACGTATACCATTATTTACAGTAATGTCAGGCCTTGCTGGCGGGTATTAAAGTAATAAGTAACACTTAAAGGTTATTTGTATACAGTTTTCCTCTCTTTTATTATATACGTATTATTATGGTTGTAGATTTTCTCCCTTCAGAATTTTCAACCATATCAACTCGGATAGCGGTCAACAGTTTAACATAATGTATTGTTGCTACGATGTGTTATCTCATATTAGCAAGGCAAAAAAAAATAACAATAAAAAAAAAGAGAACAATAGATCGTACGTTCTAGTCACGGGGAAAGGCTTTGCGTATTTACGTGCCTAGCTGCGTATATGAAGCTGATAAGTATTATATAGCGATGCTTTTGAGAATATTAACGCTTTAATATATTTGCGGCATAAAGAAGCATTAGATCGTGGCTCAGCCGGTCGGGAATCAAGACGGGCAAAACGGGTTAGATTGACCGAACTAGCTGGATAAGATCCAAACGGATGGGTCGCCAAAGAAAGCCACACGTGAGGATCGCCACCCTAACGAACTTTATGTAGATGACCGGGATCTCGGTACCAAGCTACTAAACCTTGGAGGTTACCAACACCAGACTCGAGCAAGCACGTTGGCACGCTGGCACGTACCATATGATGGATATATGCATGTAGCAGGGGTACGGGAAGCTGGTATCATATACATAGCCATACACCCCAGAACCCTGGTCGGATCTGGGGTTCGCAGATGGGTATTATGGTACTATGGTACTATGTACGCATTGGTAACATATTGAAGATTGACAAAAGCTACGCGCTTAGGTTGACTTAAATGTGTAAGTAGAGCAAATATTTCTCAAGTTGTTTGCTCGAAGAAGGGCATCTTTGCAAAGAGAAATTGACGCCCAGCTTCCGAATCTAATCCTCACTCGGTATCTGTCATCTGAAATCGGAAACACTTAAGCCTCGTGGCTCTCCACTCCTCGCTATTAGCTTGTAGACTAATTAACCTTTGAATTATGTAGGTACCTAACCCAGAGCCACACAACCTAGCTAACTTATTGCGTACATAACCAATACCTACTAAGCAGGCTGTCAAAGAGCTAATAATAATACATTGGTAACTTTATTCTATGACACTTAACGATGTTACTTACCTGGTATTAAAAAGGATAAAAAGATAAATAAAGTAAAAAGGAGAAAACCGGGAAGTAAGTACGCGACTAGGATAAGGAAGGACACGGTCAAAGCTAGTTAAGAAAGAATAGGGAAAAGTTAATGAAAAAGGGCAAAAGCAGGGACAGTAAAATACATTTAGAATAAACTTCAACTCAGGAGTACATATTGAACTCGTAAGTCACAACTCCCGGACTGGAAGGACCCCCCCCCCCCCTTTTTTTTTTTCTAACATACCTAGGTAGTATGTATTGCAAACTTGTACCGTACCTACCTAGTAGGTAGTTTACTTGACCGAATTGTGTGGCTTCAAGTTGGCTGGCTTCTTCACTCCCCCCCTCCTCTTTCTCTTCATCTTTTCTTTAAGAAAAAAATATTTATTTATTTACTTACTTCTTCGGTAAATTTTGTGCCTAGCACCTAGGTACTTTTGCTTTTCTCTTATATATGTCACGTAAGGGTATTGGCCTAAGCTAGAGAAGATTGAAGCGAAAAGTGGTGCTACGAAGCTTCCAAAAGTACCGACCAGTCTAAATGAGCTCAGCTCAGCCTACCTAACCCGCTTGTTATCCGTCTTAGTGCAAAAATGGCAAAGGCGTAAGAGCGTAAGAACGCAAGAGCGGGTAGAGCATGGAACCTTGAAACCTTGAAACATTGGAACTTTGGAAGTTACCTGCATATTTGGAAAGAATAATGTGGTGTAGGGTGGGTCCTTCTAAGACTTACAGGTCTACATCAACGCCCTGTGGAAGGACGATAAAGATTGAAGGTTACTACTTCTACTCCGTCACTAATGGTTGGTCGTGGTAGCGGTAGTAGCAGTAGTGGTGGTGGTGGTGGTTGCTGCTTCTGGTTTCTGCTTCTGGTTGCTGCTGCTTCTACGCTACTGCTGCTAACTGCTGTTCGTTAACTTAAACTCCATCCATGGATCTCAACCTATCTTAATCCATCCTATATCTCTTCCCATCCTATCTAATCTCAGCCCCATCTGTTCCCTCGTTATTTCGATCGATCCACCCTTCCGTATACCCATCTACCCATCTACCCATCTGCTCATCTACCCATTCATCTTACCTATCTTACATCTTACCATTCTTGCCTCACCCACCCACTCCAAATCTACTACATCTAGTGCTTAAATATGGTACCTACATTTCCCACTAGTTCGGTCCCTTTCCCGATATCATTCCGTCACCTGCGTAACTTTGATCCATTGCTCTATATCACAACTCTATCATCCGTCCGAGCCTGACCTCCCGCATTCACATAATCTAACTTCAATCTACGATAATCATAATACCACTACCATAACACCCCATCGCTTCGGCCTACTTCTTGGGTACCTTAGAGTTTTTTCCCATGCCCCTGCCGCCAGCAAAAAACGCTATATCAAAGTTTAGCCTTCGAATTGCATCATATACTTCACGCCTCTTCGAGCTACAGCAGTCTCGCGTGAGCCGTTCAGGCGAGAGTCACGACTGGTTAACTGGTAGAGAACGGAATGGGAGATTCCTAACGCGTGCGTTCCAACAGCTATTTAACTTCCACGGTTTCTCCCACCACTCCTACCGTAATTACTACCTGTCTCCAGACGATCCTGATCCCGTTATATATAAAGCCTCCCCCTCCAACCTACCTACCCTAACATCCCGTAACTCAGTCCAACCCAGATTAACTCATCAACCACCCTGAACCACGAGTGGTTTACATCCATACCAGACACATATCTACGCATATAGATATAGGAGCTGCCCATGGAGTCACCGCCGGAACAAACCCATCAGAGGAGAGGGCCTTGGTCCCAACGTGAAGATGAACTACTTAGGCACTACGTCGCTATTCAAGGCCCGCTATGCTGGGTAAGGATCTCTGCCCAGATAGGCACTAGATCCTCTAAGCAGTGTCGGGAGCGGTATCATCAAAACCTGAAGCCTTCGCTAAACCACAACCCCATCTCAGCCGAAGAAGGTGCCCAGATCGAAGAAATGGTGGGAAAGATTGGGAAGCGCTGGGCCGAAATTGCGAGGTCTCTTAACAACCGAAGCGATAATGCCGTTAAGAATTGGTGGAACGGCAGTATGAACCGCCGAAGACGTCTAATCCGCAGACAAAACTCAACACTTCAGGAACCTCTACCGCCAAACCAAACCCAGTCTGCTTATTATACACAAGGTACCCCACAGCTACCGCTACCGCTACCGCAGCATCAGCATCAGCAGCACCATCACCATGCAGAGGCAGCGCAAGCGACACATCCGCCACCGGCAACATCGTTATGTACCCTTAATATTGCGACTTTCCCGAGCCATCCAAAAAAGCATGGTCAGACTTCTCCCTCTAACTATAGCTCCCATCACTCTTCTCTCGGCCATTCTCATAACCCGTTGGATACTCCAGGCCAGCACTCTCTCCAGAACCCTTCCCACCAGTCTCAGCAAACCACAGGCCCATGGGGCGGATTTTCAGGGGGGTTGCTATCACCTTCTCTGACCTCACCCAGCGTTGAACCACAGGAACCACCTCATGCTAACTTGGCGTCAAACTCTAATTCTAAGGTTGGCGCTACCTACTCCCCTAGCTCGTCCCACGAACGTCCGCCCACGCTGCCTCCGTTACGCATTGGGAATGGAGAGTTGCCAGCGAGTCAGCTTCCGCCCCTGAGTTCCAGGGCGGGCCGTATTCAGCCCGACTTTAGCAATGTTCGGTTGCCGCCGATCAGGGATTACGTTGGCAGTACCCAATTGCTAACTGCCCCTAATTCGCCTCGAGGGCATTCTCAGGGACCAGAGCCCCAAGTAAATGCCCAAACTCCCGAGCACGAAGGCGAGCAGGGAAGCAGCTCACCTCGTCGCAAAGTCTCAATACGTGATTTGCTGTCCTGAAGGAAATAACACTTTGTTAGTTGGTGTGTGTTTGGTCATATCCCACGCTTATTGGGAAGGCCTGGCGAGAGAGGTTGGGAAGGGGAAAAGTGTTTTGTATCTGGAGATGCGCGTACTGTTATTGTCTTAGGGTAGTATTGGGGACTGGAGAGCCAGATACCATGCTTGCCACGGGGATTTGGTCTTTCTCCCTACCTGGTTCCGTTGGCGAAGCTCCTGTTTTGTATCACGTACAGCGATTTGATTTACGCCGGACTATCTATTCTTCATGAGCTAGAATAAGCTTACTTGACGACTAGGTAGCCAGGAAGACTAGCACCCAGCGATTGTCAATGAAATAAATAAAAAAACAATACCTACAAAGATCTTTACCATTGCCAAATGAAAATATGCTAGAAACGCACTCCTCGCGTATGATTGATTAACCCACTTCCCACTCAGCCACCTCTTGTTTGAGCTTAGATTCTGTTCTAGCACGTTCAATGATCGGGGGCACTCTAGCATGGCAACTATAGCTGACTATGTGCGAGAACCGGGCACGTCGTACCGAGATAGAGAGAGAAAGAGAAAAAGAAAGAAAAGGCATGAATACCTATCCGAGAGCCTGAAGGCATTCATCCCTTCGTGAGAATCGGTCTGGTGGGGACTCGTCTTAGGTTAGATTAGACTACTAGGTTTGATTCACTATTGTGCGAGCAAGATGGATCCTGGACGGGACTTCGCAGAACCCAATATATTATCCTACCTGCGAAACTGAATCACCATGTAGAACTATATAGCACGGGGCGCAAGACTGTTGTATTCCCAGGTAACCAGCGGCCAAGGGTGTGTTGAAATTGTTCGCTCTAATGCTCTCTCATTCATCGTCTCCTATGTTAGTTGTTAGCTAACCACGCTTGGATGATGGTATGGAGCGTACATAGTTCCCCGATCGAGTGGGTTATCCCACTAGGTGTAGTGGAAGAAGAAGACTCTGCTTACATCCGTGTCTCCCCTACAGAGGCAAATTCCAAGTAGAGGTTGCGGGCTACTTTCAGGGTTGACCCTTCTCAAAAGAAAACATCCGCTTTGCCGTGTACCGAGAGAATTTTACGGCCAGAAACAGGGAGTATAAGGACTGTGTGCTAAGCTGCCTAGTGTACATGGTATGGTACTGTACGCTGGGAAATTTGATGTTGTACCATCCGGTTATGCAACCGCTTATCAGGCGCCTCTCGCTGACAGAGGGTAGAGCGCAGAAGGCAAAGCGCAGAGGGCAGAGCATAGGTTGTAGAGCGTAGGTAGGCGAAGGATGATAATATAACGTTGCCGCCTAAGTCCGAGCATGTTGATACACAAAGCAGGCGACCCCCTTGTTCGAGTCAGCCAACCAACTTGCCGTCCTGTCTCGCAGATCTCTGATCTTGCCGCACCCGGTTTGCGACTCCGTCTCTCTCCAGTCATCTTGTTGTGCGACCTCCCTCTCCTCGGGCACCGCCCACGACAAGGAGACGGCGGTGACGACGCCTTACCAGATAAGCAACGGTATGGTGCTATGAGGTGGTAGCACACGCGCCTCATGTGATACACACGCCTACGATAGCTAAGATACTGCACCAGCCGCGTGGGAGTGAGAGTGGGAGTGAGAGTGAGAGTGTGCTGTGTGTATGTATCTTTGTATACAGGTATTTGGGTGATATCTAAAATGATACTGTCGAAATGCCCCATGTATACGAGGTTATGTTGCCGGCTAGATAGATATGTACCTAGGCATGTGGGTTTCTACGCGCTCGGAGTCGACGGAGGCCAGAACTTTCACCTACTGTTGGACATCCACATCGGTCAAATGCCCTTGCATAGGTATATAGCTCTAGTAGGTAATTAGGTATAGTACGTATGTGTGTAGATGTGTAAGTGTGTAAGCGTGTAAGTGTGTAAGTGTGTGTACGTATGTACGTATGTACCTTCCGATCTCAAGCCCCCTTTTCTTGGATCCCCATGCGGGCGGGCGCAATCGGCACAATAGCCAAGGCCCAGATGATATAACGTACAGAAGCGAGAAAACGGCCTTCGCCAAGATTCTAACGTCCTTTGGGATAAGAGGAAACTATAATTAAGAAGTTCCCTTTCCCAGTTCTTCCCTTCCCCGAGGTAGTATCGTACGCGACTGTATGTATGGATACCTCCATATACATACATCTAAGCATGCGGCCAGCCGCCTTGCAGACCGCTCCGGTTGTTAGTCTACTTTTACGGTTTGGAGACAGTGCTCACCATACTAGGCCGCTGGGATAGGCTGGGACGGGCCTCGATATGCCTCGATATGCCTCGACGAGGGTGTACGGGTAATGGATGGGTATGGGGCGTGCCATGTGTCACGACTATCTCGCCCGTAACACCTGCGAAAAGGGTGAACCAAATGAAATATGCTTCGTTATGCTATGTCATGCCGCGCTATGTTATGCTTATAAGTATGATTATGATTATGCTATGCCATGTTATGCATGTCCACCTACCTTTTGATGTGTGTATGTACATAGAGTAGGTAATAGGTAGGTATGTATCGCAAATTAATGGTGTCTAGGACAGGGACATGGACAGGGACGTCAACACAGAGAGACGAGGGAATTACCTCTAGATGTAGTAATGTACAGAGAAGTTCGGCTGCCTCCCGGTCGATTAGAATCCCGACCGTTTTTGAAGCCAGGGCGTCTTACCGACAGAGCGGTACTGATGACGACTTATACAGGGATCCCTTCTCATATCTGAAATCTTTCTTTTTCTCATCTTTCAATACATACTAATGTATTCACACGTACCTTGTACCATATACTACTACGTCACACGAGGAATCGGAGTACCTCATGTATTCGCTACATCCCATATCATACAATTCGACATTCAATTTAATATACGAGAGAAGGGGGGGGAAGCCGGGGTATTGGGTTCGATCCGTGACCCTGTCAAATACTCGCGGTTCATCAGCCATATATCATCCATATATGACAGGCATCATAGGCATGGTAACCTAGGTGCCTAGGAGCAGGTCGCCGATGAGATGCAAGATCCGCTCCAGAAGATTGTCATACGTGGCATGTACTGAAAGTGAAGGTGAGCTATATTCCGCCATCACCCAGACGTGTCTTCGGCTACCGAGTACATATAACGTCTTGGGACATGACCTGTTCCGCTGAAGAGGCGGCTTACAGAACGGTCGTAATATGTATCTTGTACAATTACGTGTCTCTGCCAAGGAGATAAAACGGTACGAAGATGAAGATAGGAAGGAAATATTGGGGGGGTACTAACCAAGGGGAAGAAACTCTTCACACATTCCCCGATCTCCACGAGCTACGTAGACCCGGAGATCTGGTTCAAGCTGTCCTCGGCTATCGAAAAGTACCTTCATTGCATCGCAGGGGGAGTGAACAGGGACACCACGAACCTGCTGGCTGCCGTATTCACGCCCACCCTACACCCTACACCCTTCAGCGCACACGCCTCACGCTTAGTTACCTTACCTGCCTTCGCGTTAGGTCAGCATCGAATAATACTTGCCACACGTAGAATCCAACATATGCCAGTTGCATTGTCCGCATTCCTGGACCTACGTACGATAAATTTCGGGGAAACCCGGTTATCGTGAGGTGTTCTTCCTTCCTCCCGTTTCTGACACTGAAAGCCCAGGTCCTCTCACTGCAAGCCAAATAAGCCACCGTAATCTGCTTGTCAACCAACTGTCTTCCCCACCAATTCGCCTTGACACAGCAACTGTGATGCCTCTTCTTAGCGTATTGTACACGAGCAGGTTATCGGCCGAGTCGTCCTGGCTTGGTGAGATAGAGTTACATGCGAGTGCCCTGCGATGCCTCGTGTACGCGCCATCCCGTGCTCCATTTTACATGCTCCTTCTGTCCTGCATCCCCACAAAGTCATATACCGTTTGAGGAGAAGAAATCAAAGCTTGTGCGGCTCCAGCTAGGTTTGGCCGGCGAAAAGTATAATCAGCTTAGGAATGGAAATCGTTCAGACTCATGGAGGAAGGGCTCGTGCCGATTGTCCGAGATAGGTACTTGTAAAAATTTTCAGTCATGCTGAGTGGCGTTTGCCTTGCAGAACCCATAGCGGTAATTCAGTCACTAGACGCTCCATCCCTACTCCGCTGCCATGATGATAGTTTCGTAGGTTCAACGTGAGATTTTGGCGCTAGGTTGGCATTGCTCGTGGAGGATTCTTGCCCACAGACCCGTGTTGTGACAATTTCGTCTGTGTTTCTGAGCTACACATGGGGTTTTCCTCGACTTGTCCATATCGTTGCAATTCAATGACGTCCTCGTTATGGGCATGATCCTCAGAGGGAGTCTCAATTGTAGTCTCGTGGCTAGCTCCACTATTTACGAGTATTCGAGAGGCGTCATCTCCAGGCACAAAGGAGAATCCTGACATGCCCGACCAACCTCGCAAGTGCCTGGAGTCTGGACTACAAATGCTTGGACCTTCAAGCGTTTGATTGAACATAGCCGTACTCGATCGTTTGTGGGCCTTGCCTCGAGGAGAGGTGTCTTTTCCGCTACTCTGAGATGCCTCGCCACTTAGTAGATTTTCTAGTATGCGTCGACTGCTCTGCCTTTCTTGAGGCGTAGACTCCTCTGGACCCATCAGTCCCTCGTCGTCCGTGTGTGCTGCATCAAATTCATCGTCTGAGAACAGTGGCTGTGACCCGGTATCTCCTGGCGCAATTGGATACTCCGTTTTTCTCTTCGCTACCAATGCGTCGTTGTTCGATCTTTGAGCTACTGACATCGTATGACGCGCCAGCCTATCTTTAGAATAGGTCAGGGTGGCATTAGTGGCAGCATCTTGTCGTCGCATCTTCTCGCTTACGAGGAAGTCATTAGCTCTATCCAGAACCTTAGCAGCGGGTCCAGGCATGTATTTATCTGCCATGTGTGGTATATCGCCTGGCACATCTAGAGCACAGATTGTCAGCTATTACCTTCAAAATAGATCATCATTGATGAAAGGGTACCGGGAACTTGCCCTGAGTATTATTCGTACCGAGACGCCTAAGTCTAGAGACAAACTGCTTCGCCTGGGGGCCATTTCTATCAATGACGCTATTGGTTCGGGCAAGGGCTACCGCTTCTAGTCCATCGCGAGATGTTCTCGAAAGTAGGACCTCGAGCCTCTTTATTTCTGTCTTATACTGATGCTCGCGCTCTAACCATTCGTCGGCTACTGCCTTGAAGTTTTCTAGGTGATGCTCGAGCGAGTACTTTGCTTCAGCACGAGCAATGTCAACTTTATGAATTCGCTCCTGGGCATCGACGAATCCTTCGATTAGGTGTAGAATGTAGGAATTATACTCAATAGGGATCGGCTGCAGTAAACCCTGAGTCCTAGTATATCAGATCGTATCGTGTTAGTATTATTATCATCTATTTCTATAACATACTGGATGTTGCTTCCGTATATCTGGTCACGAAGATATGAAATAATTTTACTCACTGTCATAATGTTAGTTTCCAACCACTTCACGGAGACTTGAAGATCATTGGAAAAAGGTAATCCTTAGGTTTAGGTTTTTGAACCAACTTTTATATATATATAAAAGAAGACGTACCATGATAGCGACCTGGAGTCCCTCAACCATCTGATTCAGCGAAGGTTTATACCATATCTTGTCCTGCTTACGGACGAGCAGGCTAGCATCACTGTTGCTCGCTAGGGACCCATGGGAAAGGGATGTGCGGTTGGTTAGACTTAGATAGCTGAAGCCTTGAGGCGGGCCGCCTCCAGTTGGTGTCGGCGACCGGGGAGCGTTGGGTGAATAAGAACGCTGCCCAAGGCGAAACCAACTGAAATCGGCCATGTTCTCAGTATTCATTCGGTATAAAATGGTCGCCTATGTGGAAACGCGCAGGTAGTGAGAATAGGAGTAAAAAAAAAAAAGGGTAATGAAAGGGAACAACAAGCTTGAGTATTGATGTTGAACTGGATAGATAGGTAGATGCCTACTTGGGAGAGGGCAAAGTTCCTTCCTTCAATAGTGGAGGAAAGAAAAAGCTACATGAACCTGGGATCTTAATATGGAAGTCGCGATTAACTATTCTTGGGCTGCTAGAAGATATAACCAAAGTTCCTTCCAACATTCAAAAGGTACCTACTCAGGTGCTTGGGTAGACGGGCACATATATGTTTACATGCATGTGCGTACTATGTATGTAAGTACGTACTTACGTAGGACGGAATATACAACGAACATTAAAATATCAAATAGAAAAATAACAATGATGGAACACGATGTCGATTTGGTTAATGCCTACACTTTCAAATACGAAAGGCTCTTTCAAACTCCTGTTGAATGAATTGTCTAATGGTACAAAGCAAGATCAACGCAGCGGCAACGTACCTTCCCTTTCCCAGCTCATGGATATCCGGGAAGGATGGCCCGGAGAGTTTCTCGTCGAAATCGACCCATTAGTCAAACAGATCCCCCGCTCTCTGCCTTTGCCTTAACCTACCATCGAGTCTGTCCGCGAACAACTCTTTCCCTGAATTGATACCAAGTTTTTCAGGAAACAATTCTTTCGCCGACTTGCCTGCGTTGCCCTTGATTGCAAATCCCTGCTCCGTGCTTCTCTGGCTCGCCGTACCCCGAATGCTGAAGCCGCTGCCCTTCTCCGGAAATGTGATTCTATCCTCTAGTTTTCGGGATCCATTTGTCGGTGTATCGTTGCTCCCATCCATTAGAGGAAGCATGATTCCTTTAGACAGTAGAGTGGTTGTATCCTCTACACTATCTCCGAGACGTCCCGCTTCAGTAGTTGGCTCATCTGGGAAAAGCTCCCTAGTGCGATTAGTGCGAGAAAGTCGGCTCTTAATTGCGCGTGCTCTATCGCGATTTCGGTTCGCCGATCCACCATTCGTAGCGTCATCCATCCTTTCGTCGTCGTCCCGATTGCGCGGAGAAGCTGACCGCTGCCGTTGAGGTCCGCTCCTACCGCTCGAATTTTGTGGAAATAATTCCTTACCCCGATTTTCACTCCGATATGAATCCCTTCCCCATCTGTCATCGCTCGTATCTGACGCATATGATCGCCTGCGATATGGCCGTGATTGCAATGCTCGATTCGTTAATGTAGCTTCGTCATCATCATAAAGACTGGCATCAAATTGATCCTCAACCTCCTGATATCGGGGCTCTCGCGCTCGCCTATGACCATAGCCGTCGCCATCCCGATCGCGATACCTCCGAGCCTCGCTTCGCCGCCACCGCTCCTCTGGATCGTATCCCGGATTTAGCAGGTAGAATCTGCTCCTCGAGGCGGCGCCTGCCTGCTTCTTATCAGCCATCACAGCTAATCGTACTTGCAGCGCGACTTCCGGCTTCTTCGAAAACGACTTGGCATTTATTGTTTTTCGCGGGGGAAGTTGGGTAGAAGCTTGGACATCTTCGACTATTAAAGAGTTAAGAGCGCGCGCCGCCACCGAACCCGAACTAAACAGAAGATTGGCTGAGGAATCGTCTATCCATTCTATCCTTTTCACGGGCTCGTCTGGGAAATGTTCGGCAACATAGGATTTGACGTCGTCCGGGTTCATGATATCAAGTCCTCTTATGTGGACTTTGTTAGGTACTGGGGTATCGTCGTCGTCTACGTCGTCTACTTCCCCGGGTGAGCGATTGCCCTAGTAGAGTATATATTAGCAGCCCGTTTCGTCTATGCCATGTCTAACATACGCAATGGAGATAAATCTTACAGGTGCATCTCGCAGCTCAGGCTCCGGAATTATTGGCTCGTCAGGCACAAGGTCCACATCCACATCCATCTCAACATCGAGATCCATTGTATCCATAGTGTCTAGGTAGGTCGTAATGTGTTTGCTTCCAGTGTACTTTGTTGGCAGGTATGATAACGCGAATGCTATTGCAATAATGAATAAGACTATCGCAATAGGATGGACCTCTAAATTAAGAGCACGAACCACTAGATGAAGTAAAAAATGGTCATGGAGAGTAGGTGCTAGTAGATGCAAAGTAAATGATGTTTGTAGTACTTCCTATTGATAAATTGTGTGTGGTAGATATATCCAATTTCACTCAAGGTGGGTGAGTGGGTGAGTGGGTGGGAACGCGTACCTAGTTGTGAAATGGAGGCTGAAGTTTGGACGATTGAAGCTTCCGAATAATTATTAGAGATACCGTACTATTTTTGGCTAGTGAAGCTGACTAACCCTGCATGCAGGTGCTGTATTAGAAGCCTTGAAGGCGGGACCTTCCGCCAGGTACTCAAACCTAGTATATAGGTACATAGTGCTCCAGCTAACAACTTTGGAAGTCTCAATCATAGATACGATTAGAATCTATCATAGCTTATGAGCCGCAACGGCTAAAAATATAATACGGGGATGATGAAGAAAAATCCAAATAATTCTCTTCCTCTATCCTAAAAAAAAGCATTTAGTTTTCGAAATTCTTCTAGTCGAAAAACGATTGAACACATGAGGTAGGCTAGAAATCATATAAGATATCTGCACTCCACATATATGTACACAACTGCAGCACGTGGGTACATAAAAGTATGTGAAACCGAGCAAATCAGCCTACTCTTGTGTGCGGCTGTGAGTATGATTGATTAGACAGGTAGATTTCTCTTCCCCCCCTCTCTTAACATTCTTTGCCATTGTTGAATTATATCCCATCTTTCTATTCAACCCAATAATTTCCATATATGTCTTCTCTCATCTAGATGCTCGTATTCGACGTATTCGAGATTCTCGGACTCCACTCTCGAGAATATCTGATCATTCTACTGGGCCATTGTACCCCTAGGAATCTTTATCGTCTTTCATCATTACTTCATTGCCGGAAAAATGGGCCTACCGATAAAACCAGGGCCATATTTGCAGAATTTCTTATGTCTTCACTAGCCGATATGTAGTAGAAGAGCAGGTCGGAAGATATGACAACAGTCGAAGTTGTCGGAACCTATTGGTACTTCTCTCCAGCCATCCGCCTACGCTTTCCCCCCTCTCAAGAGACAAAAAGAAACGAGGAGGGAGAAAAAGGAGAGAAGGAAAAAAAAAACGCCCCTCATTCTATCCGCACTTTGTTGTGCTCTATTTGGTATATCCAAGCATCAAGTCTAAACCGTCTCGACCCCTCGTCTACGCAGTTCCATAGCTGCTTGAATACAAGTTGTTCGTGGTAATTTTTGCCGCGAACTATCATTTCCTTCATTTGCAGATGTTGAGCCTAGGCTCGGCGTCCGCGACATCTCTGATGCCGGGCGTTTCAGGGACGGCAAAGGCGGTACAATCTCGCCAGCAGACCGTCCATCCTCCACGTCGTCGTCACAGTGTTCAAAGTTATCATTCGGGTCAAGTAGAGGATCGTAAGCCCAACATTCCTCAAGGCCTTCCAGATAGCATGGCGACCTCCTCAAGAATTGCCACGAAAACGTATCCGACCGCAGGGCTATGTACATGGATTCTACCTTGCCATTCGGTAGGCACACAGCGCAATATTTACGTAGAAAGTCGAGATCGTAGTCCGTGCCGGTTAGAGCTGTGTCTAGGGGCCGGAGCATGGGAAGACCCTGCAAGGTTGCGGCGTCACAGAGCCGAGCCTGTAGGGGAACCCAATCTCTGCCTCGAATAAGGCTACCAAAAGCCTTAGTAACAGCCTTCATGAAGGACTCGCCGTCTGTTCCCCCAACAGCAATCATTTGATGAAGCCCTCTAGACAGGCACCGCTTGTAAGCATTCGTATCCTTCTCGAAGGGGAAAGGCTGTGACGCTGTTGGGAGAAGCGAGACGTGTACAGTCCATGACCCCCTCACCTCGATTGGACCAACTTTAGGGATATCGTATAGAGAGTCTGAGACCGATGTCGACGCGGAATGCGCTGTGTCACTATGCTCGCTGTGGCCTAGCGGACGGCATCGCCGTGCTGCAGCCCGCTTGTCATTTTTTGAGTCTTCAGAGCTCGACGTAGACCTTCGCCTGCGCCGACGGAAAGGAATATCGGCGCTGTCCTGATCCTCCAATGCGTCTACACGCTCTTCGAGCACTATGGATGCTTCGTTAAAATCTGTTAGCTTGCCTCTTAGGCTATGCAGGGTGTCATCGTGGCTATCTAAGCGTTCGTCAAACATGAGAAGGCGGTTCTCGTATCCGGCTTGTCGCTTTTCAAGCTGGGTTACAGACTGCCACATGCGATCGACATTCCTGTAACAACCTTTCACCTCCATACTTGTCTCATCCCTATTCTTCTCAACCTGCTCCTCTAAGTCTCCAAGTCGCCGAACCACAGTGCCCAATGCGCTGCCGAGACCACCATCATTCTCTCGGTCTAGCTGCTCTTCTAGTAGCTTGATGCGCCGTCGAAGCGTGTCAACCTCACTTTTATCTGGGGGCGGCTCGGCTGATTGAATGTGGTAACATGAGAGATGACCGCAATCACAAGTTACGCCCGGCAGAGATCTGTTGAAGGTAAAGCCGACACAAGCGCAACGCTGTCCTTTAATCTCCGGGTTTAATAGAATGTATCGGCATTGGCCGTTGGGCAGCTTGTTCTCATCAACATGCTGTGTAGAGGCCACAGGCTCAGCCTGCGGAGATCGCGATGTGGGTATAGACATATCTGTTGCTTGAACGTGCAAAGAAGCGGATCCAAGAACTAAAGGACGCCTTCAAATTATGAGGCCTCGCCTTGGGGCCACCCAAACGCGGCGACCAGGCGTTAGTTGAGTACGGGTAGTAGGACACGCCGAGGCCAATTAATGTTATCGAATGCAGCGCGCGAAATACAAGAGCTGGCTGGAGGGGTTTACTTGGTCCATGGAACGATTTGCGAAGCACTCATACACCGGACTTTGAATAAGTGAGACTGGAATATTTTCCCCTTTCTCTCTCACGGGCGTGGAGAGGTATAGTTCTCGATTTCCTTGGCTCAAGAGACGATAGAGCGACGAGAAGGGAAGTAGGAGGGGGTCCCGAGGACCATATAGTAAAAGGAGACGACCTTGGTGGTGTATGCTGATGGATGACACCGGGTCCCACAATCTGTTATCAAGCTACCCGCGGCGCTCGAGGGCAGGAGCCGGGCTAGTAACCAATGGAGGCCAACGTAGGTAGGTAGGTCCCTGGGTGTAACAAAGCTTGTCGTTCTGGTGTAATGGGTACGTACTAGGTAGCGACGAGTGTGGGCGCGCCACTAGTCGCAGATAACAAGTACAAGATGTGTATTGGATCACCGGGGAAAAAGAGATGTGCTTGATGGATAATAATGATTCGATGCAGAGGGAAAAAAAAAAAAAAACACAGTAACAAGAGACAAGAGGGAGTACTTAGACCAGCTGTAACAGAAAAGCGTGGACGGGTGTGTTAAACGGGGATCCGCTGCAGATAAACCGATAGGCTAGAAAGGGTCGAGATATCAAGATACCGCGTGCGCGCGCAAGCAAGGACGCAAGCAAGGATCTCGAGGGCCTCGAGGGTCGAGGAGCCGACACAGTTCGGATCGTTAGTCCCTAGTTCTCATCCCCCTTTGCCTTCATTAAGGCCTAGGCGGATGTTAGGCTAGGTACATATAACATAGTACGACCAGATGAAATAATTATTATTTATCGGGAATTGAGCATAGATTTGGGGAGTAAAATCAATAGTAGTAGCGTGATCACGATTCCTGCTAGTTTTTGACAGTTTTGAGAGCGTTGGGAGGCCGAGTAGGCCCGAATCGGAAGATAAAAATATTTGCGTTAGCTTTGAAATATAAGTAACTGGGTAACTAGGATGTAGGTATGTATATGTGGGAAGAGAGAGTTTCCTCGTGGAGGGAAGGAAAAGAGGGAGCAAAAGAGAGCGCGGGAGGAAGGAGCACTAGCGACGGCGACAGTGACAGGGGTGGCACATAGTAGGTAGGTACCTAACGAAGAGCAGTTCCCCCTACATTGTATGCGTGTAAATAATAAGGATAGTATCTGGATATCTGGCTATCTGGCTATCTGGTAGAACCATGGAAGATTTGACATGTGCTGCTGATGCTACTAAGTAAAGAGTTTGAGATGGCCCGCATTTCCTTGCTGCGACTTTAATCAATCATCAGAGATTTGATCATAATCCCTGCAAAGAGTCATTGGTGATTCAGCAGCATGCTGGAAGCACTATATGTATGTAAAAAAGCCACAATGCCACAGGGATATCAGGGATATCAAGGATTTGCCGCGGGTTCTTGTTACGGAGGTCGAACGAGGGGGGGGGGGGGGGGATAACAACCTTCTCTGTGGGGGTTCCCTCTAACCTTGAACTGTCTGGTGGGAACCGATAAGCAGACACGGGAGGAAGGAGCTGGAAAAGGCTAGGACGAGAACAACTGGGCATCCTTGATTGGACCGGCTGTTCCCATCTGGACTTCCTCCCCCACACCTCTTCTGGAATACTATGTGTACGTACTTATGCCTACATGTACATAGTATGTCAAAATGCGACCGCAACCCATACCTTACAACATCTTGATGTCGTCTTACTAGTGTATACTACCTTAGCTAACGCAGAAGAGCGCTCTGTCATTAGGAACGCAGTTGTAAATGTACCTAAATAAGTGAGAAGTGATGAAGACTGACCGGTGAGTACGTAATCATAACCGGTGTGGATACCTGTGGGTGTCTAATGTTCTGCATATCTTCGTTCTCAAATCTCTTATATGTATTATCTATAAAAGTTGTTATGAATATCAAGTAGGTAGTTATGTGTAAAGTGTAAAATGTAGATAAATATCTGACAATAGGATGCCCCATCCGTGTCGTCTTATGTAGCTTGCTTGCGTTACTTATGGCGTGCGTCGACCTGCGTAATACGCAACAGCTTGAGATACATACCTAGTATGTAAAAGCGACCTTATTCACTTTTACCTGGATAGACTGGCGGGTATCTAACCGACCCAAGCGACCGTTACCCTAACTTTTTAGAGCAAAAGTCAGAATGAGTACAACGAAAAAGAGGTGGATATCCGGGATGAACATTGAATCCTTACATATGTAGGTATGTATCCCAGACGTGTCAGCACCTAGGCGAATTTAGACCAACGTCAGCACCAAAACCCGCGCAATACCACGAGTATACGCACTTGGAGCTGCCGGAAAGAAAGCCTCATCAAGTACACGAATGTACTGCCTACATAAATATGGGTCTCACAAAGCGAATGATGAGGGATGAAAGGATAGAAGGTATGATGCAATAAATAGACTAATCCGTCGAATCTGTTGCGTAATAATAGTTTTAATTATGATATTTATTTACATAGATACATAAGTATATACTTCAATATATAATTAACAGGTAATCTCGAATAATTTAAAATATTTATATAAGATATATATCTGGGTATCTACATGTATATATACGTATACATTTAATGTTTAAATGCTTAACCCTTTCACGTCGGGTATTAATATTATAGGTAAGTACATGTATGTATACGGGTAAGATGGTAGATATTAATACATTATGTACCCATGTAAGAATCCAGGTATGTATTTTGTGCATGGCGGTTATCAACCTTGAAAGTTGAAACTCATGCAAGACGGTCAGTTGCCCCCACGCCGAGGAGCATTCAACATTATGTTCTAAGTAGTTTAACAAGGGTAGGTTACATACCATTCCACTTCTATCTTCTGTCCATATAGATACCTACGTTATGTACTAGATATCTATGTACTTACTTATGTAATGTTTGTACCTGTAAGTGCTTCGTCTTTTTAATCTGGGTATGTATTTATTATCTTGCTCATCGCCTGGTTCAGGCGGTAACCTTTTTTTCTGCCTTTACCAAGTGGTATCCATCTTCTCGTCTTCCATTTCCTCTCAAGGTACCTGAGCGCGTTTCATCTCCTAACGTCCCAGCAGCCTACCAGCTCGGATCGCATTGCCGAGATTTATCAGATCTGCTCGACTCCTTAACGTTACAATGGACAGAATAGACAGCTCTGTACTAGAAAAGTTGATGAGATAGTGATGTATACTAACATTTACGTGCTTATTGGAAACTCTCGGTAAGGAGTGTTGTAGATAAGTGATGAGATTGGATATCTCTCTCGCCACCTCCGGACATGACCAAAAAACCCCCCCAAAACCGAAGGACCTCAAGTCTTATTATTTATTACATACCAGTTAGTCACAAAGCTTTATGCCATTATCTAATGTTCCATACATCCTACATTGTACTACTGAAGCAGATTGATGTTGGCAACTGTCAAGGTATTAGTTGGTAGCTTAATGTAAGCAGCTTGAGCAAAACCACTTTGAAGCATTATTTATAGATCCAAGCCTAAGCGCAAGCGCTCTGAGAAGGGGAGGGGGATCGGGAGTCACCCTACTGCCTCCTTTAGAATACATAAGACATACCCTAAGGGCGGTGATATTGTATAGGATATTTCTTTAAGTTCAAGATTGTCTACGCAACTTTGATAATAATAAACATTTACAAATATGTATAACCTTGCGAGGCAGCGAGGCTACATCATCATATATGTGGAATATGAGGTATGTAAGCACGCTTGCACCTACATAGATGCATACTATGTAGTAAGATAAGTATCACTTAAAATTTCCTATCCCACAAAATACATATCTGAATTCAGGTAGAAATTATAAGGTTTGGTTAGGTAATATGAGTGGGTACTTAGGTACTTAGCACCTAGTGATGTTAGCACTAGAATAGTGGAGGACTTGAACCCCACCACCAAAAGACTACCTACCAAGTACTAAGACTTTCAATGTGTAAATAGTCATTTACCTACAGGGCAGTTACCTTACGTGGAATCATTCACCCTTCTCATCTCATCTCAAGTCAGAGAAGTCGAAGAAGTCGAAGAAATCGAGCTCAATCTACACATGCTGGATCACCGATTATAGTCACCATAGGCCCAGCCTTCTTTCTCCGTGGCGATGGCGAATCCCGCTGCCTCTCTCACATCACTCCTACGTGCTTCGACCATCCAAGACCACGACGAGATACTGAAAGCTGCCAACGCGGCTTTAAAGGCCTCTAAACGAGACACAGATGCTCAGCGGACTCGAATCGTTGCTCTCTTGAAGTTAGATCGCTTTGATGATGCTCTTAGGGCTATAGTCGAAGGCGGGGATAGCTTGGAAAATGACTGTCTCTTCGAGAAATCGTATGCGCTTTACAAATCTGGCCGTCTCGAGGATGCGAGAAAAGCTCTTGACGCAGCTCCGAGTTCCTCTAAATCATCCCGTGCTTTTCGCCATCTTGACGCTCAGATCGCCTACCGTGCTGAAAAGTTCTCGGATGCCGCTGACGCCTATCGCCATCTTTCTCAAGGATCGAGTGGTTTGCCAAGCGAGGAAAGTGATCTGAAAATTAACTTTCTAGCTACGAATGCCCAGCTCGAGTGGAACGGCCTTGGCCATCTTCTAGGAGAACATGAAAGACAACCGTCGCGCGATCACCTCGAAGGCTTCGAAACTGCCTACAACGCTGCTTGCACTTGCATAGCACGAGGTGACTTGACTCGCGCCTCCGTCTTTCTCAAACGTGCGCAAGATCTTTGTGAGGCTAGCGAGGACTTGTCTGCCGAAGAGAAGACGGCCGAGCTTCTGCCCATCATCGTCCAACATGCCTATGTTCTCGCAAGGTTAGGTAAGGAGGCAGAGGCAGTAGTTTTGCATAAATCCGTGGTGCCGTCCGAGTGAGCAAAACCATCGTTCTTGCTTGCATATGATACGCTAATGCCATATAGCATCCCAGAAGCACCAACGAGAGCTGTTGCGCAGAACAATCAGATCGCAATCGGCGTTGTGGGAAGGAATCCTTTCCTTACACAACGTCTCCTCCAGTCGACCACTAAGTTGTCCGGTAGTGACAAACTTTTCGAATATCAAGCGTCGATTTTGAGACGTAATAAATACGCTTTAGATCTACAAACGCAAAAGTTCGATGGAATTGAGTCTTCTACCTCGAAATTAATCATGGAGAGTTCATCGCCCACATCATCAGTGGAAATTGCAAGCCTCGGCGTCATCAGTGCTGCAGCTCATACTCGCATGCGGGCTGGTACAGAGGCTCTGAAGGAAATATTATCCCTTTTCGAAAGGCGCCCAACTGATATTGGGCTTCTACTAACAATTATTCAACTCCATATACAGATGAATAACCCTGGACCGGCCTTGAGCCTTCTAGACGCCTTCCTAAAGCGCCTTGAAGCCGAATCGACCTCCGATTACGGAGACGTCCGGTTCGCCCCTGGACTTGTCGCCGCGGCTGTGGCGCTTTATCGACTACAAGGACGTCAAAATTCCGTTCGGTCCGAGTTAGCAAGGGCTTCCACATACTGGCGCTCTAAATCGGACGAATCTGCTGCATCACTCCTACGTGAAGCTGGTGTGGAGCTTCTGAGGTCCTCTAATCATGAAGATATCACATCGGCTGGAGAAACATTTCGAACCTTGGTGTCCAGGTCTGAAAAAGATCCTGTAGCAGTCGCAGGTCTGGTGGCCTCTTTTGCGAACGATGAGTACGCTAAGATTGAGCCATTTCTCTCGAGCCTCACGCCCGTAGAAAGACTCACCGCCGGAATGAACATTCAGAAACTTGTTAATGCTGGGGTCACTTCAGTTCCGGTTTCCTTATCTGTGGGTAAGAAGAGGTTAGCAGACAACGAACCTGAAAAGGTTACAAAGCGTCGCCGGAAGACTCGTCTACCTAAGAACTACGAAGAGGGTAAGCAACCCGACCCGGAACGGTGGCTTCCTCTTCGCGACCGTAGCACATATAGACCGAAAGGGAAGAAGGGAAGGAAGCGAGCACAAGAAATCACCCAGGGCGGTGTTGTTAGGGAAGAAGAGACATTGGAGCTCGTGGGTGGTGCTGGTGCTGTTAAGGTAGAAAAGGCGTCAGGAGCACAGGGGGGCAAGAAGAAGAAGAAGGGCAAGAAATAGAAACCAGACCACACCCAAAGAAAATACTTCTCCCACAGAGCCCTTAAGTTGGAGTTCTAACGGCCGGTGTAAGTTGGCTTGGGGTCTTAGTAGAATAATTCAACATGTCACTTCGGCATCAGCACGATGCAAATTTCCATACCAATGAGGGTTGGATTATCACGTCGTGATAGGACGTACGTGTATGACACATGAATCTAGACATAAATGAGTGCTGTTAAAAAATTTCCACGTATATACAGCATTACCACGATGCTTAGACTCCCCCGAGGACTTCCCGAACAAGTACCTAATGTTAGTAAGGCCGTTCTGGAGCATCTTTTCCACTTCAAGACTTTGAGCATTGAGACTCTTTTCTACCGGTACATAATTATGTATGCTGCGTCATCTCTTTTGAGTGCTTATAATTCGAGTGCCTTTCCAGTTTGCCTACCGATCCGACCTCTAAAAACTCCTACGCAATGGTGGGTACAGATCCATTCCCTCACAACCGAACCGATTGCTACATCTTCCTGGTCAACGACCAGCCATAAATACTACGCACTGACTGTTTGAATTGCGGGGCTAGGCATCCGCTCAATCTCCTGAGAAGTATCTTCGTCAACACCCTCTCCCGCTTCCGATGTCTTCTGTTGGACAGGGGAGCTTGGGGGTTCCGGTGTATAGAACCGGGCTTGGGTTGGCGGGTCTACACCCGGAGTTTCGTCTTCGTCATCCAGAGGCGGCAAGGGTGATCTTCGACCATCCGAAAAGCTAACGGCTGCGTCGCTGTCCTCATCGGATGGGACCGTCAAACTTCCCGAGGCGAGGCGGTGTGTCCTCGAAGACGAATATTTCCGGTGTAGTTCACGGAAGGACCGAGCCGTTGCTGTGCTCGCGCTGGCACCCGACCCCCGCCGGTCGGACCGCTCTCGGGCATCTCCGAGGAGAGAGTGAAAATCATCAATGCTGGCCGGTGATGCTAGGCCGTGTTCGTCACTCTGATACGACTGCTTACGTTGTCTTATCCGTTCATCGGTTGACATGCTTTGTAGTTCGCTGCCAAAGTTGATGACGGATGCCTTCTTACCATGTACGGTAAAGCTCCCAGTGCCGCGAGTTAGGACCTCATTTTCTCGAACGGTTTCATCCGACATGCCCCCGCTTGACGCGGAGTCCTTGCCTTTTCTGCTGCGGTGATGTGATAGGTGACCGGCGCCATCTCTGAGTGTTCGTTGGAGGCTGCGGCGCATCTTGCTTCGATCAAGCCCCTCCTTATCTGACGCCGGGGCGCTTGCACGCTTAGGTCGATCGGGACTATCGTCGTGGGCTTTGCCGGAAGAACTACGCTTGTGCCCTGATGAGCGAGCGGACTCCATCTCAAGAAGACCTGCCTGCTCAAGGACTTGACGCTCGCCCTCGTCGTCTTCACTTTGCTCATCAATGGCGTCTTTGTCTTGCCCGATGGCAGGGCTTGACGCTTTCCGGGGCGGCGTAGACATCACAACTGGTTTTGACGAAGAAGCGGCGCTCGAGACTGATGTTTTTCTAATGCCAAGATGGTCGCAACTGATAGAGGGAGCATCTCGCGGGGGTTGGCCGTTATGGAAGAGAGCATCAGCGGCACTGGTTGGCGGCGTTTGAAAGTCTTCCGTTTCTGGCGAGTCTCCATCCATCTGCTTTATAGATGCAGATGATTGAGCCAGCGAAAGCGGAGCCGGAGATCGCGGACTCTGTTGTTGAACTTTCTGAGAACTCGGTCGGGAGTCTTTGTCTGCGGAAAATGGCCTCTCGGCAGACGGATTAGTTTCAATCCCGTCTTCCTCCAGTTCACCATTGACCTCTTTTTCCTCCTCGAGATCCAAAGCTAGGATGTCACGGTGGCATTTCAGTCTCCAAATTTCGGTTCGAGACCACTTTAGCTGGGCGATGATCTTGGCGGCACCTCCTCGAACCTGGTCCCTGGTTTTGTCCTGGATCGGAGCTAAGATTAATAGATGCCTAGCATTTCTCAGCTGAGTCTCAAGTAGTTTATGCGCGAGTTGAAGTTTTTCGTCGGCCTCGTCAATCTTGTTACGTATTATTTCACGACGAGCGACGAGAATGTCTCGAGCCATCTGATGGTCGATGCGGCCCCGATTGATGCTAACTTCACCGCTAGGAGTTTGAATCAACTGCGTCGCATCGGTACTGTCTAATCTTCTAATGGCACGTCGACTCTGGCCTTCATAGTTGCCACCTACGACCCCTCGCATTCGGACGCCAGACGTCCTGAACGCCGCGGCGTAGTTTAATTTAGCAAGCCAGTCATTCCTGTCCTCCTCGTTCTGGGCAAGCAACACTTCTTCCAGTCCACCATGTCTGACGTATACAAAGGAGTTCTTGTGCTTCTTGTAACTGTTGTCCCATAGAGCAACGGCGCCGTGGGTTGACATCAGAGCGTCGGGCTTGAATTGTTCGATAGGTGGGTTGAAGATCAATGGGATGCCATCATGCCCCGACCTTACGTGCGTCTCGTACTGATGCATCAAATTCTTGACCCACGCTGTATTGCGGAAGAAGTACAGTTGGGCACCGGTTAGAATTGCTCCCCATTCCTGCCAGGGCGATCGCGTCTTCTTTTTTTTGGGGTCTTTACGCCACAGTAGGCCGACCTTGGTGACCTTGATATCCACAATGCCGGGGTGGGCTTCTTGTGGATTATTTGCCGTCTTCTCCGTCATGAAAGCATCTGGGCGGGACCGTGCGGACACGATCTGAAGAACACCAGTCTTGAAGAATGTGGTTTGCAGCTCCTTCAAGTTTAGGTCATTAGCAGTACCTAGATAGCTATAATGTTCTTCTAGTGGAATCTGGTCCTTCAGGGGCGGTCGCAGTGTATCTAGTCGCCCATCTATAATTAGTGTATAGGGATCAATCGGATCTTTAGACCTTCGCAGCGTTTCCGTCGTAGTGTTTGGGAAGATGTTTTTCTTCTTCGACCTCAAGCTGCCAGCTCGGTCACCGCTCAGAGCAAGATCATCTTCGACATGGATAAACGGCGTGTAGCTAATATTGTCATAGAAGCATTCGAGTATGTCATCAAAAATACCTTCTCCGTGAGTATTTTTCAGATAATCAGCTTTCTGCATCTTATACTTGTTGTTCTTGTTGAATACATCCGTGTGTAATATAAGAAGGGAAAATGCTATAAAATAAGCTTGGTCTGGGGTGGAGTAGATCCCGGGATTACATTCGTGGTAGCGGTTTGCGAAGGCCTGCAAGCAACGATCGATTTGCTGTGTTTCCTTGGGGAGTTCAGCCTCCATGAGGAGTTTGCGAATCGCCATATCCATAGGTTCTTCGAAGAAGCTGAAGGTACGCATGTAACTCCGCAGGACAGCCGCGGAAAATGGATCATTTTCCTTGGATAGAGCGCTGGCTATAACTCCCCGGCTAAGCACCTCCTCTATACGCGCCAGGTATTTGGCTGGGGTATCGTCTTCCCGCCGCTCTGGTAGAATAATAGGCTCCCTGTTTATCTGTAATGAGTTGTTCTTTGATGTATTAGAACCTGGCGTGGCCGGCGTTAAGCTCCCATGACGCAGGCTATCGGGATTTTGCCGTATACGGCTAAGTCCCAAAAGATCACCGAAACTTTTCCGGCCAGTAGAGGACGAGGTTCGGGTGGTTCCCGGGTTTTGGCGATCGTCAATAAAACTCTCGCCAAGGGAGCTCATTGTAGACGACCTACCCCTCAGAGTTAGGTGTACTCTCGTTGGTGATGATTGTCCAGAATTCCTGGATGTAGGTCTAAATAAAGCCGTGGCTGGCGATCCTGAAGGCTTCCCAGGATATCCTGAAAGGTGGGAAGGAGAAGCCAATGGTGTTGAGCCATCGTGTCCCGTAGATGGGCGGGAAAGATCCGTCGTAGCATTAGAAGGGCGAGAAGAAGTGGATGTACGCGAAATAGAAGAGGTCATCCCAGGTAGCGCAGGCGTCTTAGATCTCTGGGGCAGATGTGACAGCGGAAAGAGCGGTTCAGGTTGTTTCGGTTTACGGCGAAGACGGAAGAAGGATGTCGGATTCGATGAAGCTTGCTGTGCAAGCATGGCGTGTTCGTTCAGGCTCGTATCAGACCTAGATGATTCAGATAAACGTTCAACTGGAGGTGCTAAAGCAGCGTTCTGGTCGTCAGTATTGGTATACGTCGTACTCAATGTCCCAGGCTTGGAGGGCTCTTCAAAGGTCACAGTTTGCTTGCTCGACGAGGACATTGCTCGCTCGTTCATTAACCTTTTCTTGTCCTTCTTAGGCGTTATGGAGTTTATGAGTCTTAGCGGGAGCTCTTGATCGCCTCTAGGGAGGTCGCTAGACCGGCGCATTCGTATGGGAATTTTCATACGAGGCTGTTTCTTGGCCTGCATATCTATATCCATCGTAGGCGCAGTCGTGATAATAGAGGGGGCTAGATGGAATGCTGAGGTGAGCGAGTAAATCCAAATCGAGATCCTTAGACCCAATGCCTTGAAGAGGTAAAATGATCAACTTACGTTGTGGCATAGGTGGTAGCTTTTCAGCTTGCTGCTGTTGTTTTAATCGAGCCGATAATTGAGAGTCAGAAGCATTGCGAAACCTTAGCATGCTGAACCTGCGATGCTTCGGCGATTCGTCCTGGATAGGAGGAGACTCTGGACGACTATACGGGTCTTCGCTTTCTCTACTTGGGAACATGGAGGTCGAAGACGTGGCGAAGGTGTCGACGGAGGATTTGTTACCGTCCCTATGCTCGCCTGAAGCGCCATCCGTCGTTTCTTCCCCGTTCTTTGCGGTAACGTCGGGGGTTGGCATGGCTTCTGGCTGAGGCCTACGTGAAAGCGGCTTAGGGGTCATAGGTGCCGGGTCGATTAGAATCGTATGCCTTCTCATATCGGTATCGCTGGCATTAACGCCGCGACGGCGTAGGAAGGGCATGGTGATAGGCGATGGGTGGTGTCCGTCTAAAATTGGGACTGGCTAGGAATCCAACTTGCGATGGGACGTATAGCAACAACAGCCGGTGGTCATCACGTCAAGAATTGCATTGGCGAATGCCCATTGTTCTGAAGATGATTGCGAAGGGGGCGGCGTCTAAGGAAGGTGAGAGATTAGTAGATGGCGTTGGATTTGTCTAAGGGAGCAGGCGCGGGAGCGAGAGCGAAAGGTGATAGAATAATCCTTTTTTTTAAAAGGTTTCTTGTCGCGGAAGCTGTCAGATCTAGAACGTTTTAACTAACTAATCAGGTCAGCAACGCTGAAAGCAAGTACTAGAACTCCCTATAAAACAGGCTTGTTGTTGGCTATATAGACGCTGGGTTGAATTGGGTTGGATTGGATATATCAATCGGCAATCGATCGATCAATAGATGCCCATTGAGAGGATATGCATACTTCATGAAATGTCAAGTGCAGGTTTTGGGCTACCGGTACGTATGTATGTAGGTAGTATGTAATAAGTTCGGTTTAATGTTGCTTGTTGCTGGTTGCCCAGGTCGCCGCTAGGTGTAGAAACAATTAAAAGTTGGATAAGACCCCTTGGGCCCTTCCAGGTTCCTTAGCACGCTCCTAGGATACTACCTAGGTACCTATTGTACCTACCTACCTATGTACCTGGCCCCCTTCCACCTCCCCGCCGAGAGCCCCAAAGCTGCCAAGTTCCTGTCCAAAATTGTGAGGTCCGGTTAGGTACATGAATACAGGTACCTCCATAATACAAGTAGTCCTGTCGTAAAGAATGAAGAGGACAGACATCAACCCGACAACCTGGATAGAGACATTAATGATTACGGGCTGTTCTCTCTATTCCCATGTACCTACCTATTTTATCATCACCTTAACAATATAAGGTTTGGAATCGATTTTTCTTTTCCCATTTATGTTGTAACTATCAATACTACTATTAGGTATGTAGAATAAAGAATCTCGAAAGTTATTCAACTAAAGTGAGGAACCTTTACCCAGAAGATACATACCTAGGTACCTAGGTAGTTACGATCGCAAATGCATTAGTACCTGCCTTCGTATGTCTCTTTGCCCCGCTTCCATCGTTGAAACGGTCTCCATCAATTGTAGCTACCTAGTGTAACTGTTAGATATCTTAAAGTTAAGCCTAAAGCTTCCTAGGTACCTACCTAGTCTATTTGCTAGGCAGCCGTATTAGAACCTTCGTGTCAAGAGAATTTCAGACCAGGCACAACCGTTGACTAGATTTATCTCCATGTCCTACGACGTCACCCTAAACTCGAGCCCCCGCGAGTCTCCCGCTATTACAGGGCTTCTGTCATGATGGGCTCTCTTTTTCGTCAAACCTCCGTATTTGTCCTACTCTTGATGTTTATGATATGCATATGCCTTCCCACCAATGCGACAAGTCTTCCGCGAGCGACTCCGTCCCAACGCCACAATGGACGTTCGTATATGAACCGTCTACTCAATCTTCCTTTTAACTGGGCTTCGAAGAAGTCCAGAAAGAATCTAAACCAATGGCTCGATACCCATCCGGAACTCCTGCAAAACTTGCAACGATATGAAAACGAAGTTGTAATACGGTTCAACGTCTCGACAACCGCGCACGAGGCGGCTTTGAGAAAAGCCATTGATCAGATGCTGCTTGATGTTTGGGATTTTACAGATAACTATACTGATATACGTATTGAAGCACGCCGTATCCGCCCATTAATGGGTATCCTCCCACCTTCTCTACACGATAATCATTTCATCCTGATTCCCGACCTGGCTCGTGCTGTCGCTGCCACATATCCGTCAGACGCCTCTTCTCACTCTATCGTCCAGTCCCCCTCTAATGACCGAGGCATCACACCCGCAAATGACATCCCTGCGCCGAAGAAACGAGGGGTCGATGATATTTTCTTTCACGATTATCAGCCGCTCTCAGTTATTAATACTTGGATGAAACTGTTAGACTCTATGTTTAGGGGCCGTGGTCTCGTTCGGATGATTAGCATTGGAAAATCGTACGAAGGGCGCGATATACCGGCGTTAAGGGTAGGCATACCAACCAGTGGCGCGGCGCCAGGCGGCTCTGATAGTCCCAAGGATATCATCCTCGTTACAGGTGGAATTCACGCGCGAGAATGGATCTCGTAGGTTTGGATTTATCTTCTTTAAATAAGAATAGTTAACCGGCTGGGTTTACTGACGCAGATGGTTATTTTTAGTACGACGACAGTGAACTATGTCGCTTGGTCCTTCATTAGGTCCATCGACGAGGACCCGATGATTGTCAAAATTCTGGAACATTTTGACATCGTCTTCGTCCCTGTTCTAAACCCTGATGGATATGAGTATACCTGGGATGTCGATCGTCTGTACGTGTTTCCCTACCATTTTAATTTGCTGTATTGCAGTTTAAATACAATGCTAATATTTCCCATTCTAGATGGCGCAAGTCTAGACAGCGCACTAAGATGCAGTATTGCCCCGGGTTTGACCTGGACCACGCTTTCGGATATAGATGGGATGCTACGCAACACCAGACTGAGCCGTGTTCTGAAAGTTTTGGTGGCTACCAGCCTTTCGAAGCTGTTGAAGCAGCTCAGTTAGCAGATTGGGCTAAAAATGAGACGGATAACGGCGCGAAGTTTGTGGCTTATCTTGACCTCCATTCGTACTCACAGCAAGTCCTATATCCTTATGCGTATTCTTGTGCCGTTCACCCACCAAATATGGAAAACCTGCAAGAAGTGGCTATGAATTTAGCAAAACATATGAGACTCTCCAACGGAGAAGTTTATACGACCACTTCTGCTTGCGAGGGGGCTGTGGCAAGTGCAGACAGTGTACCAGGCGCGGAAAGAATGCGAGTTGAAGCCGGCGGAGGTTCCGCTATTGACTATATCTTTCACGAGTTAGGGGCTCGTTACAGCTATCAGATTAAATTACGAGACACCGGGAGCTATGGATTCTTACTTCCAAGCGAATATATCATCCCAACTGGCGAGGAATTATATCAGGCAATGAAGTACCTTGGAGACTATCTTCTTGGCAACAATGGCCATGAATCATGGGATAATTCTAAATTTAGAGAAGATCAATCTGAACAAACTACCATAGTTGCCGATGAGGACGAGGATATTGCAGAGCTTCGAAGGAGACGTCGAAGAAGATGTATTGGATGTCCATAGAAAGCAAGAGTCGCCAAGGCTAATATGAATTTTCACGTAATTTATTGGGTGACTGGCCTTCTAGTTGATTCAATTCGATACCCATGCCCCCCACCATGAAGATTTACGATGTTGGGATAATTGGCAGATATCTACATAGGTACGGCGTGGGCCCCCAATATGAATTCTCAGTTTATATTACATAGTCATGAGAGGATCTTCCCTGTGAAACAGAGCAGCAATGGTTACACAGGTGTAACTACCTAGTACGCTAAATAATCAAGATAAAGAAACATCCGAAACTTTATTTACTTTAAGATATCTAGGTATCTACCCTGCCGAGATACTACTACAGTGCGCCTTTTTTTGGTCACATCTTCCCTCGGTGTTGTGCCAATACTTAAAAGATCTTTACGCACTCGGGAGCATCTTCACACCAGCAATGACTGCCATAACTTTCAGAGCCATGTCAGAGATCACACTTAGGGTGAATCCCTTGAGTCTTCCCTGCGGACCAAATGATGTGTAACCGAGGGCGTACCAGAAACGTCCAAATACCCAAGTCGCGCCGAGCGCAGCGCTAGCAGTCGGGTAATAAAGACCGGAGATGAGGAGAGCACCCAAAAAAGGTGTCAAGTTTTCGGTATAATTGGCGTGCGCCCGCTGAGCACAGTTAAAAGCGTATGCTTTTGGGTCCTTTTCGGCATGCTCTTTACTCGCGTAGGGAATCGGATAGCCCAAACCGCTCGCCTTGCGCGCCTTGGCTGTCAAAACAAAGTGGAGAGTGTTGATAAAAAACGACGAGGCGGCAACAGTGAGGACGTATCTAAAACAAGACGAAGTTAGTTTTAGGTCACCTTTATCGATGCCAGAATGTGGGGCGTGCCAATCGGATGAGAAGAAAATGGCGTGCTGGTAGTTTATTGCTACCAACTAGAATCTAGATATTATAAAAATAAACGAAAAAAAAAGGGTATAATCCTACTTACCCATAGTCGCCGGGAACTTGGAGGGAAGAGGCCATGGTGTGAAGATTATGATATTGAAGTGATGATTGGTAAGAGATAGAGTTGTCCGTTGAAGATCGAGACACCTTTACCTTGGCAAAGAGAAGACTTGAGGGACTTTTTATACGCCGTTACAGATGAAGATAAAACTCTCCTGCCCCTTATTTATGGATCTCTGCTATTACCGTCCCTACACATCCCTACACGTCTCCATACATTGAATTGATCTGATCCATACCTACCTAGATAAGATGGGCATACGATTCATGGCTAGGTACGCACCTAACTGGGTGCCTATAGCGAGAATGTGAGTAAGATGCTACTCGATATAATCATTCCGTGGTAGTAAATATTTGTCAACTATTGGGCTAGCGGCAAGACCATCTTCCCGACCGTCGGCACATCGGGAGGACGTTTCACGCCGTTGATACATGTAACGTCGAAATATGTTTAATGACCCTTGGAACCCTCTTGTATCAGCCCTTTTCCTACGCATATGTACAACTTGAGTTAGCTTGGTGTTGTAAAATGAAGACTATTTATTTAAGCGTGTATATGCGACTACAGATATAGCTAGAAATCTCGACAAAGATCAGGCTGGATCAATACGTAACGCCTTTTCCGAGATACGTGGACGTACTGTGCCAGGCTATGAAGTACCTAAGTATCTGCCCCCACTTCCTATTGTACCTCATGTACCGCACCTAGTAGGTATTGGCAAGCGCAGGGCTGTCAAACTGGCCTTTGAGAAGTTTGAGAAGGAACCTTGGAGGTATGGAACCGAGCTAGTGGACACAACCTTGGAACCTTGGAACTTTTAGAAGATTAGATATACTCTATTCATACAACAATTGTCGACGACGAGTTCTTGTGAAACAAATATTTGCGAAATTCGATAATCTGTATTCCACAGCCTCACCTTTGTCCGAAACTGGCTATTCTACTCCAATAGGCCCTTTCAGGGCCATAAAGCTTCATCATGAGTTCTCGTAAGTAACAACACTAAAAAAAAGGGGGTTTTCCTTCACCGGTCCCCCCTTTCAGCCAATAATTGATAGTCAACATCCCTAAATGCCCTGGTGTCTTGAGGATTAGCTGACCGGTGGTTTTTACTGTAGTGAAGCAATTTATTCGCAATGTGCGTGCGGCGAAGACTATTGCAGACGAACGAGCCGTCATCCAGAAAGAGAGTGCTGCCATCAGGGCCAGTTTTCGTGAGGAAAGCGGAGATCATAATGTGAGGTACGCGTAAAACTACGGTGGTCCTGAGGGATTGATAATTTACTGACAGGCATCGATTCATAGGCGCAACAACGTAGCCAAGCTCCTATACCTATTTACTCTAGGAGAGAGAACGCATTTCGGCCAGATAGAATGTATCAAATTACTCGCATCCCCACGGTTCGCCGACAAGCGACTAGGTCACTTAGCTACGAGTTTGCTATTAGATGAAAATCAGGAGGTTCTCACATTGGTTACAAACTCGTTGAAAAAGTACGCTCTAGCTCTAGAAGATCTCCATACTGCTCCAGGCTAATCTTACTTCTCATATTCCAGTGATCTAGGTCACTCTAACCAGTATGTCGTTGGTCTTGCTCTCTGTACCCTAGGGAATATCGCCTCGATCGAAATGTCCCGAGATCTGTTCCCCGAAATCGAAACTTTAGTATCGACCGCGAACCCTTACATTCGGAGAAAGGCTGCGTTGTGCGCCATGCGAATATGTCGAAAGGTTCCGGACCTTCAGGAGCATTTTGTCGAGAAGGCTGCTCAGCTATTATCAGATAGAAACCATGGCGTGCTTCTATGTGGACTAACATTGGTCACAAGCATGTGCGAAGCGGAAGAGGAAGAAGGCAGCGATGAAGGTATCATTGACAAGTTTAAGCAGTTTGTGCCAGTATTGGTACGGACTTTGAAGGGACTTGCTACGTCTGGATACGCCCCCGAGCATGATGTCACTGGTATCACCGACCCCTTCTTGCAAGTGAAGATTCTTCGGCTACTTCGAGTTCTCGTTCGCGGCGACGCAGAAGGAACCGAACAAATTAATGACATTCTTGCCCAAGTCGCCACCAACACCGACTCTTCCAAGAACGTAGGCAACTCCATCCTCTATGAAGCTGTTCGAACTATCCTCGACATTGAGGCCGACTCGGGGTTAAGAGTTCTTGGCGTGAACATACTCGGCAAGTTCCTTTCCAATCGTGATAATAATATCCGCTATGTCGCTCTCAACACGTTGATTAAGGTTGTTGCTATCGAGCCGAATGCTGTGCAGCGACACCGAAATACCATACTCGAATGCCTACGGGATCCCGACATCAGTATCAGGAGGCGCGCTCTTGACCTTAGCTTTACCCTTATCAACGAAAGTAACGTGCGAGTACTCATCCGAGAGCTACTTGCATTCCTTGAGGTGGCGGATAACGAGTTTAAGCCAAGTATGACCAGTCAAATCGGCATCGCCGCTGACCGGTACTCTCCCAATAAGCGATGGCACATCGATACCATGTTGCGGGTGCTGACGCTCGCTGGGAATTACGTCAAGGAGCCCATCATGGCTTCGTTCGTCCGACTCGTGGCTACAACACCGGAGCTCCAGACGTACGCCGTGCAGAAGTTATACGCAAATTTGAAGAAAGACATCACCCAGGAAAGTCTAACTCAGGCGGGCGCGTGGTGTATAGGCGAATACGGGGATTCCCTTCTCAGAGGTGGGCAGTACGAAGAAGAGGAGCTGGTTCAGGAAGTCAAAGAACATGAAATCATTGATCTTTTCAACACCATCCTGAACAGCAGCTATGCCACACAAGTAGCTACCGAATACATAGTCACGGCTCTTGTCAAATTGAGTACACGCCTATCAGATGCGTCCCAGGTGGAACGCGTTCAACGTCTTTTACAGATTCATCAGACTAGCTTAGACGTTGAGGTCCAGCAAAGGGCTGTGGAGTACGGCAATCTATTTTCGTACGATGACATACGTCGTGGCGTGCTCGAGAAGATGCCACCTCCGCAAATCAAGGAAGAATCTAGGGTGCTTGGCGAGGCCACCAAGAAACCCAAGAAAGGTGCTAATCGCAGGTCAAAGCTCATCGCAAAGCCTACGACGGATCAAGATTTGCTCGATTTAATGGGAGACACTACCACAACACCTATAGCATCACCTACGAACGGATCTCAGAGCAACACCGACTTACTCGCCGATATTCTCGGCGGCAGCACAACGTCACCGCAAGGAGTCGCATCCCCTCCACCTCAATCAAGCAACACGGCGTCAATCATGGATCTCTTCTCTCAGGGCTCAACTCCAAGTCCTGCTCCTGCTAATTCTGGTCTGGGAGATCTCTCATCTCTCGGCCCCCCTCCACCTCAACAGCCTTCAGCAGTCCCATCACCGAGTGGTATTCCGTGCTACGACGCCAACGGCCTCAATGTTACCCTCCAACTGCAACGTAACGCCGAAGGAGCTGTGCAGGTCCTCGGTCGCTTCCGTAACTCTTCCGGTGCTCAACTCTCCAACGTGGGCCTACAAGCAGCTGTGCCAAAGTCTCAGAAGCTCCAGTTAATGAGCATCTCTAACTCCGATATCGCCCCCGGAGCTGAAGCAACCCAGGTCATGAGGATAACCGGAAGTAAAGGAGTAAGTTTTCTACATAACGGGTTTATCCTTTACTTGTCTCATTCTGCTAACATACCAACTTTAGCCCCTCCGCTTAATGCTGAGAATTGGCTACACCCACCCATCGGCAGGTCAGGTAATGGATCAGGTGAAATGGACAGAGCCGTCATAGTGGATAGAAAGACAATAAATGGCGACTTTATTATACTCTCATCACATCACAAGTCTATTCGTTTCCGACACGAACGTGGACCTCTGGGACGGTATTCTTATCGTCCAAAGGTATCCGTGACTTCTGTACTGCCTAGTGATAGAAACTCGCTATTTGTCTAGTATCGTAATGCGTAATGATATAATCGTAATACGGTAGGAATATATCGAAAGTGAGCCCTATGTCGGACACCAAGAGTAGAGGGACAACATACTCGAATTAAAGATTGCGATAGTGATAGGAATTAACAGTCAAAGTACTACGTTGCTCTAGACCGATTTTATACGTAAAGAGTTCATATTACCTAGGATCTGTGGCTACCACCACTTCTCACATAGCACCCGATGGGGTTCCATGCCGAACCCGTCTCGCGGGTCGGCAAGTTTTTGGACAAAATCATCCGTCATTTTTGGGATGCCACATACGTAAACCACGGCGAACTTCCTCTCCAATGTGTCACCAGCAGCAGCGGCTACATCTTCTACCGTCATCCTACGACGACGAAACGATACGTCGTGCTCTCCCCCTTCTCCTTCTTTTCTCCCGCAGGACATCACTCCCTCTTCGTCCTTCTTTCCAGCTTCGCCCGTCAGGAACAACTGCAGCCGGCCTTTCACTCTTCCAGACGCGAAGATCGAGGCCAGCCTTTCGACAAATAGCAAGCGCCGCGCCTGTCCGTGCCAGTCCTCCTCGGCTCGCAAGGAGTACAGGAACTGCACCTCAAAGCGGCCGTCTGAGCCCACATTCTCCGCAAGGCTACTCAACATACTCATCAGCGGATTGATGCCGACGCCGCCGGCGACAAATACCGCCTTGCGCAAGGTTCGAGTATTGATACCTGGCGGCGGCCATACGAAGCTGCCGCCTACGCGAACCCGGAGCTCGGAGTAGGTGATCGAGTCCGGGTCCTGCCACAGCCAAGCCGCGGGCGGATCGGGCGACTTCTGCACGGCTAGTTCCAGGAAAGGCCGCGAAGGGGATGATGAAGAATCATCCGATTTGGATGAGCGTGCGCTCGACGGAGCTGAGGTGATGGTATACCCGCCCGCCTTCGAGACGCCCGGCACATAGACGTCGAGCCATTGACCGGGCAAGAACTACGGAAAAGGAAGAAGACGTGTGAATGACCCAAGAGCCTAAACACTTAAGGCAAAGGGGGTAATAGTGCTTACTCGAAGAGGAGTAGAGAGTTCCAGGCGGAACAGCCTAACTTGGTCGTTGACTTCTTTGACCTCGGCTAGTGTAACGATATGTAGGGACTTCAAGGATTCATGAGCGGTCGATCTAGTGCTCGAAGAGTTCCCTTTCACAAACATACTTTGTCTCGTGGCTCCGCCGCCGTCCTTTCCAGGTGGTCGGTCTTTTCCGCAGCCATCTTAGGTCTTGATCTCAGTAGGTAGGTAAGACCTAGTATTTAAGGAGGTAGATAAGCTTGCGAAGTAATAGCGATAATACAGTTAAAGGGTAATTGGTATTTACAATTTTGGCCCCCGAACATCAACTTTCGAAAAAAACGTGAAGGTTTTAACTTGTGTAGTAATCCATGGATGTATGTAGGTATCTAGGCAGGTACCTATGTATTATTTATCTTCCAAGGCTCAGATAAGACCCCAACACTACTAGGTACAGCGGGGTTAAGGTGCTTGTGCACCCGAGTCTACGGTTGTACTACGTATAATAGCCCCTGAAGCTAACCTGAGACGATAGGCATTTTTTATCACCAACAACCATTCACAACTGCCAGAGGAATAAGTTATTCTAGAGAAGCTATTTTTTTCATATAGCACGGTTGATTTCGCATGGCTGCCACAGGATTAAATGGTACATCGTAAGGGCTAGGCCCTCTCAGGCATGAATGTAGTCAGAAAGCTAAGATAGTTGGACACCCTATCGCCAACACGTGCAACAGCCTATCTAGATCCAGTTTCCTGCGGGAACTTCATCGGTGTAGTCGCCGTCGCCTTCATCATCTGCACTCCGTGCAGCAATCTCATCGCCGGAACGTTCGAAATTCGTAGATTCGCCTATACGTATAGGAAGCTCTACCATTGAAGAACGACCGGGACGTTTTCCGGGCCGTGGGCTCCATAGCCTTCCCAACAGGTTACCTCTACGCCGCTGAGGCGAGGGACTCTGTCTTAGCCACTCCGCCTCGGTCATCGTAAGCGTGCTGGCTTCATCTGCGTGCACGTCGCCGACCGAAGCTCCCTCTGGTCGAGAAATCGGCCACTTGATTTTAGCCTCTGGAGGCGACTGAGCAACGGACGAGTCGAACTGATTAAGGTGGCGCTCGAGTACGCTACCAGTAGTCGGAAGATAACCTTCTGGCGGAGGAAGTTCTGGTGAATGCGATGTTTCTGTGGAGCTTGGAGAAACTGCGTAATCTGAGAATGAATTGTCCCCTTGATCGTGGATACTCACGTCGCCTAATTCTAGTGCTTGCATGGACTCGGATGGTATGAAGACCGGCTGTGCCACGCTTAACTGTATTTCTTCCTTCTCAAATTCCTCGCTCTCGACGTATTGCTTTAGAGACGGTGTCAACGATGGACAATTTGATTTTATCGATTCTCTCGATATTTGTCCCGAGAGAGTTTGAGGAGGTTCGGGCAGTGGCCTCTGTGTCATTTTACACATGACCCCCTCTTGACCCTGTTTGCCATCTTCCATATCCAAGTTAGCTAGACTGGTTGGCGACAGCTGTGCTGGCTTTTTTTGAGGATATTCTCCTTTTTTGCTTGGGCTTGAAAGAGCCATACCAACAGGTTCGATGTCACCAGCAGACACTCTCGTATCGGAAGACGGTGCCATATAAGTAATATCCTCTCGCTGACTAGAGACTGGTGTGTCGTTTTGATTCATGGACACTGGTCGGCCTCTTGTCTCGTGCGAAGGTATAATGCTGAATTGTTCGAGATGCTTCATGGATCTATAGTGGAAACAGAAGGTCGCATAAGGCGAGTCTCGCGCGTCCTCTAAATGATATTCGTAGAAAGAAGCGTCTTGGGGGTCGTCAACTAGGCCACCACTGGGCAAGCTAAGTAGTGTTAGTTAAAAGAGCCAGGACGCGAAGGGGATATGAGCTTAGAGTGTCTTACGTGATGCCATGACGGTCTCGGTTGCGGTTCGGACAAGGATCTAGTACGACCGCAATGCGCTTTCTTCCCCGGCAGCGAAATACCTGAACTTCGATCAGGCCACCATCTTCATCCCCAGATGTTTTTTCGGGGTCACGTAAGAAACGAAGATACCGCGTCTCTATTCCTACTACAGGATCGCCATTTTTATCTCTAAACTTCTCACTAGGCTCGAAAAGACTTCTCGTCACGCTTCCAAGAGAACAGCTGCTAGCGTCGATACCCCACGAGACAGTATGATGGCCATTTATCAACATCTTGAAGAAGATGAATCTAGAAGGTAGTGGTGATTGGTTAACGAAGTATCTGAGCCTAAATTGATCACCTATTTAGTAGTTAGAATAGGTCAATTTTGAAAATGATGATGTGCGACTATATGGACCTACCAGGACTTGAAGGAATGTAGACGGATATACGAGGGTTAACCTTCTTTTGGCGAGTCGGGTCTGAATCAGAAAAGCTGGAGACGGCAAAAGGGTGAGGGCTGGCTCGTCCCCCATTTCGTAGATCATTGAGACCGGTGCCAATTCTCATGAGGCGTACAGATGATCCATCGGGGTGAGGATATTCAGGTAGCTTTCTGACATCCGAGCAAGTTATTATGGATATCTCAATTCCACGAAAGGAGGGCATGGTGAAAAGATGGAGTGAAAAGCGTAAGTTGGTGTTCGTATATCAGAAATAGGGGATGGGATCACGGACATCGAGTGTGGAGAGAGAGATTGAGAGTAGTGTGATAGGAATGGTAGAAATAAAAAATGTAAAGGTAAATCTAGTACCTCCTGATAGGTAGTTTGAATACTGTATATTGAGGAACGTGCCTGAATCATAAGAATCATAGCAACAGTTGCCGGTAGTGACTTCCTTCGGATACTGCAGATGTATAACAAATCTAACAACATAATGAATACATATATACGTACCTGCCTACCGTATATTCCAATATTCAATGTCTACCATTGAATGCCAAGGGACTTTCATACATACTCATTGCTAGGTACCTATTATAGATGCCCGTGGTATATTCCCAAATACCGTTACCCTACGTGACTATCCCATGCTTCAAAAGTGACTAGAAATCAACTTCCGTAGTAAAATAGAATAAATCGGAGATAACCATGCTGTGCAACAAATCCTTTTTCTAACGTAGCCCCAAATGAGACTATTTTCCGGGGTGGATCAATCATACAGCAAGCGCAAGAGGACGGCATCAACATTCGGCACCGATTTCAATCGATCTTATAGGCATATATTTCGACGGTGTGTTCGCCCTATCGTTCATATATGGACCTGAAAATGTACACGGTAACGCCGGGTTTCGAGTGAGGGTGTTTAAGTGTTCAAATCAACCACCAAGAACATGTTTGGTATCCTCTTCCTTGCCCAATAATCCCAGGTTTCTTATTTGTCCGGCGTTCGGTGCATTCTCTCGTGCTGAGGCTGCTTCTGCTTTTCGATATGCAGCTTGTAGTTGTTTTACTCTTACGGCCTATTCATAAAGCTGGAAGTCAGTTGATCTACTTGGAATAATAGTAGCCGTATGTGAGTCAAATCAGATTCTAACCTCTTTCTTATGATGTAGACATTCGTAATAATCCTCTAGAGCAGGTGCACACTTTTTCTTCCCCGAGTCATCCTCAGCAGATGTGTTGACTACGTAGCAGGCTAACAGCTCTTGCCAGAATCCAAAGCATCGTGATGGGCCTATTTTGTCAATCAGGTTAGCAATATGTACTTAGCCATTGAATTATTTCAGATATACAAACCGCCTTGGAGGCCGTATCCGGATGCCATGACGTCGATTGATCCGCGGGCGCAGGCGTCGTTCTGTAATAGAAGATGGAATTGCGCGCGCTATTGAGAGGTGCGACGTGGTTTCGGTTGGATGAATGATGCGAATGATGCGAATGATGCCGTACCCGTAATTCGGAACGAATTAGGTAAGCTATGGCCCGACGAATTAGGACGTAGCAGTTTTAAAGCACCCGATATCCATCCAGCTAATCCTTGACCTACTTAGCTTATGTATGTAGCTCGTATATGTATGTATGCAATATTCATATATGAGTGATAGTGATCAGTGCTTCGGTCCACTTTGTGGTGTACCTGTACGTCATGTACTTCTAGATGGTTTCCCTATGTAGATGCACGTGAGCCTGAAACTGGGTAGGTACCTAGGTATGTACTAATTACATAGGTACATAATCTAACCTGCATGTGTAGGTACCTTTTTTTTCTTCTCGTTAACCTTAGGTAGGTACATATGTAGGTAACACGTTTGAATACCACAAGGAAGTATAGCATCCATGATCTATTCAACATTGAACCTTTTATCCTCTCTTCAAACAGAGATCCAACTAACAAGAGTAGCTTCCTCCATGCTCTTAGCCAATTTTAATTCATAAGTAATGCATAAGTGATGCCATAAACAACAGTACTACGAAAATGATGCCGCTTCCCTCTCCGTCTCGAATTGTACTACTCGCCGCGCATCTTGCTACCAAATCCGACATCCAGAGCTTGACAGCGCTCGCAGCTCAACATACCAAGGTTCTACGACAAGACTTATTGCTTCGTATATTATTAACTTGTTTGCCTGAGACACTGCCGCCTAGTCAATATGCCTCCTTAATCCAGAATATCGAATCTGGGGATTTAGAGACAAAAGTCGAGTTACGAGAAGTTGACTGGTCTTCGGTACAGGACATCACCGACGATGAAGCTGCGAAGAAAGTCCGCAAGTTACGGTTGCTCCCTCTCGCGCATGAAAATTCGGCTCAAGATGAACTAAAAGACCCCATCTCTCTTTTCCTAATTCATCGTGCGCATCGTGTCGACGAAGAGGCTGGTCTACTTAACCAGTTACCCGATCTAATAGTACCGTTCCTAGACCATGCGCCGTGTATTCGAACTTGGATGGTCTCAGTTCTGCTTCCTCTCCTCCGACGAAACCACGAATACTACCCGAATCACCCTGCCACCCAAACCTTATCCGCTTTCGACCGGATGAGCGACCAGGCGGCAGTAGACCTGCTACTGTCGCAGACCGGCGCCCGTCAGGAAGATCTAGCATATGTGGGGAGAGACCTTCGGGGATTGATAGGCCCATGGTTATATAACGAAGCGAGGTGGGTGCGTAGTGATGAGAATGGCTACGCTTCGGAGAATGGCGATTCCTCGACCCGTATCATCTGCCCAGGATGGGAACATGTTCTCCAGTGGATCACATCGCAGGCCTCCAAATCGTGGAGAGTGGCTGTACGAGCTATAGACCAATGGGACGGGCCCGGAGATATCGACTTGGGCGGTTTCGCCTCTATGTGGTTAGAAGACGAGGAGCAAGAGTATCTAGAACAACGATATGCCCGTGCTGCACTAGCTTCGGCATACCTGATACCAGAGGCTTCACTCGAGGCTCTAAACGGTGTCAACAATATTATCACGAAAATCATGGCTTTGCTAGGCCAAGACCCTTGCCCGACATTACAAGTTGCTTCATCTTTACTTCCACCATTCATTAACCCAACTGGAGGACAGCTTCTCCATGCTAAAAACGCTACATATATGCGCAATGACCTGCTCGCCGAATCAAATGCGCTTACTACACCAACCGAGACTTCAATGCAGCTCTTGCACATTTTAACTCTCAGCGCCTTCATTCTTTCTAAAGGTGGAGTTCCTTGTACTATTCGACGGGCGGGGGAACTAGCTTTTCTGCAAGACGAACGGGAACAGAAGGTAGAAGCTACAAACTTCATCTATTCGTTGAGTAATAATGGGCCGAAGAGCGACGATAAGTACTGGATCAGGGCCAGGAATGAGCTTTTATGGCTCCATGACTGGGGTGCGGAAGAGGTCCAAGGTTCTTCTAACGTTCGAGCCCAAGGTGTCTTTGGCCAACTAAAGAAGGAGTTTCTCGAGATTGAATGTCTCAAGGCATTCCTAAGCAATACGCGTAAGGCCCGCTATTCTATCGCTCTTAAACCCTGTGATGCTGAATCCAGTAGGCTATTCCCTGGCGAGGTCTATATATGAAGATGCCCCCGAAAAAGCTCTCGCCGATGACGCTTTACGGGAAACTATTGTTTCTTCTGCGATGAATGCTTATGACAATGCCTCCAATCCGCACCGCGGCCGTGGAGGTCTTTTAAAATGCGACGACATGTAAGTCTCATTAACCCAGGCGTAGAAACCTTTTCTAAATAAGGCTAGAATACATGCATTCCCCCAAACCTCAGGGGATGACCACCCTGCGTCAAGAAGAATTGAGGCTCTCTTGAAGGCTACACATGCACTAAGCGAATATCGTCTCATATTGAAGAAAGGGGAGCCGTTCACCCCCGTGGTGTTAAGGGTTCATTCAGACCCCATCTCCATAATAGGGAAAATATTAGAGCAAAACCCTAAAAGTTATACCAGAATCCAAGATTTCCTCGAAATTGGGTCCAATATGGCCGAGGCCGGCCTATTAGCCCGTACTAAACCTGACAAACAGCAAGCTGCAGTAGAGCAAGCGTGGGAGCAGTCTATCATTGAAAAAAGGATCACTGCTATGTGTGTAGATGCTGCTTTAACGGAGGACGATTTTGAAACGGCATATTCGTACGTTGTCAACCGTTTGGCCGTGGATAGCGGGGCCGCTCCTTTGAAGTTAGGACGCGAACCTATGTTGAAGGGTACTTTGGCCACGGATGATTATTCGTGGAAAGCCGCGCTGCAGGCTGGTAAATACCGCCGTACAACGCGAACTATGAAGCCCACGCACATCGGAACCGCCAGCGGCAATCTTGACATCCGACACCTGGAACAACGGATGGAATGCTTAGCGACGGCGCTTCGCATTGCCCCACCCGCCACCCTTCAAGAGATTTTGAACGTCTTTCGCAAATGTGAGGAGGAGCTAAATGCTGCTGTGAAGGCAGAGGAAGAGCAAGAATCAGCCTGGGATGATCAGGGTGATTTGCAGGTTATGCCGGGCGCTTTTAGCAGCACCGTACCGGCCGGGGTTGTGAGAAGCGCGAAGACGGCGTCCTTACGACAAGTTGAGGAAGCGCCCATGTCGCTCTTTGACTTGTCTCGAGCGAGTATGGCTAGGGCGCAACGCAACTTGACGGCCTTATCGAGTCTGCAACGTAGTGAAAATGCCAGGTCAGATGAGAGCTATGGAGAGATGGGAGATGGATCTGGTCAGCAGAGAGTCAGAAAGAGGGATCAATTGAGAGAGGCTGCAGTTGGGACTTTGGCGTCTGGAGTTGGCTGGCTAATAGGAGCTCAGCCTATCGATAGGGGTGGTGATAGGGGCTAAGGCCAATTAGCTATCCACCTGGGCAGTCAAGAGAGTAATCATATCCCTATTCGAAACACGATTCGTTATTTCAGCCTCGAGGTCGGTACTGTCCATGTTCAGCTGTTTTAAGTGCTTGTCTCTACATTTATTACGCATGTCTTGCATGGTAGGGTTAAGCTAAGCAAGCTATATTCATTTTATGCTTACAATTATACTCGCTACCTAAAGCAACCTTACACGTCCTAATGGTCCATCGATTGAGAGACCCCTCCCCCCCCCCCCCTTTTTCTATCCAGAGAACATTGGTCTATATCTAGTGTAAACTAAAGCTCTTCTCATTCATCGCCTGGCTTATTATCATTGTGTAGATGCGACTCCGAGTCTTTCACATCTTCAAAATGCCAAAATGGACTTCCAGCATCTCTCTGTCGAACGTACGCCTCCCGAACCTTTGCTTTGTCTATCAGCGATTTATATAGTTTCTCGCTGATCTTATCTTCCCGGGATGGCTGCTTGCCCTGACTCGTCCTCGCTGCTCGTCTTTTCGCATTTGCTCTGGCGATCGCCTCGGGAAGACGTTTCTTCGCTTCCTCCTCTGCCTTCTTCCTCATAGCTATGTTTCTCTTTTTCTGAACCTCGGTCATCTCGATATCATTGTCTTCGGGAATGAAATCCGGAGGTGGACGCGGCGGCAGGCCCTCCGGATGGTAGGGTTCCTTCAGGTGAGCTGTTTGATTCTCTACTTCTCTACCATAGTCCACGATCGCCTGGCTGCCGCGAACTTGGCGGGGTTCGTCTAATGGACCTGGTTGAAGAATGTCGGAGACTTGCCTACCATCACTGAACCTGAAAGCCGAGACGGTGGGTGAGTCGATAGGGTAGTGATACTGAGCGACAGGCAACGGCCTATCATCAGCCATGTTTAAGAAGTTGTCCCTCCGTTCCGCGCGATCAGATGTGAATGGGGGTGTAGCGACCCTACTAAGCTTCACCTCTCTTCCAGAACCTGATATTAATGGTAAGGGCGGTAGCACTGGGAGAGGTCCACGCCTCATCCTTTCTTCGCTCAATTTCTCGGGCAGATCAAGCGGAAGCCGCGAATATTCAAAATACAAGGGGCTCACTTCTTGCCACCCAAAGCCGTTTTGCCTCTCGAGCGACAACAGTGTGTTTATGTCGGCTTCTAGTGGAGGATGCTTAGACGACATGTTCTCTTCCTGTATCCTATCTATTGGATCCCATAACTCGGTCTCCTCCTTTTTCCGCATTCTAAAAATCGAGTTCAGAACGGGGAAGTCCTTCTCCTGCTCCTTCCAGGTCCTTGGTCCTACCGGCGTATGATCCGGTCGGTTTTTGTATTTTTCCTTGGTTATGTCATCCTTGAGCCAATCGACGTCGATGTCGTGGATGTTTTTCCAAAGTCTAGGATTATAAATTTTCGGATCTTCGGCAATTGGACGATACGGGCGATCCGGAGTCTGTGACAGAGCTACCGGCTCTCCCCCAGACAAAGGTGAACCCTCGTTAAGAGGTTGAGCTATCATAGCCATAGCCATTTTGACCATTGAACTACCGTCTTCATCGTCGTCGTCATCGCCTATGGCTATAGGTGAATGTGTCAAGGAGCTTAACGTGCTACTATTATTTCCATCGCTAATGCTAGAGTCACTGTCGAAATCGGAATCGGAATCCAGTCCAGCCTTACGTCGATTGATCCAATTCTTAGCGGCTCTGGCGGCCGCCTCATTAGAGGTCAGGCTAGCTGTAGATCGTGCATCAAAAGCGCGATACTTCCGTAAAACTCCAGGACTGATACCCTTAATGAGGTCTCCTTGCTTGGTTGCTAGGTTCGTTTCGCGGTATTGGTGGCCGGCGGCGGCGGCGACGAGTAGCTGAACAGAGGTTCGCCTAATGCGACCCCGATAGGATGCGATTTTCCGATTAAGCAGATCGAGCGTGGCCCGTCCGCCCTCCCTCTCGGACGGTCTTCTAAATCCTCTCGTACGCGCACGCTTAGACGCCCGTCCTTCCCGAGCCCGAGCTAGCCAATAACGTTAACAAGATAACCAGCGTACGGGGTTGCACTCAAGTACGTACCGTCCCGATCTTTCTCTAGCTCTTCAATGTCATGTGTAGCTAGGGCCAGGTAAGCTTTGAGGCGCCTGTAATTTTCCTGTAGTCTGTGTAGTAAGTCCCTCTTCTCCGAGAGGTCCTGGCCTCTTCTGTCCGTGGTCATGTTTACGGTATGTTCAGGGCACGAGGAAGCAGACAGAACAAATGATGAAACGACTTTGCGCGGAATAAGAGATTGTGTATTTGATAAAGACAAGACGTGAGACGAGCAGATCCTCAGCGCTGAAGAGACGGTATCAGGAGACGCCTCCATTATCAAATGGAATTGGTAGCTATCTTTGTGTGTATTAAATTGCCTCTTTCGGCGAGTTGCTATAATCTTCAAATCTAGACGTTTCCGTCAATATTCATATTCTTTCCCTCCTCCTAAATGTAGGACAAAGACTTGTTCCTAGAAACGTATTTTCGAATCTCCTACCTCCAAGTTTTACCTATATCTTTGAACAAAGCAGCAGCGAGAATGCAAAATACATCCATTGCTGGTTTCAGTAAAGAAATCCGGGTTTAGATCAGTGTTACAATAATTATTTTATTATCGACACCGGGTGAAAAGAATGCATACTAGCACTACATGCAAACCTAGGTTTGTATTACTCTCATTTAAAAAGATGCTATATAGTCTAATTATAATTATTACCAACACCATATACATACGGAAATGTTCAGGAGATTTACTACTTATCCTTGGATGTTTGTCGAATTCGGAGTTGGTCAGATGATCGCTAGGCAATGTGGCGCATTCCAGCAGATAAAAACTATGAACAGGTAGGTACTGTAAAATAAAATAAAAAGTTAGTGGATGACATCGAAACAGGGAGGGTTTACCTTGATTCGGCCTGGTGGCACAAGATTTCAACGATATGGGCCGATAGTCAAAAGCTGGCAGAATAAAAAAAATAAGACTGCTGCGATAGAAGGCGTTCATAGATTAAAAGTTGAATGAAGCAATAGTGTCGAGGCGAAAAAGAAAGATGCTCCCATTTACATCTGCCGGGAGCTTATTAGGTACATTAAAATTCGAGTCGCGTGGCGTTAGATGGATATTTGCTGAGTGCAGCGACTTAAGAATAAGAGGCCAAATTCATGGGATTTACGGAACATTAGTCGATTCGACTCAAGGTTGCACCTTTGGGGAATTTGCGATCAATTATTTGTTGCATTCTGCGGGACCACCATTGCAGAGCTGTCTCGAATATCCGCCCGGCAAATGCTGAAAGATGTTGCACAGTCGTCAAGCTCGTTAAGCGCGAAGAGAAACCTCGGAAGTGAAAAATAATAGTACAAGCATCAGGTTGAAAGGGGAAAGGATGGTGTTGTTGTCCACGCCGTAGACGTCTTTGCTGATCCAAACGGGGTGAGGTTGACTAGGTGAAAGGGGAGGGAGTTGTGCCCATGCCATCATCCTCAAACGTCGTCGCAAGGCTGTCTGCAAAATGAAAAAAAAAATCCCTTGCCGAGGAAATCCGCCCACCAACAGGCGAAACCACAATGATAGCATCCTTCTGCCTGAATCTGTCGAACTCTGTTCAAGGATCAGATATGAGGGGAAAAACAAAATGAAAAAAAAAAAGCAAAGAAAAAGAGGAAAACATGGTGTTAGAATGCCTTTTCCTTCCCTTTTACCTGCCGTATTAAACTCCATGTGTCACATCTTTTATGGTATCCGCCGAACTCGCATGCCCGAAGAGAAATGACTTAAGACGAAGGAGAGCCCAATACTGTTGTCGGAGATCAAACCTACGTAGGGAGTAAAATGTCGAGAGTCGATGGCCCTCAACGCATGAAACGATCGTTTCCTGGATGACGCATTAGCAGCGGCAGGCTGGATATGTCGAGATGTTGTTGATCGGTAATTAAGGCGCACCTCCGTATGTCTCGCGGGCTTCGGGTCGAGTAGCGGGTTCGCCGTAACCAGACGGAGCCGGGTCGCGAGCTCGAGTAGCATCCCTTTCCGGACGATCATAACGGTCACGTTCGTAACCTGGCGCACGTCGGTCTTCTCCACTTCCTCCTCCTCCTCCTCCTCGAGGTCCATACCGATCTCGCTCTTCACGACCACCAGCATATCGATCGATTCGTCCATAACCATCGTCACGTTCACGTCGATCATCTCGTCCGTAACCACGCTCATAGTTGCGATCATAACCTCGTTCCTCACGGCCACCATAGCCGCCACCTCGACCATCACGGTAATTACGATCATAACCGCGGTCCTCGCGATAACCACGCTCACCACGGTCATCGTAGCGAGGGCGGTCATGGTTTCGGTAGCGGTATGGGTCATCACGACCACTATAGCCACCGTAACCGCCTCCACGGCGTCGATCATCGTAACGAGGACGACCCTCTAAATAGTTATGTCAGATATAGAAGCTAACATAGATTGACATGTACTAACCTCTCTTCGGGGGACCAAAGTACTTGCCGGGAGTAGGAGTTCGAGGACGAGCTCGACGAGCCTTCTCGATGCTCAGAGTTCGGCCTTCGATCTCTTCTCCCTGTAGTCCATCCTTGGCAGCATCGGCTTGCTCAGATGTAACCATCTTAACGAAGCCGAAACCACGGGATTCCTTAGTGTGCGGATCCTTCATGATTTGGCACTTCTCAACCTCGCCGTACTTCTCGAAAAGACGAGTAACTTCGGGTTCGGTCAATCTGGGATGAATTCCAGTTACAAAAAGGTTCGATCCAGGATTAACGGAACCATCCTCGTCCCTATTGCCGTTCTCCTCTTTGGGAGCACTATAGATTATAAATTAGCGGTATCCTCCAGTACTGGCTTGATCGATTGATGGCTATGGGAACTGCAATTAAAAACAAGTGTCGCTGGAACTTACCGATCCTGATTAGTAGCCGGGGAGGCAGAACGGCGGCGGCTGTCGATACCGTCATCACGAGAAGCACGAGGAGAAGCGCTTCGTTGGTCGCGCTCGTAACGGGGGCCGTCATCTAGAGGGTAGATATTGATTAGTACCACCTCTACCTACAGTATGACCAATGTATGGAACAAGATTTACCGTCAAAACGATCGCCGTTAGCAGTTTCGTAATCCATTGCAGTAGTGGCCATGGTTGGCAAGGCTTGGCTTGGATGCTGCGAATGTTGTAAGCAGAAATTCGCGACGCGAAAATAGGGTAAAAAATTACAGTGAGTAAAGACGCGTGCTTTGCAAGGTGAAGGATTGTATGGAGAAATCTGTCGCGCCAAGCAACAACACAAAACCCAAGTCTAAACACGATAGATGGGAAGGGAATAAAAAATGCGAGTAAAGAAATGGGGGATGGATGATGATGGGTAGGTGGATGTTAAGTGTAGCGAGAGGCTTTTATGGTTGCATCGGGTAATGGTTGTAGGAAAAGAAAAAGAAAAGAGGCGCTATATTCCTGCTCACCTGCTACTCGAATGCACCTAAACACGCCAATCGTAACCAGAATGGCAATTGGAGCCTGGGTTGATGCAGGCTCTGGCGTAGCACACGCGCGAATGAGAGGGTACGTACGCAACGTTATGTTAGGATGCTGCTTGTCCAATCTCTATTGCAAATGTAAACACCCGATCTTGTGAGGTAGTATAGCTGTGGTTATTAGGCAGGGTGAAGAAAAAAGACTGCTTTGTCGCGCGTGTTGTGTAAAGAAAGGAGAAAAAAAAAAGATGGAATGAGTGAAAGGTGAATGGGAAAGTGTCCAAGGGTGGACGAAAAGTGGGGAGGCAAAATTGTTCAGCTGCGGACGGTTACCGTATGGTAGGTACAGTGGGTACAGGCTGCTTCGTACCTGCCTAGGCAACTATCCAGAAGATAGGCACAGTAAGAACTCTATATAGCAATATCAGCATTTAGAAGGATACGTACCTATGTATACTAGGTATACGTACATGAATTGATGGTTCAATATATGTAGTTACACAATTTGTACACTGCAGGGCTAGGAGTCTAATAAATAATGTTGATTGTTGATATATCTACCTAGGTACCTAATATGTATAGCCATACGTACATTAGTAGGTAGGTATGCCTTTATATTTTATATTGTTACGATATATACACTTTCAGTGCAGGTATTCATGGATATGAATATATCGTATCTAACCACCAAGGTAACCCAGTACCTAAGTAGGTAGTGAATAGCAGATAATTTTATATTTGAACATGAGCAACCTATCTACCTGATAGTTACCTAGTACCTATTTACAACTCGCCTATCTCGGCTTGATTCTCTAGCATGTCTGCCTTCAATGCTTGCTCGACGTTGACGTCCACAGGGTCTGCTTCATCTAAAAACTTCAAACCCTCCATTGCTCTTCCGCCACAGGCTCTCTCCAGCGCGAGGAATGCAAAATGACCTCCTACTACCGGACGAGCCATGAAGTTGGGTCCAGGAAACCCTCCTTCGCCTTCCGTTTCGTAGAGGTCCGTAAGCGGTCGATCTGTCGCAATTTCAATTAGGCATAAAGGTAAATCAAAGATATGAAGACCTATACGTACCAGTCACTGTCTCGTTAACCCATGCCGCAACATTCTGTAGGATTTCCGTTCGCACTTTCTTGCTTGTCACGGCAGCTGCAAAGAATTCCCAGTCGCTTTTCGTATACAAGTGGCGACTATCCAGTGGCAAGCCGTATCTCTGAAGAACTGCGTGATACCAATCACTCTGCATCTGGTAGATTTTGCCCGGAATAAACGCCGACTTTGGAGTCGTCCTAGCCCCGTTGGCTATGGGTTGTTGCTCTGAAATCTGGAATCTGCTCGATCCTAGCAATGACGTATTCGTAGGCAAGTGAAAGCAAAGCAATGCGTCGGCAAAAATATTGTAGAGAGTTGTCCATGATCCGTACCAAGAGTACGCTAGTTTCGCATGTGTTTTATCCCTAGATAACCCAAAGTCTTGCCACTTATCGATGTATTCGTCGGCTATGTCACTGTACCATTTGGACTCGGCCTCCTTGCCGACGACGTTGGCAATCTCACTCATGGCCTTGATACCAATAATACCTTTAAGCGCCAAATTCGTTTGATTAGCCAGCCAACCAGCAAAATCATCGGTGCACAGTTGATTGGCAGGAATCAGCGACTCCCGAACGAGATATCCCGTCCACTGCTTCCACAATTTGTACGAGCGGGCTACCCATTTAGCTGCGGCCTTTTCACCCGTTGTACCCATATCTTCCCAGGTACGATCCATCCCGTAGGGATTGACTAGAACGGAGCGCTTCGCCGGCTCTAAGCTTAGTGGCAAAGCCTCTTGAGGCGTGGTTCGGGTAAATGCAGGCTGCGAATTATCTCTTAACGCATTGACTAATGCAAGACCCATGATTAACATATCACCACACTCCTCGACGGGCATATACTCATCACGACCATCCCCGTGTCCGGTCGCATTTGGAAAGTGGGTTCCAAGGTCATGCATGCTATAATCGTTGGGATATTGGCCGCTCAATTGATGCTCGAGAAGGGGTTCTAGTAGGTATGCTAACCATTGCGGGTTCGTGTATAAGAAAAAAGGGAATGCTGGGAAAATGACATCGACGGTTTGGAAATTCCCGTTCGATGAGATTTCTTTAAGAAAGATGATGGGGCTGTCTGGAGTTCCAGAAAACTGTGTTGCCCCTAACACTTGGCGAGCTGACAACGCCGCGATGTCTTGATAATCCTGAGAGCCTGAGGCATATGCATCCTTAGCAAGCTGTTCGGAGTAGTCGGTAGCAAGGTAGACAGCCGTGTTATAGTCATCGTAGTGAAATTGTAGCATCTCTTGCGCAGTAGCGAAGTAGGAAGCCCACAGGGGTCGCATCAGAGTCAAGCCCCTGGCTGAGGCGAATTGGACAACAGGATCTTGGGTCAAGGCAAAGGTAAAGATGACACTGTCCTTGGAAATCCCGTACGAATTTTTCGGCTTCCCACCAAGCCTAAAGGTTTTGGAAAAAGCGAATATAGGTTCGTCCTCGAAAATCCCACGATAAGAACCGTCAACCTTGTTTCTCAAAGACCCATGCTCTGCAAACAGCCGCCTTATATAATTTGATTCGCCAGATTGATGCTCAACATCGGCTGGGGCAGAGATGTGGATAGTTCCCCATTCAGCATGATCAAAAAATTCGGTCAAAAGCTGTTCATGTCGCCGCGTGATGCTCCACGTCTTAATAGGGGTCCTCGCAGTTTTGCTCTTTTCGGTTCTAGCAAGCGCCCACTCAATCTTGTTGTCGCGGTTGCCGCTAACCCATTCTCCATTTATGTCGACGTAGAGACTAACATCCGTCGAGCCTTCGACGATACATGTAAGGTATCCTGCCGGCAGGGATTGTCTAAGTGTCGAGGTAGGTGTAATAGGGGACAAGAATGAGAGGACAATTTTCACGTCGGAGCCTGGGATAGTATACGTCAAGTTCGTAGTGGAGGCATCAAAGGTGGCCCCATCATATTGAGGGAAAGAGACTGTATAACTAGTACATCATTAGCTCGAAAGAAGCCTGGGGTCGGAATCAGGGACTGCCTGCTAACCTAGAAGACTGCCTTAAAAAGTCTTGCGAGCGGCCTAACAGAGGGTAAACGGTCTTGTTGTCAGGCAAGGCGGCCATTACGGCAAAGCCAACAGAGCTACCAGTCCAAAACATTGGCCAATTCTCCCACGGAGCATCTCGGGAATGGGCGAACCAAAAGCTCAAATATGGATTTCGTACTATCAATGGCAACACAGGGGGTGTCAACGTTGAGGCATCGACGAGGGCCAGAACTAGGGCCACGAGGGCCGGCCAGAGATACAACCTCATGGCGACGAATCAAGCGGGTATTCGTTTATTTCTAAGCCAATTAAAGATATGGCGGAGTAGTTCAGCGAGGAAGTACAACACTGCTGTTAATAAGGCATGAGGCTAATGGATAATCCTATTCGAATCCCTCAAGGACGAAATGATGCTATCCGAGGAATGTAGAATGTGAAAAGAATCGGTATATTAACCATATGAAGACTACGCCCAAGGGCGTTAAGTGTAAGGGTAACTATATATTTGGGTGGTTATATACTTATGTTGAAGAGCTGACACGAAGTGCGCAAAGACGATGAAGAGAGAAAGAGGAGGAAGAGTTGCTGTGATCCATTGTGGGCACCTAGGACGTATGAAGTACAGCCTTGGAAGTAAACAGGGATCCACCTTCCCCCAGGTTTCGAGGGATGACGCCCGGAGCCCGAAACAACCCCTTCCGTTTACCTACCAGCCTACCTACCTCATAGGTAGCCACTAACAAATGGAAGTGACGGCATGTTCTCCACAAAACTGACCCCTTTGGGACTAACGGATAGGGCTGTGGGGAGGGCTACAATGTACAAAGTAAGGTACTGTGTCAAAGTTTGGGGTATGGATAGCTACAAGGTCCATTGATTCGGGAAGAGTAGGTGTTTGTAGGTACTAGGCATGTATGGGTAACCAACCTCCTGGGTACCTAGGTATGTACCTACAATTCCTATTCACCTAACTAAACCCCTCCTTTTCAAATATCATCCCCGCAGTCAATGGGTATAAATCTCACTACCCTTTAGTTCTATACATCCATCCATTACCTAGGTACCTACCTACTTACCCAGTACCTACCTACTAATACCTACTACATAACATAGAAACTGTATACCTACCTAACTATGTATAGATAAGCAGTGTATACATTATATAAATACTCGTTATTAAAATCTATTGTTAGTACCTAGTAGGTAAATAAGATGATGCAATATACAACACCGAAAAGAAGATGAAGAAAATACACCGACCGCTGGTCTCTTCAATTGTTATAACTTGGGTTTAGTCAGCTACGTGCGAACCCGCGCCAATGTCTAGAGTGAGGCCATTCAGAATCGAGTGGCGTGTCCGCTTTCGTTCCTCCACAATGTCATATCTTGGCTAGCCTAGCTGCCCTTGGTAGGTAGTAATGGCATGTAAAGCACAAGTGCAAAATCTGTGATCCACTGCCTCCGGGGTTTTGCTCGACCGAGCCTCCATAGGGGCAGGAACAATTTGGCATTAGCTTCAAGGGCTATCTAGGTATATATTATCGCCTGCATATTTCTCTCCTTTTTACCTGGGAAACCTGCAAACATTCACCTTCGACCCTCTCATCGTCCCTGAAACGATATATAGATTTGCTGATACGACTTCTCTTCGCCAACGTCAATTTTCATGATTCGCGAATCGTAGCAAGAAGAGCCAGTGTTTCTTCTAGCCGAAGTCGCTGGATCCGGTAACGGCACCCCCGCCAACACTACGCAGCTACCCTTAACCTTTTCTTCGTCGTATCAGAAAAGGGACCATGACAACTCTCGAAGGCAAAGTCTTCGCAATCACTGGAGGCGCTAGTGGAATCGGCTTTGCAACTGCACAGATACTATCTAAACGTGGCGGAATTGTCTGTCTAGCCGACGTAGACCCAATAGCTATGAGCAAGGCAGAAGAATACTTGACCAACCACAACGCATCTTTCACAGTTACAAAAGTGGATATTTCTCTGCGTGATGAGGTGGATTCTTGGATCGACAATATCATTCAGAAATATGGTAGACTCGATGGCGCTGCCAATGTCGCGGGTATTATCGGCAAACACCACGGAGTACGAGAGGTAGCGGATCTGGACGACAATGAATGGCACAAGATAATTGCAGTAAACCTGACTGGAACGATGTATTGCTTGAGGGCCGAACTGAGAAAGATTGTCGATGGTGGTTCTATTGTGAATGTTGCTTCTATTCATGGGCTCCAAGGTTATTAGTAGCCCCGAATCTCTTCATCTAACGAAGCTTGGCATTAATTTTTGGTCTAGGATTTGCTAAGCACGGCGCGTACGATGCAAGTAAGCATGGAGTCATCGGCCTAACAAAAGCTGCGGCGAAAGAAAACGGCAAGCGCGAGGTTCGTGTGAATGCGGTGGCCCCTGGAGCTATCTGGTACGTATCAAAATATATCCTATAGAAGTTTTAGGGATTGCTTTCTCAAATGGTCCTCGAAATTCCCTAAAATAAACAGAAACTAACGTTTTACTAGTGAGTGAAGCAATCCCATTCTATCGACCGAATATACGGAAGCAGCATCCAGTATTCTCTAGAAATGAATGGGGAAAATGTTAACATGTTTTGATATACTAGATACCCCGTTGATGGAAAAGGATTGGAAAATTCACAACCGATCGCCCGACGCCCCCTTTGACGATACGGCAGCTTTTGGTAGACTGGGGACGGCGGAAGAGTGCGGTAACGTCATCGCCTTCTTACTGAGTCCCGAGAGCAAGTACGTAAGCGGGAGCGTGTATTCCGTTGACGGCGCTATGTAGCACGCAAGCCGGACTTCCGTTAAAAGACATCTTCAGGCTGAACCTCGTGGTTTCTTCCATCCTTCCGAATATGTTTCAACGTTTTATCTCGTGACATAGGCTTCCGCATGTCATAGGCATCTTCGCCATGAGCGGTAGGATCGTTTACGTTATCGCCATAGTAATCTTTAACTACACGATAAACACTATATCCCATACCTTCGTAGAACCTGATGGCTTTCGTGTTGCTTTTCCTCACGAAAAGGTCGACAAACCAAGCATCACCGGCCTCGGCTGCAACTTGGAGGTTTTCGGTAAGAATCTTCCCAATTCCAAGGCGGCGCGCTTCAGGAGCCACTGTGAGAGCAGTTATATGCGCATGCCATGGCAGATAGTGTTCCGAGTATTGAAAATAATCTGGAGAACTTTCAAGTTTACCCATGACTGTACGCAAAGTATAACCACGTTAGACCCGACAATTCCAAGCCCTCTACATAAACCAGACAAATTTTTAACCTACTGTAACCAATAATATTTCCATTGGGATCTTCGGCAACTTGAAATAGCGAAGGCCATTTGGCAAAATATTGCAGATAGAAACTCAAATCGTAAGTCTCAGTCAAGGGGTCGAGGTTGCACTTGGAGAACTTGTCCAAGTCGTTGGGACGAAAACGTCGAAAGGATGCCATTTTTAGGTCGATTATCAAATCCCCCAGGAGGTAGTTTTATCTATTCCCGTAGTGGCAATCTGCGCTTGATCTTTCGATTCACGTTATCCCGGATGAGATGGATGTAGCGGGGCCGCGAACAAGAAGGGAAAACGGTACTGGTAGAGATTCAATCTATTGCACCTGATGGGAGTATGCCTTTATCTCGCAGCTAGGTACTACATAAAGTCATCGTCAATGATAGGCACATACTAGGTAGGCAAAGACGAAATATTGAAAGTTTTATAAAAAAAAAAAGAGGAAATAATTAAAGGATCCACACTAGGTACCTAACAAGTAACCCAGGCATTTTGCTACCCCTCCCAAAAAAAAATCACCATACTGTATACCAATTTAAAGCATGTCTAATTAAGTGGAGAACATGGGCTTTGCGAAGATTAAGAGAGGGCTAATCACATTGTGTCCTAAGCTGTTATGGAACATGAGTAGTCGCTAACGGCAGACTCTACGTAGGTCCACGGGTACTGCTGGAGGTATCTCAATTAGGTACATCCATACCTTCTATATGTATTCAGTACCTATCTGGTAGGCACAGTAAGGAACGTTTTACGCATGCGGGGACTAGCAGGAACGTATTTAGAACCCATAGCAAGGTGCGTTGCGTTCAGTGCAATGCAGGTCGTTCTTGTCTAATGTTCATTTTTTCTCATTTCATATTGATGCACTCAGGCAGGTGCCGGGTAACGGTACGGGATCCTTGCTAACCTTCAAGGGTTAGTAAATATTCTACGGTACTGCGATTTTATTACTGGATCAGTTGGGCTTTTTCATTAGAATATTCTACACGTTCTAACCATTCTGGTCCCTAACGTAATCCGCAATCCACAATCCGCATTCTGCATCATCAGCCCGATATCAAAGTTTCTAAATTCACGACGAAACCTCCAAAATCCACCTTCGGCCGAGTCTTGCGAAAACGAATACCAACGTCTCTATTCTTGATCTTTTAATCTTTCCTCCCCCCCTTCTTTTTTTTCTTCACCTTTCTACCAAACATCTTAGTGGGATGATACGCTGTTTCATATCCATGGTTTAATTCGATGCCCAGTCGAGCTTCCACTTTCCTACGACTCAGCAACTTGTATCTAGTTTAACAAACCTGTCAAATCATAATATGGACAGGTTACCGTCGCCCCCGAGGCCCTCGAGTCGCTCGTCGAGCATCGAAGTATCATTCCATACTTACAGTCCTACGTCACCTAGAAGCCGACGACAGTCCAAGTCCTCTTTTCAAGATCCCCTAACACCCTTACGTAATAGTATGAACGAATCCGAGCTTAATGACCTAAGTGGTGGTGGTATGGGTCAGGATAATGGGCTTGGAAATCTAGCCGACGAATTAGCAGACGCTTTATCGGGATCCGGTGATGATGAAGAGTACTACGAGGACGAAGAAGGATCATCGCGTCTTGGTTTCGATCAGAAGAGAGATGACGGTCGGGATTCAACTGATGGAATCAGGGATAGCGGAGTTGACGTAGCGAGCCAGTCGGATCAACATGGAAGGACCAAGAGCACGAGCTTGGGTATACCCTCGCCTCCTGGGCGTGGTCACCGGCGAACAGGAAGTGCGTATGATGGGAGTGAATATGGCTCTGAATCCGACCTAGACTCGCCTGGCATGCCACCGAGCCTGGTTGCAAAGATTGATGCTGTCGAGTCGTTGGCCCGAAGAGGCACTGAAAGCAACGGTGGGCCTACCGATGGCGTGTTCCAACGCTTAACAGATGGACTCAAAGATCTCGGATCACAGTCTAGCGTGGAGGGAAGTACGACGAGGTGAGTAATCATTTTCATTATATCGCCCAGCCAACAATCTTGGATTTATTCTAACTTAGCCATTGCTAAATTTTAGGTTGATTACTGCTCACTCGGCCCTGGCAACACACCTAGCACATCAGACACGCCAAATCCACAACCTCACGTTTCCACTACTATCGCCTCTAGTCACTCCTCCTGACCCTGATACGATCGACTCGCTCTTACCATTGCTTGCCTCTGTTTCAGACGAAATGCCGCGACCTGCAACTTCAGCATTCAACTCCTTAACTGCTTTGCATTCCGTGACGTCAGACCTAGTCCAAACCCTTAATTATCTCTCGGATACGCTACACATGTCACGGCAAACTACTACGACGGCCACGAGACGACTGAGAACAGCTAAGGAGATGGTGGCAGAGATGAAACGAGAAGAGGAACTCAAAGAGGAAGGGGAAAGATGGCTGACAAGGGGCAACTGGGGCGAGAGACTGCAGAAACGCGAATGTGCTGGTGTATGCAGAGAAGTTGTTGGAGGCTTCGAAGAGGTCTGTAATGGCTGGAGAGCACGTCTATTAGCCCAGGCAGAGTCGGCGTGAGGATGGCTAGTCTAGGGCGTGTGTCATACTAAGAAATAGGGAGCCTTATTGTCTTCGGGCGAAGAGCCGGGTCTAACGTTTTTAATATGCGGCCGGCGTAGCCTTACTAGTTCTGGCTTTCTTTTGTCATTTCAGCATTGCGGCGGATACGTATTGATTGCGCGCAGAACCTCCACTTGGCGTTGATTTTGGGTTCTTACTGGCTCTTATATCCACAGGGATAGACATAAAGACTTGCAAAGAATTGCAGTGCTGGACGATGGTTTTGCTTGAAGAATACACATGATGGACAAGCTCATCTATCATCAAATGCGTGATTTGTCTGTGGTTCTTGTTTTACAGGACTTGGAAGCTCTCTAGTCGTAATATACTTCCCTTAGGACCTACCCTCCTAGGAAGTTCGTACGATGCCTAAATCATGGCATTTGTATGAAGTTTGAGAGGTTTAACCTCAAGGTTTTTGATTGCTTACTCAAGCGATGGCATTTGATATCTGTAAAGTTAGAAATATGGACGAAAAATCAAAAGGAATGATAATTACCTACCAAGTGATGAGGGCAAACTAGCTATGATTACATCCTTGGTACAGTATAATATTATAGACAACAAGGTCGGTTACACCAGTATATATTCATCTCTTTTGTAACCTGAACTAATATATTCTCTATGCACGTGCAAGCATTCCTAATTCTTCGAAGGGATTGCTATCATACTAGAGGACGGGAGCTTTTGTCAAATTCCCTCGTCTTAATCGCGGAGCCAGGAGGACACCCGGCGTCGTCCTCGAAAGATCAGTGTCCGCTTGCATGTGAACCCACTGGGTGCGCATCGCGAGGACGCTTCATCATATTCTCTCCGTCATCATCGACGAGGATTACTACCCAGACTCCAACAGCCCCATCCATCCCAAAGAGAGGCGTGCAATGGATCCACCTTCCTTTACCGTAGCCATTTGTCTTAGTCAACCAATGAATTTTAGTTGTAATATCACGTCCATCGACGAACGCTTGGGTAATTTCTTCGCGAGTAGTTTGTGGTCCTCCGATGCGCGACATAAAGTTGCTTTGCAGCATACCGGGGAAGCGCAAGGATGGTGAGGCGAACAGGATTCGCAGATTTGGATGGGGGCGCACACACAGGTAATTCTCGTAGATACTGCGTAACTGACTACCTGACGAGGGTGAAATACCAGGCACAGAATTAGTGTCAGAACTGCTTGAGTAGTCATCGTTGCTCTGGAGCCGGGGGTTGTGTCGGCACGAGTTAGCACCGGCGTCTTCTAATTCCTCGTTGGACCTTCGCGCAACACCAGCCACCTCCCGGATCGTCTTCATTTCGTGGGTACTGAACATATCTGCGAGTTGGCGGATTTCTTCTTCGCCATATTGTTGGGGTTGTGCCTCTCGCCCATCCTCTCGATTTGACGTATCACTCTGGTGGTAAGTAACCTTCCTAAGAGATTCAAGATATGCGCATTCCTTTGCCAAACCTGAAACGTCTACCTGACAACCGATGTGGTATCGAACGATGCCACGATTATCGATTAGAGGCGCAACCATGAGAAGGTTCATAAAAGGAGATCCATCACGTCGGTAGTTCAAAATAGTTTCGCAGTGTTCTTTTCCTGTTAGTAGTTGTTCTCGCATCCTTATAGCACAGGATCGGTCAGTATACGGTCCTTGAAGAAAACGGCAATTCCGGCCCAAGGCGTAGTCTATCCCATACTGTTGTATATAGAATTAGTGGTTGCCGTCTGAGAGAGATATAGGGTGTCGAGTTCTTCTTGAACCACAGTTACATAGAAATAGATAAAGGCTGAGTTCAAACAACATACACTTACCTGTGTCATCTTGTGGAATCCTAGATAAAATAGTATTTAGCCATATCGCAGCCAAAGTGGGCTTTCGGTTCGAATACGCACCTTTACTAGCGAACAAAATAGGATTATCAGGTCTCGATGGATCTGTCAAGCAGAAAACTTCCGCCAACCCATTAGATAGGTCTTTGAGGTGCTCGGGCAAAGTATCCGTGATTCGTCTCTTCGCAGTTATACCTACTATCTGAATCCACGTATGGGTGATATAAGCAGGGAGGTACTCATTGGTCAAAATTTGAAATGCGCTGTTGGCCTTTTCTCGGAGTGGTTCATTGGTGATACTAGAAACGGCATCCTGACTGAATTCTAACCCCTGAATGGGAACTAAAGACCGAGAAATAGCGTTTGCGTAGCCAACAGCCTTCAATGCCTTCGATGCGTCCAGATAATACACTAGAAGGGGGATAGCCTTCGGTCGAAAGGCATAAAGGAAGTTTTTGAATTTCTGAAGTAGAAGCGAATCGTCAATGATGGCCTGTAGGTGGCTTGCTGAGAACAGTGCTTCTGATCTCTTCTCCAACGAGGATCGAGGGACTGGACTGCTGCATGGTGCTACCAGATCAAATGAAGAGGGGTCGATATCCTCCTCGAGCAAAGGTTTTAGTTCATCTCGATCAACTGATCCTTTGCTCTGCAGTCCGTAGGATACACTGCTGCTCCTTAGCGCGTGCGAAGAAGAAGAGGAAGAGTCCCCTCGCGAATTCGTTGAGCGAGATAACACTATAGGAATTGATGTTAGATTAGGATACTTTATCAGTGTATTTATGTTTCACGATATAGAAGAGGGTTTAAATTATTGGGTTCTTGTGGTAAGAGAACGCTTTGGTTATAGGGCAACAATCAACATCATGAATACACACTCACAACTTCTATCAAGACTGGAAGGTGAACGAGTTTCGGCAGACTGGGGGTCGTCAGAAGTGGTCGTGGTGAAGAGGTTAGCTTGACTTCGCTCGGGATTGCTATGAATACTATGAATGAATTAGTAGGGTATTTGCAACCTAGTAGGGTGAGAGCTAGCTAGTGCACCTATTCGGACGATTCGAATGGGAATGCTGGTTATTCGAGAGTGCCAGACTTGTTTCTGCCCATATCTTTCGAAATGTCGCCGGAGATGCGACTGTTTCGGCGACTGAGGCGTCCAAACTTGCTCGTCTCCTCAGAATCTCGTGAACATTCGCTCCGCCCTTGCCATCGTCTTCTTCCTCTTCTTCGCCTCCTTCAAATGCCGTGAACGATCGCACACCCATCACACTATGCCGGCTATGGGTCTTATTAGGTGATGTTGGCTGTTGCTTGCGGCATAAATCTACGGGAGTTGATGTTTGAGACATAATGACTCCTTGGGCAATAAATATGGGTGTACTCTACCCGAGCGCCTGGTAGTTTCTGGAGAAAGTGGAAATCTGTAATTTATTAGCTGGGAACAAGTATGTTTTGAAACCAAGTTCCGCCTTGGTAACTCACAATGCTCACGCCTTAGGGGTATTTTCAATGAAGGATAATGTCTCGGGCAGTCTTTCAGTGGTTGTAGTCCTAACCGCGTAACGTATGTGGCTAAGGAAATCTGACGGGGGCTTGCAAGGAATTCTAGGAGACTCAAGGGGAAAACGAAGACGATTCAAGTGGCCTTCTGTACAACGTGGTTGACATGATGGCGCATGGACTCTACTAGGTAAGAGGCCGAAGTGTGCTTATCCTACCTACTCATTGACATGTTATCTTACATAGGTAGAAACTCTCAGGTTACCATGTCATATATACATGGTTATTTTAGAGGGACCGAACGGACGTTGTGATCACTCAATCACCTTGGTGGGAAGCAAATAATCAGCGACTAGCCTAGTGAGTTGCTCGAGCCACAACCTACGCATGACTGTCATGTACCAGCATGCAGCTAAATCAGCGTATCGCTCATCCATAGCAGGTATAATAGGTAATAGAAGGTTGCTATTCCCATTTAAGTTTTGTTTTAGGGCTAGCGCAACGTCCGATGCAATCGTAAGCCTTGCTGTAAGAACCCGAGTGCTTTGAGAAACTAACACATAATGAAAAAAAAATGGCGACATCAGTGGAAGGGCTTGTAAGTTTCCGTATAGTCCATGACATACATGTGTACATATTTAATTCATATACCCTGGTACGTAAGCAGGTACATGGGTATAATATCAGGTACTATGCTTCTTAAATAAGAGACTTGCTTGTTAATATATACCTACCTAGGTACCTACCTAAGTAATTATAAGATTTCCAGATCTTGGTCCAAACAACGCTTCATCGTTGAATTAAACCGGCAAGGTCTTAGGTTGAAACTGTCGAATCGGTGAGAATATTTCCATACAACAATGCTTTGGTATGCTTTTACTCTGAAGCTTATAAAACATAGAGAGCCATTAAGTTGTGATGAGGTTGAAATAGCCTTAGGTAAGTTAGCTTGATGCCAAGATTTCCATACCTATCATGGATATTGCCGGTTTGTGTTTTCTGTTTTCTATGCGGACGGGACAATTGGGGCAATTCTTGACGCGCTGCTGGTACATACAGATGGTACGTAGATCGCGCCTATCATGGATGTATCTAGGTACATATACTATATAGGTGTAAGTACCTGGATATGTATTTATACTGTACATGAATGTACTGTTCGACACTGTTAGACTCGTAGAAGAACTTCCTTAGTATGCCGTGGTACATACCTATGGTATGTAGAGTTTACATAGCCCCCGGAGCTACCTATCATCGGCAGACTTGGGACGAGTCCAAACGCCAACCCCCTGAGTGGGAGAGAGTCTAGCCAGTCGGAAAATTGGCCGCGCGCGTCCCTGATAAAATCACCTAAGCCAAATAAGTAACAAAAACAAACAACGCAACCGCGCTATGTACAAATACAGTAGTCTAACGAGGACTCCGAGGGGTATTCCCGCTTTGCTTTGCTTTTTCTGTTGTGAGCATTTGACGAAAAACATAGGGAGAACGGCGCGTCTCGTCAATATTGTATCGCGAATCAGGCCGTACAACGGGCCTCAGTTCTCGACGTGTTGAATTACTTACAGGGTAAAAAGACCTGTCAAGAGGTCTTTGTTATTATTCTGCTCAAACCAATTGTTAGTACCCAACCTCCACAATTGTGTGTTCCTGATCTGAAGCTTCACTGAACGTGAATTTAAAACCTGAAAAAAATATGAGACTTTGGAGATGCTGTTTACACACGCGTTTCCCGCCACTCAATGGAATCTAATCTAACTATCTACGCAACGCCCCATAATATTATGAATGTACATACCTACATATATACTTACATAATACCATGTAAACATAGCGATCAATTTTTAAAGATGGATGATATATTACTATAAATTACTTTGAGGTTTAACTTTTAATATTTAACATATACATATATCCTTATATTAACATAAAACAGGTTAGTATACTATTGTAATTGCTAGTTAACAGAGGATGCATTTTTTTTATTTTTAATGGTATACCATGGTTTGGTTTGGTGTTTCCTTTTCAGGTACTTACCTAGTATTCAAGTACCTATTCCACCAGTCATAGTGACATAGTGACATTTAATGTTGATCATAACCCGGTACAACACATTTCGCGTGGTGCGAAGACGAACTGCAGGTACCTAAAGACTCACAAATATTACTTGATAGTGGAGACCTACTTATGTAGTTAGCACCTGTTCCCCCCCTGGTGTCATTACTGCATTGTAAGGCGCGCGCGCCCGCACTCAAAGCAAAGGTATGGGGGATAGAGCCGTCCACCTTCCTTACCTTAGCATGGTGTCCACGGTCCATTCAGCCGTTGCCTTTCAACCTCAATCATAATCCACGAGAGTCAGTCACCCACCTCTCTCCCACATACCTCCTGCCGAATTTTGTGAATATCGACGCCGAACAAGAAAAACCCTAAATAAGCTATCTTCATTAATTGGAACATTACACTTTTTTTTTTTGTTTCTTACTTTCTCTTATTCGTTCATCATCGTTCATCATCGAGAGAACTCGTCGAATCGAAATCTAGCGCTCCAATATCACGATCATTTTTCCTCTAAAAAAACGATTGCCCCCTCGTTATCCTCTGGTCTGCCACATCAATCTGTTCGATATCGTCTTTCTCAGTAGAGCATGCGCTAGAGAAACTTGCGAACCCCGAGGGGACTCCCAGGAGATTCTCACTTGATCACTTCATTATCTACTACTTCATATTCCATCACCTAGCACGCTATTTCCGCCTCTCTTGTCTACTTCTGACGATTCCGCCCTTCAAATTAAAAATTACCCGTGACAATCTGGCCTTGCGCCACTCCCGCCGGTTCACTTTCAATAGTCTACCCATATTATCTTTTGCGAGCTATCTAATCTTTGCGATTGCCACCTGAACACGAATTGAAGAGAATCAAGATGACGTTGGAGTCTGATCCGGTGTCTTCGACACTATCATCTCTAAAACGACAAGCACATGATACGACCAGCCCCTCCGTCCGAACGCCATCAAGAATAGCCACCCCTCCTCCACCATCCGATCGAGGAACACTACAGGTGATGAGTAATGGAGATGGTGCCAAGTTAAAAAGTGCTCGTCACAGTGGTCGAGGATCAACCATCGGTGGTGTTGACCCTGAGAATTTGACACGAGCTCTTTCGAGAGAGCTCTCTGGGGACAGACGAGATAGCACACCAGGTGCTAGTCCCAGTAGGAAAAGGCAACGAATAAATGCTGACAGGTTAGTCAACATCTACACTTCCCATACTCTATCTTTTAGATCTTATTTCATATTATTTTTTCTATTTTATTATTGTAAAAAAATTCCCGACCCGAAGCTCTGAAGCACTTCAGATATGGGACCTCAATCTAAAATTTCAACAATGTATGCTAAGTCCGACAGATTCATTCCTTCCCGCTCGGGCCAAGATCTTCAGGCTAGCTTCAGCCTTTTACATGAAGAGGGCTCACCAGCAACGCCATCTAAGCAAAAGAAGCGTACACCACATGGCGAGCTTCACTTTCAGAAGAGTATGCTACCTTAGCTATCCTCATAAGAACGAGATACTAATTGATTTTCCCCTCCGTGTAGCGGAAGAGGCAAATCGAATCTTCTCAACAGTTCTAAGAGCAGAACTCTTCGAAAACACGATACCGCAAGCCGCCCCTCAGACATTATCACCAGACAGCAACTTACCCGGCTCATCACATTCGACCCATGTCCATGATGGCACGAGATCCCACACACCGCCCAGCAACCCACCTCCTTCCCTGCCTTCTACTTTTACGCCCTCGACTCCACACAAGAATCTCTTCTCTTATATGTCACCTCGACACCATTCTAACATCGCTGGCCACCCAACACCAAACCGTACTCCACAGAGCAGACACGGCCCTAATCTAGATATCCGATCAGAGATATACAGCATATCCCCGGTTCGCTTCGGAAGCCAACAGATGCTGCTGAGCCCGAGACGTCAACCCCGTGCGGTTAGCAAAGTACCCTACAAGGTCTTGGATGCTCCCGAACTGGCGGATGACTTCTATCTGAACTTGGTTGACTGGGGTAGTGCTAACGTTTTAGGTGTTGGCTTGGGATCGAGCGTTTACATGTGGAATGCACAAACTAGTCGGGTCAACAAGCTTTGCACACTCGAGGACGATACTGTAACGAGTGTGTCCTGGATTCAGAAAGGCACACACATCGCCATCGGCACTGGCAAGGGTTTAGTTCAGATTTGGGATGCCGAGAAGACTAGGCGTTTAAGAACGATGACAGGACATACTGCCCGCGTAGGATCTATGGCCTGGAACACGCACATCCTCACTTCGGGGTCTCGAGATCGATTGATTTACCATCGTGACGTCAGAGCTCCAGATCAATGGATGCGCAAGCTTATGGGTCATAAGCAGGAAGTGTGCGGTTTGAAGTGGAACTGCGAAGATGGCCAACTAGCAAGTGGAGGAAACGATAATAAGCTTATGGTTTGGGATAAACTCTCTGAAACTCCTCTCTGGAAATTCTCCGACCACACCGCTGCAGTCAAGGCAATTGCTTGGTCTCCTCATCAACGTGGTCTCCTTGCGTCAGGTGGCGGTACGGCCGATCGAAGAATAATATTCCACGACACAGTCCGTGGGTCGGTCATCAATGAAGTTGATACCGGAAGCCAGGTGTGCAATATCTCGTGGTCCAAAAACTCGAACGAGATCGTCTCAACCCACGGTTACAGCCAGAACCAGATCGTCGTATGGAAGTATCCCGCCATGACCCAGGTGGTCAGCCTCACTGGACACACGTACCGAGTCTTGTATTTGGCGATGAGCCCGGACGGGCGAACCATCGTGACGGGAGCCGGTGACGAGACCTTACGATTCTGGACCGTGTTCGGACGTCGACCAGGCCAGAGAGAGGACACTGATAGTGGCGGGGGTCGACTAAGTGACTGGGGCGTGATCCGCTGAGGGATTAAAGTTTCTCTGCAATACACGCGTACGATAGGATGGCGCATCCCACGCTGTTATCCTAATCTTCGTACTAAATTTTACGGCATTTTCAAAAAGAAGTCACCTGTACAGTTGGGTTGCATCCACCGGCGTTATCGTTTTCACGAACTTCGCATTTACGAGCCCTGCACGGGGGGAGGAAAGGCTGGATTCTTGGTTGCTTAGTTACTAGGGCATCGGGAGGTTGACCAGCTAACTAATTTGCATTCGACCATCTTTATGATAATGATGGCGGCAACGGCGGCGGCGGCGGCGGAGAATCCTGTTATCTATGGGCAGCAAGGCGTTGGTGGAAGTGGGAGGCGGGCTCCTTACGGATAGGACTCCATTAGCAGGATCAATTGAGGAACATGATAAAATCCATTCGGCTCCGTAGCATCATCGTAGGTATTCTTACGAGCGTTGTAGGCAGGAAAAAGCGTAGTAAAAGGGTTTAAAACTACCAGTAACTAGGACATGCGCGTGACTTGGTGTAATACTGCATATCGGTCAATTTTCGGCTCCGCCTTTCAGGATATATACCTACTAGGTACCTAGGTATATATATGGATGGGACGAGTTTGTCGATGTCAGAAGTCAAAGGTTCACAGCACCCAGAATTATGATATGTACCTATATGGGCAACTACGTATTAAGTGGGTAGTTACGAGTGACAATGTCTCTATAATTTCTAGCATGTAATAGCAACGGACTCTTGCGTAGACCTACTCCCCATTAAATTTCACTGATCGTTACTCCGCCCGATCCCAACTCCGCGTTCTGTGCTAAATTGATAAGAAGGGGTATCGAAATATCTGCTGAATCAATCTTGGATGATAATAATAATAACGATGACGACGACGACGACGACGACGACGACGACGACGGCAATGATGATGCTGCAAAACGAACCCGCAGTAACTCCAAAGTCAAAAACAAAAATAGCATGCCTTGATAAGCTCGACCTCGCACCGTTGATGGTGAACTATAATCGAGCTGTCACTCAAATACCGACAATCCGCGCTTTGGTTTTGGATAGAAGATATTTAACCAATTGTCCTGCTAGCTCAGTTCATTGACCATGCCCTTCCAAGCTCATTATCTAAGATGTTTTACCAGACAAATATAACATATCTGGTGAGAATACTTATTTCATGATGGAACAGCCGCTATAGGTTTTCTTGCTCGTATAGCATCCTCGTCGTCGTCGTCAACTCCGCTGGCAACTGCATTTTTCTGTTCAAAAGAGCCTTTCCCTTTGTTCGGATTCTCATCATGTAATAGTGGAATCTCATCCACACTTAAACGCCGCCCGCTGGCGGGGTCTTGAATTCGGACAGCCTTCTCCGCTCCTTCGATATCTATAGCGCTATTCTTCTCTTTGATATCAGATGCTGGCGTCGGTGTTATTGTCGGAGAACCAAGCCCATCAGGGCTGTTCTGCCACTTAGCAACCTCGGCCTTCAACTCTTCGAGTTCCTTTTGGAATCGCTTGCCGAATACATCGATGTAATACGTCGAACCATTGTAGACACTCCACGTGAAGACAATCATGAGGAAAGTAGATGACGCCCATCGGCTGTAGAACCATAGGGGACAGGGCAACATGGTTAGTACGGCGTATGCGTACTGGATCATCATGAACGCGAACTCTTGCAAGCTATCTGGTAGCGAGAGCACAAATTTGCCAATCCAGGTCTTCGAGTATGAACGACGTAACCAGGTAAAAGATGTAGGCCGCCCAGCCGCGATCTTTTCGCGCCTTCGAACCGTGATGAAGAAATAGTAGCTAAACTGCCAAACAGCATACGGAATGGTAGACCAGGCAAGCATCGATATGAGGTTGCCATAAGCAGTTGGTGAGCCTGGCGGAGAAGTTTTGACGGTCCAAAGCGCAGGAAATCTTTCGCGCTGCGCATCGGGAGGGAACAGGTGAGTAATACAATGCAATGTGGCGACCGGCATGATATGGATGAACAGAGATGTAACTTTGTCGAAGTCGTGGAACACGAGCGAATTACGCCACATAATAATTGCCACGGCGTTGTTCCCGAAGGCCAGGCAGTAAGCGGCGATAAATAATCTCTTGGATGATGGAAAGACCCAGATGCTGAGAAAGAGCAAGAGGTTGACGAAGTAGCAGAGATCTGCTAGGAAGTAATGATAGCCACGTCGGCGGTAGGTATAGAAACGTATGGGCATGAAATAGACGAGCTGGGCCCCGTACCAAAGATGAAAGAGTTCGGGATAGGCGCCTATTAAGTAGCCACTGATGAAAATATTCATGACGCCCCCGATGAAGGAAACCTTCTCGCGCAAAGTGACAACTTTGGTATCGTTCCATCTACGGCCTAACCTCTCAACGCTCTGCTTCATACGCTTTCTATATCTCTCTAATTGCTCATCGGCTGAAGGTACTCGCCGTCGCCATTCTTCGACCATCCGCTCCCTTGCCTCTTGCCCTTTGGTTTTGAGGGCGGCTCGCGATTTGCGAACCTTTTCCGTCTGGGCCGAAATCCCTTTTTGCAGCTTTTCCAATTGCTGCGGCAAGGCGAAATTGTCGAGCAGGTCTAAAACGGTTAAGCGGTCCAGAGGAGGATAAGAATCCCAATCTTCATGATAGGAGCTGCTCCCGGAGAAGGAAGGATTCCTCGACATTCTAGGGCTTTTGGATCCATCGTCTAGCTTGGGAGGATCGACCACGGCTTGTTGGAGAGGCGAGGAGCTTAGAGACGGCGTCGTGGTATCGTCGGGTGTTAGGGCGGTCTCATCGTCAGTTTGAGCACCCTCGGACTTAGCAAGCTGCGCATGTATGGGATTGCTTGTAGAATCGGCCATCTCTGCTAGGGTACGGATTGGGAATCTTTGGATATCGTTACGAAAAGAGACTCTACGAAGAGCTTCGGCTCCCCTAAGAACTAGAATGTCAGCCATAACTAAAGGACGGGCAAAAGGGTACCCAAGACTTGAATCGGAAGTCTGGTCGAGGGGTAGCAAGAGATGCCAACTCACGATGGGAGCAGGGGGCCTGGTTATTATTGTCGTCTCTACTTAAAGATAACTTCACGTTGTGCGTACAGGTGGATGCGATGCTAGAAGCCGGTCCAATTAAATAAAGAGTCGCAACGGGCAGACGGGTCGAGATTAGAGACAAAAAGGATCGAGGTGGGAAAACAAAGCGGGTGCATGTGACTTTTCGTAGGTTAGGACTAAGGTAGAATATAGTAAGACACGAGGTGAGTTTGCGTGACTCCAGAGGCCTGTATTGGGCAATAGAGAATAGGACTCCCTAAGAGATAAGCGATCTAGAGCGAGGGATGATGGGGTCTGTTGAGGTCGTTAAAGTATAAAAAATGTAGGTGGGTGGAAATGTTTTGATCCTGTAGGTGGCTTTCGCTGAAGGACGTGTCTCGAGCGTGAGTTGTGGTTGGACGAGAAGAAGGCGGCTCTTATTATTGTGAGATCTTCAATCCGTCAAAGGTAAAAGGGTAGAATCGATGCAACTTTAAAGACAGAGGCTAGTCATTGATACCTAGAAGCGTATGTAGGTAATTTTTTGAACACCCCCCCTGGTATATGGTTTCACAATTTCGTCCGATGTTTCTCTCTCTCTCTTTTTTTCCCCTGCTTCAGAGTTGAAATAGTTCAAACATATTTCTTACCGATGAAGGAATGAAAATTGGGATGTAGGAAGTATAATAAGCTTATTTGTGGGATGTAGAGCTGGTAAATGGTCAAGATTGGCTAATCTTGAAGGGCATTTGGAGGTATAATGACGCCATTAGGCATAACAACTAACACCCCTTCAGTCTTAGGATATTCACATGTACGTAGGTACACTTAATATAGGTACCTAACATTAGTGCAGGAGACGGATATCTATAAATAAGATTTAGACCAATGCGAACTTAAATCTCGTATCAACTCTGTAGATGACGTTTGGCAGTGGAAGGCGTTTCTTGAAGAAAAGTCATGTTAGCCTTGATCTTCAAGCCGGTCTACCGACTTTAAAATCCAGGGTTCAACATTCTAATATCCGTCTGAAAACAGGAATTTGTAGGAAGTAGATTTTAATTGGTTGGTATGCTTTACCACCTGTCGGCTAATGCGTGCCAGCTGGGACATGGAAGGTGCGTTGACAGGCATCTTACTTTAGCAGCCTTAGGTAATCCCCAATTGAGATGGAAGGGTCCCCGCGTCTAAATCGAGAGTCGCGTCTTGTACCTTTACCTAGGTACCTAAATTAGTAGTAGTAGCAAAGCGTCTGGTTGAAAAAAAGTATGGATTGTGTATACACTTTCGTGCTCTCACCAATTTACCATTATACTGGAACATACGACAATACGACTATCAACCACCTTCACAACCTTTACTACTCTAAGGAACACTCGCCAATGTCTTCCGTACGTTAAGGCGCCTTATTTTATCAATTTATTATGTCGGTTCATTGAAATGTCATAAGTTAAATACGACCGGATCCAAAGGCCGTCTAGCGACAACTGGGTCCCCTTTCGCACATTTCTCGCGTCGCGTTTTTCTCTACCCACCAATTACCCAATATATAAGACTATAAGACTATCTAGCCTAAGAGTCTTACAACGCCCAAGGCAAGATGGGGAAGCTCATTCGCCTCGAGCTATTCAGTACGTATCACTTTTTCTATAAAAACATTTAATGCGCGCGGCGAAACTAACCATCCCAAGACTTCAAGTCCTACAAAGGACATCATATTCTCCTCTTCGGCGACTCGTACTTCACTTCTATCATCGGTCCAAATGGATCCGGCAAATCTAATTCGTACGTCATCTACCGAATCTAATGTTAGCTGCCTATGCGCTTGTTATATTGACTGAGCTGTAGGATGGATGCCATCTCTTTTGTTCTAGGTATCAAGTCGTCGCATCTCCGATCCGCCCACCTCAAAGATCTTGTTTACCGCGGCCGAGTCCTCAAGACTTCCAAAATAAACGATGACGGTTCCGCTGCCGAGCCAACTACGAATGGCCATACCAACGGCCTCGTCAACGGCGACGACAATGATAAACCGAATCGTAGCGATCCTAAGACCGCTTGGGTCATGGCCGTATACGAAGATGATGCCGGCGATGAGCAGAGGTGGAAGCGCAGCATTACAAACCAAGGCTCGAGCGAGTATCGCATCAACGACCGCGTCGTCACAGCTCAACAATATAACGAGGCCCTCGAGGCCGAAAACATTCTTATTAAAGCCCGCAACTTTCTTGTTTTCCAAGGCGATGTCGAGGCGATCGCCGCCCAGTCTCCGCAGGATCTCACCCGCCTAATTGAACAGATATCGGGCAGTTTGGAATATAAAGCCGAATACGAGAAACTTCAGAGCGAAGCCGATCAGGCTGCCGAGAATACCAATTTCATGCTTCAGAGACGACGTGGTATCAATTCCGAAATCAAGCAGTACCAAGAGCAGAAACGCGAAGCAGAAAACTTTCAGAAGAAGACTGAGGAACGTGATGCCGCTATTGTCACTCATATTCTCTGGAAACTATACCATTTCCAACGGGTTATGGATGATTCGAGCGCCAAAATTCAAGATCACCAAGAGAATCTCAAAGAATTCCGTCGTAATGTTGAAACTTTTGAGAGAAAACTCGAGGCCGCTCGCAAAGAACAGACCGATGCTGCAAAGGAGGTTCATAGAGTAGAGCGCCAAATCAAAAAGCAAGAGAAAGAGATGGAGGAGAAAGAGAATAGTCTTGTTCCTATCGAGGAAAAAGTACAACAGACGAGCAGCCAGGCTGATACAATCCGACGAAGGATCGATTCTGTTAAGAAAGAACGCGACGAGCAGCGCAAACTAATCTCCAAGATTGAGAAAGACTTAGCTACCGTCCAAAAAGCCCAAAAACAGTTCGAAGATCAATGGAAGGAGACCATGAAAAAACAAGGCAAGGAACTGAGCGACGCCGACCGGAAAGAATACAATTCCCTCCGTGCGCAAGCATTAAGCAAGTCTTCGGAGAACCAAGTCAAGCTGGAGAACCTCAATCGCCAATTAAAAACCGACGAGGTTACTGTCAACACCCTGAAGGGAAAGGTTGAGACTTACCAAGCTGCCGTGGAGAAGTTAGAGACTGAGCTGGCAGCTATTCAGGAGAGGAAGAGCGCGACCGAAGTTACCGTCAAGCAGCTCTCGAGCGAGATGGATGCCAAAAAGAAGGAATTCAACCAAGTCCAGTCGGAAAGAGTTAGAACCAACCAGAGGCGGACTGAACTCGATGAGAAACTTCAAGATGTCCTGAGGAAGTTGTTGGAGGCGGACGATGGAAGACGCCAGAACGACAAAGAGGCACGAATGAAGGAGATGGTCACCTCCCTAAAGCGCATCTATCCAGGTGTTAAAGGCAGAGTGGGAGAGCTGTGCAAGCCGAAGCAGAAAAAGTTCGATGAAGCGGTCATCACTGCCCTCGGACGAGATTTTGATTCTGTCGTGGTTGACAGCGAGAAGACCGGTGTCGAGTGCGTGCAGTACCTGAAAGACCAGCGATTCCCGCCGATGACCTTCATCCCGTTAGACAACATTAAGGTCAACGCGGCGAACACCGCCGTTAAGGGCATTTCCGGGGCACGGCTAACCATTGACGCCATCGATTTTGACTCTTCCCTCGAGCGCGCAATGTCTTACGCTTGCGGCGGCTCGATCGTGTGCGATACCTTGGAAATTGCGAAGCAGGTTTGCTACGAGCGTAGAATCCAGGTCAAAGCGGTGACGTTAGAAGGGTTCGTCATCCATAAGGCAGGTTTGATGACTGGTGGACGAGGCCCAGATAGCAAAGGGAAACGCCGCTTCGAAGAGCACGACGTTCAGAACTTGCAAAAGATGGCTGACAAATTTCGGGACGAGATCGAGAAACTACCTAGGGCGGATAGACGCGGTGTAGCGGAAGAGACGTTACAGAACGAGCTCGCGGGGCTTGACCAACGCTTGGCGTTTGCCAACAGCGAGCTAGCCGCCTTCACTCAAAACATCGCCAGTAAGAAAAAGGAACTGGAACATGTCAAACGCCAAGTAAAGGAATGGCAGCCTAAGTTTAAGGAAGAGGACAATAAGTTTCAGAAAACGCGCACGGCAGTCGAGAAATTCAAGGCCGCTATCGCCGAGGTAGAAGATAAGATCTTTGCTGATTTCTGCAAACGGCTCGGATATTCCGATATTCGAGCTTACGAAGCGCAACAGGGAAGTTTGGAGCAAGAAGCCCATGAGAAACGTACGCAATTCGACCTCCAAAGATCGAAGCTGGAGAGCACCAAGAGTTGGGAAACATCTCGACATAACGAAACTGAGAGCAGACTACGTAGTCTCGAGGATCGCTTTAAGCGACTCTCTCAAGATATCAAGTCCTACCAAGCAGAAAAGGAGAAGATTGAGGAGGCGATGGGCGAGGATCAGGATAGTCTTGAAGCCCTACAGCAGGAGTTAGATGAATACAAAGCCGAGCTTTCCAAACGGACGGAGAAGGTTAATGCGGCCAAGACGGAAGTCCAGAAGAGAAGTAAGGATATTGAGGGTAGGCAGAAGGCGATCAGTGCTCTTGAAACCGAGGTCCAGAGGAATAGCGCTGGCAAGTTTGCCCTATTAAGACGGTGCAGATTAGAGCAGATCAACGTACCCCTCGTCTCGGGATCTCTCGATAATCTCCCAAACCAAGATAATCTCTTACACCAGGATCCGGATGCGATGGATGTGGATGATGGGGATGATGCCGATATAATGGAAGATGCCATGGACGATTATGGTATCGAGGTTGACTTCAAACAGTTAGATGATGATCTAAAAGATGTAAGTTGCCATGCAGAGCTTGTTGGATCTAAACGCTAATTTAAGCAGCCCGAGGACGAAGGCATCGAGGATAAGTTGCAGGAGAAGATCTCGTCGCTTACTGCGGAGCTGGAGAAGCTAAACCCCAACATGCGAGCAATAGAGCGCTTAGAGGTTGTCGAGGCACGGCTTACGGCTACTCAAAAGGACTACGATAACTCTAAAGCGGTCTACGAGGCCGCGAAGGATGCCTTTGATGAGGTCAAGACCAAGCGTTTCGAGCTATTCGACAAGGCGTTTGTCCACATCCGAGAGCAGATCTCGCACGTCTACAAGGACCTAACGCGATCGGATCAGTACCCGCTCGGCGGCCAGGCCTACCTCGATATAGAAGAGGATACAGACAAGCCCTATCTCTCGGGGATCAAATACCACGCCATGCCGCCGCTCAAGCGTTTCCGCGACATGGAACATCTGTCGGGAGGCGAGAAGACGATGGCTGCACTCGCGCTGCTCTTCGCTATCCACAGCTACCAGCCCAGCCCCTTCTTCGTGCTCGACGAGGTAGACGCCGCGCTTGACAATGCCAACGTCGACAAGATCAAGAACTATATTCGCGAACATGCAGGGCCTGGCATGCAGTTCATCGTCATCAGTCTAAAGACCGGCCTGTTCCAGGACAGCGAGAGCCTCGTCGGCGTGTACAGAGACCAGGAAGTAAACAGCTCACGAACGCTCACCCTCGATGTAAGTTGTGTTATCTATCACCTTGTCATAACCCCTTTGCATGGTTTTTTATCGGCTTGTGTGAAGGTCATGAATGCTGACTCGTCTTTCTCAGCTACGCAAATACGTGTAATACCTAAGTTTATTCTACAGGAAAACATATGTTTTTACAGGGAAGGGCGGATGTCACGAGGGACGGCTTCACGATATGGGTAATGATAAGCGGGTGCTGGTGGATTATGGCGCGCCCCTGAACCATAGTGAAACTCACTGGGCTCGTCGTATGCTATGTTGAAGATACCTTTGACGGTTTCGCTCGGAGTAAAATAGACTCCAGATATTTGTTTGTATTACTTTTTTTTTTCTTCCGGGGCAGTGTAGATACCACTCACGCGAATGCTTAAGCCTTCACGTTTGCCAGAAATCTAGACTTTCAATTGCAATGCGATTGTTGCTAACCCCTTTTTTGGACGCCCGCCCGTCCAGGTCTACCTGAAAAAAAAAGATCATGCAATGCTATGCTAAGCCTCCTGTATATAAGGGTATCGCGATTACGAAAGACCGCACCCTTTCGGCCCCTCCCCCCTGAACCCCCTTAACCTTGTGCTTATGAATCTAGGCGTATCACCGCCGCTCATGACCATCATCCATACCTAAACGTCCTCAAACTGCATGTCGTCATCGTCTTCGCTGTCGCCACCGTTGGCCGGTTCTTCAATCCTAGCCTTCTTAGGCGGCCTGTCCGAAGCTGGAGTGTCCGCAGCACTAGTGGGACCGCTTGACGCAGCTCGCTTCTCGCCTATAGAACTGACATTCGCAGAAATATCCACGAACTCTTCACCTCCGCTCTCGGCATCTTCGTCATCCTCGTCGTCCTCTTCCTCTGCCGCGCGTCGAGCCGCTTCCTCCTGAGACCTCTGCAAGGACTTGTATAGCTCGTTCATTTCCTGTTCGTGGGCGACATCATCAGTGGTGGCATCAGGTTTCTTGGTGTTGACTTCGTCGGTCTTGACTGCCGTAGCGGAGTTAGAGCTCCCAGAATACGATATACCGCTAACGGTGCTAGTGGTATGCCACGAAGGCAGGGCATTCTGTAGAGCAAGTTTCTCCTTCTGGGTTCGCGCAGCCTCCTTCTCGGCCTCGGTAGGACCGTCCATATCGGTAATGTCAACCTCGATCTTCTGAGGACCAGTGTTTGCCATACCCTTTACGGAAGTAGGCTTGGCGTCTGGAAGGGCGACAGATTCGGCAGCCTCGTTACCTTTTGGACGTACGACGGGAAGAGATGCCGCGCGGGCAGTGTCGAAGTCGAATTCAGGAATAGTGACTTGATCAAGCTTCGGTAGGACATCCAGGATGAACTTAAGCTGATTGTTTAGTCGAGTAGACAGTTCGTGGCCACCCGCTTGTCGCTCGGGGTCAAATTCCAGGATACTGCCACATTTATGGCACATAAAACCTCGCATGGGGTCCATGTTGTCGAGAACTTCCATCTGGGTCCATTCTGACCCACAACGTTTACAGAAGTAGACCTTTTTCTCCGCTTGAGGAACGGCATCTCCTTGAACCTTCTTGTCGAGTAGGAAGGTTCTGTACTTGATGGCATCGATAGCTTGCCGATAATCGATGTAGTAATACGTGCGCGTAACTGGTTTCTCCTTGCCTGCTACCAGCTCTGGACGAGAGTGGCTACATCGATAGCTATCAGTTCTGATAGATAAATAGTAAGCTATTATGATGGACATACGAACGTAAGAAGTGATCCTCTCTGAGTCTGCTGTAGGACTTGTTGAGATCCTTCGGGTTGAGGGCCATGAGATAGGACAAGTCGCTATCCTTCACGGTAGTGTGGAGGACGAGAGCATCGACGATGAGTATTAACCTTCTCTCGTCGGGGCCGGTATAGAAGGCGCGCGCGACGGTGCGCACCAAATTCTGGGCTAAATCCATAATTATGATGATAGAAGATGTATGTATGAATGGGTAGAAAGGCAGGCGCAAAAGAAGTCGATATAGAAATTCCAAACGTTGGTGAGTAGAGTCGAGGTAACAAAGGAAGGTTGGTCGAGAGAGTAGGAGTGGTAGGAGTGGTAGGAGTGGTGGGAGTGGTGAGTCGACGAGTTATAGCGGCAAAACAATGTTACCTTTTCAAAAAAGGACGTTGAAGGCGGCTTCCATCGTTTTATCGTCTCATCTGCTGTTGACTTCCAATCTTGTAACTTGCGCAGGTGAATCAGGTTTCGGTTGACTATGGTAGTGACAAAGACAATGAAAAGAAAAAAGGCTATGCGACGTCCCGTCAAGGAAGGCGACGGCTGCAAATCCGCATGCTGGGTTAGAATCGCATCGACCGGAACGAGACAAGCGGCGTTGGTTTTTATCGATTTCTTACTGATTAAATTCGGATGTCGTTGGTCCTCGCGACTTCTTCTATATTTCCTGGGCGAATGATGATGAGGTTAGAAGTTCCAAAGTTGAATACAAAAGTTTGGTTTGACAATTGGAACAACACTGAATCATTGGAAATTCAGTTGCTCACTTGCTCCTAGGCGACGATGACCCACATAATCTAGATTGTATACCGTAAGAAGGCTACGGTACTTTCTTTGTCCGATTCCGATGTTCTTTTTTTAACACAAGCCATTCGAGGGTATGTATATACGTACCTATCGAGTACCTACATATATATGTATGTACATATAGCTAGTACGCAGTACATATGTATCTAGGTACTTGAATTGACGTCACGTATCATATCCATGTACTATGTACATACCACATAATTACCGAGTAGCGCATGTACACATCCGATAGATCTACGATTAATCCTTCATAGCAACTACGATTTTACCTATAACTCTGGTAGGTAGGTAGGTACCTACCTACCAGTGGCATGGCGTCCAAGGTGTCTCAAGTGCTATGTACTCCAAGTAACAAAACCTTGACGCTCCATTGCTCTAATCTAAATATTTTTAAATTTATCCCCATAACTTGGACTCTGTGATAATCAACATTCTGATTTGGTTGACGAAGCCCCACGTCTTCAATCTTGGGCATTTGTTCTTTGGTATGTGGCATTAATTCCTAGGTACATATATATATATATATATATACCTAGTACTACGAGGTATTATATGCAAACAAAGTAGGTACATACCTATGTAGGTACCAGGTAATGTCTCAACCGATAGGCGGGTATGCTACAAAACGCAGACGATGTCTCTCCAATTCCCTATCATTTACCTATTACCAACTCATATCGACCCCGATCAATTGCCGGAGTGGGAAAGTAAAATATCTACTTTAACCTACGATATCAACGAAGCAGATGTCGTACTGGGGAAGATATCTAACAGGGAAAGAGCTAAATTCGAACTAAGGCACAGAAAGATTCTAACCGAAGACCTCCCTTCAGCATCATTCTCCCCACCCATCTCGGAGACTCCAGATGAAAACTTTTATCCACCTCTAAAACGTAGGAAACTCTCGAGCTCATCATCGCCAGATGCCACAAATAAGTCCAAGCAAACGAACATCTCCGATAGGGATGTGGACTGTACAAGCATTCGTGTCCCAGCCGGTCGGGAGGAACACGGGCTGAGCAGCGCAGGCACAGACGATGATAAATCCGTTATCAAGGTTGTCAAATTGGCTTGGTTCGTTGACTGTTTAGCTCAAGAGTCTATCCTTCCAATAGACGAGTATCTGATATATCAGGGCCGTAAGACGCAAAATGTGGCCAAGCCTGCCCCAAATCCCGATGATGTTCTCCAACGCGCGATGCACGAAGGCGGCACTGACCGACCACCTTCAAAAGGGGAGTCGTCACAGCATCCACGTACCTTGGGTAATGTGAAACGCCCTACCTTAATTCAAGAATCGACGACAGAACATGACGATCGTTCGCAGATGCCCCCGATTCCGGACTACCTGCATACACCTTACTCCTGCCAACGTCCAACTCCCTTTAATCCACCTAACAAATCCTTCATCGAGGAACTATATAAAGTTCGAACGCTCAGGCAACTCAAGAACGACGAAATAGGCGTCAGGGCCTACTCCACAAGCATTGCCTCCCTATCAGCTTACCCCTATCTCATTTGCAAGCCAACTGGTAGGTGTCCCATGTAAGTGCTTCTGTTCTGTCAGCATCATCTAACTTTTAGATACAGAAGTCTCTAGGCTTCCTGGATGCAGTGATAAGATTGCCGAGCTTTATCGGCAATGGAAGTCAAAGGGCCGTTTAGAAGAGGTCGAAGAAGCCAAGACGGATCCGCGGATGTCTGTACTGCAGGAGTTCTACGGTATATGGGGCGTTGCAGCGACAACCTCTCAGGAGTTCTATAAGAAAGGGTGGCGAGGTCGTGACGACATCGTTGAAAACGGCTGGGATAGCCTTACGCGAGTCCAACAGATCGGTCTCAAGTACTACGATGAATTGCAGGAGAAGGTGTCCCGCTCCGAAGTCGAGGAAATCGGACAAACCATCCTCAATCACACCAATAAGCTTCGCAAAGGCTTTCAAATGGTTATTGGCGGCGGCTACCGGAGAGGAAAGACAGAAAGTGGTGATGTCGATGTGATTCTCAGTCACCCAGAAGGGGCCGTCACGTCGAATTTCATAACGGAGATTGTCAATAGCCTCGAGTCGGTAAGATACATCACTCACACGCTGATCATGAGCATGAAGAATAGCGAGCGAGGGCAAACCCCGGTACCATGGAAGGGACAGAATCTTAAAGCAGGCGCCGGCTTCGATACGCTTGACAAGGCACTTGTAGTATGGCAGAATCCGCACTGGGATAAGAAAATGTCGGCGAACAACCCAAACCCCCACCGGAGGGTCGACATCATCATTAGTCCCTGGGCGACGGCCGGTTGTGCAGTCATTGGCTGGACTGGCGGTATTACCTTCGAAAGAGATCTGAGGAGGTATTGCAAGCATGAGAAGGGCCTGAAATTCGATAGTAGCGGTGTTCGCAGTCGGACAGACGGTAGTTGGGTGGATCTCGAGAGCGACGCCAATGGCTTAGTAGCCCCTGATATGTTAACTGCAGAGAGGAGAGTCTTTGAGCGGCTAGGTTTGGAGTGGCGCCCACCGGAAGAGAGATGTACAGGATGAATTATCCCAAGTATACCTCACCATACCATGCCAGTTTATTTTTGAGTGAGGAATGAGAAATGAGATCATGATGTATACCGTGCAGTTTCAGTTCAGTTCCTAAGTGATCAATCTGCCTTGATTATTATGCGGCCTATTTTAGCATTGTTTCTCAAAGTCTCTTCATAGTCTCCTCATAGAGACACTTCTGCGTAAAAAACCCACAGTCTTCTACTGTATTATACACAATTCCTTCTGGTATTAACTAAAGGGAAACTGTCATTATCCAACCTAGATCTAGTTGAAATACTAAACGTACGTGACTATAAATCCCAATTTTGCATTCACAACTTTGCCTCCGGCACTCTTCGTACCTCCTCGCTCCCGCCACTCCTGGCCAGTATCCAATCACCAACATCTTGGTAATACCCCTCCTTTCCGGGATCGGCATGCAGCTGGTGCGCCCAGCCTTCGTAAGCCTTGAAGGTGCCGTCTTCCAACTTCTGCCTCTCCCACCAGTCCTTCACCTTATCGAAGCTAGTCACCATGTCTGCCGTGCCATGCGCTAGGAATATGGACTTCACATGCGGTCGCAATGTCAGCTTCCCCGCGGATAAGAACTCGGCGCGGTTGATCATGCCGGCCAGCCCCTCGAGGGTGCCCGTATTATGCATCAGCGGGTCATTCGCAATGCTCTTCTGAACCTCCGGGTCACGACAGAGATGCTCTGGGGGCACTGGACGGAACAGATGAAAATTTGGCACGACGTGTGCGGCGAGGCGGCCGCTCTATAGTTTCCTTAATTAGCGGAAGAACTTTTCCTTTTCTCTTTTCTTTTTTTTTTATTTTGGTGGCGCAAGTGAATTTATTAATTATAACAAAAAAAACCGAAGAAATAGAAAATGGAAAATGTGAATAAAAATGGAAATAACCCACAGCAACAGTCAACCAAGAAGGCTGGACTGAAGGTGCAAAGCCCAAAAACGGCGCTTCGAGGATGAAGCCCCTGATCTTGGCAATGACGTCGTCGTACTCAGGTGTGCTGGCGAAAGTAAGCACCTCTCCACCGCCCATGGAGTGGCCGAGCATAAACACCGGGACGTCGTCCCCGCCGCTACCCAGGACCTTGGCTCGGATGAAGGCAGCGATATCAGCCAGCACCGTGGTAGTGGGACCCGAGCGGCCCTTGTCGGCAGGCCGACGCACGCTCCGACCCCAACCGCGCTGGTCGAAGCCGTAGACCGCGACGCCGCGACGCGCGAGGGTCGGGAAGAAGTCGTAGTACCGATCCACGTGGTCGCTAAACCCGTGTATCAAGACCAACTTAGCCTTTGGCGGACCAGATGGCTAGGTTGGGCGTTAGTAAGTCCGATGGAGATATAGCTATAGCTACTTTATGCCGAGGTATATAGAGAAGCGTATAGAAAGGTATGACTTACGAACCAGGACTTGGTATGTAAGGTTACGTCATCGACCTTCAGGGTACCTTCGACAACATTTATGTCTCCCATTTTGAGAAGTAGATAACTACCTGTTTGATCTAGTGAGATATGATTGTAAATTTTGGCAGCGATAGTACGATGATGTGCTCGCGTGTCTTCTATATCGCGGTGTTGCGCTGTATTGTGTTCTGTTGTAAGTAGAGGATAGTAGATATGCTAAGTCTGATCTGACATATAATATGAGCTTTATCCCAACAGAGTTGTGTGTTTAACAAGGTCGTATTTCGTCAACTAAGAGCCAGTCACCAAAGATCCTATCTGGCAGATTCTATAAATTCACCGAGGTAGGTAAAAGTAAATGTTTAAGTTATGAAGCTAGGTAAGCTTGGGAAGATGAAAGTGTGGACCTACCTACCTAGGTAGGTCCTAGGCAGGTCCTAGGTAGGTAACTACAGCACCTACCTATAAGGTCGCTAGCAGATGACCCTAAGGCAGTTTGAGGCGCTAATATTTTAGCTTCGGCTCCGCAGCGGATAGATCACAGTTCCGCTTTCATAAACGCGGAGAGACTACAGCTCCGCTAACCAATTCAACTTTAAGCATCTAAATTCTAGTCATATCTCTGTGATAATGTAAGCATCGATACCTATCTAAAACAAATTAATATCGAAATTCGATATTACCAGTTGAATTATGTGAGTCGAGCTTCATAGCTCCTCTTCCAAGTTATAAAACAGTGGCCATCGCATCCTTATAATCCTGGGAACCATTCGGTTTCAACAACTACTTAACTTACCGAGGATAAACGAAACCTAGCTGTCGCTCCTATGAAAGGTGTCTGGGCGGGACGAGTCTTTTAGTACAATTCAAACCCTGTATTTGCTGTGCCGTGAGATTCTACATATCACTACCGTGCTAAGCCTTTCCCCGTTCTATCCAAGAGATCCGTGGACTTTTTCCCCCGAGTCCAACTTTATATCGTGTCATGGGTACCGAGTGGAGTTCTGGACTCAATTATTCTACATATACAATGTCCGTTCAACACCCTGAATATCTCGCCTCACCTCATCTCGCCTATTTTCCTATCGTGATTGGTATCCTTTCTAAGAACCTGTGCCAGGCCGCAAACGACCTTTTATAAGATCCCCTGGAAACCCACGAGAATTAAAAAGAAACCCATCCCCTTTTATATCATAGAAGTGTGGTATGTCAAAAGCGTGATCATTACTTCTCCGACTTTTGTCTCACCGCCTCCTCTTCTTCTTCCTCGCCAATCTCCTCTTCATCCGCTTCCTCGAGCTCCTCTTCGATAATCTCAGATTCTGTGAGCTCCTTTGCCTTGGAAGGAACCTCGCCTCCGCTCATCTGCCACTCCATCAGCCTTGTGAATTCGCTGTGGGGGTTTGAGCTAAGCTCCTCGTACGACCCGACTTCTGCAACTGTGCCTTTGCTGGAGAGCACGATAAGCTTGTCTGATCTTTTGATAGTTGAAAGTCGATGAGCAATAGAAATGGTTGTCCGTCGGCGACCCTTTAGCAACGCCGCTAACGCTAGATTGACTGCCGTCTCCGATTCTGCGTCGAGAGCTGAGGTGGCTTCGTCTAAAATGAGAATATCCGGGTCCTTAATGAGAGCTCGCGCAATGGCAATACGTTGCTTCTGACCGCCAGAGAGTTGAGCACCTCTAGGACCAACCTGAGTCTCGAGGCCCTGCGGGAAATCGCCGATGAACCCGCAATTAGCTTTCTGCGCAGCCGTTACTATTTCCGATCTAGTAGCATTTGGCTTCCCGTAAGCGATGTTCTCGGCCACGGTGCCCGAGAATAGTACTGGCTCTTGTGATACCATGCCGATACGGCGTCGCAGAGACTTAGCATTCATCTTGGAAATATCTACCCCATTGATGCTAATAGAACCCTCGGTAGGATCGTAGAACCTTAAAAGTAGGGATGATACAGTCGACTTTCCACCGCCCGAGGGACCAACGATACAAACGTTGGTTCCCGAAGGGATCTCGAAGTTTAGACCATTGAAAATTGTAACAGCAGGACGAGTAGGATATGAGAATGCGACGTTTTCGAATTTGATAGGACCCTGTGCTGATGTGACCTTGACACCCTTGGTCGCAGAAATGCCTGTGTCACGATCTTGGAGTTCAAAGATGCGCGTAGCAGCACCGACGCCTTTCATCAATTCCGAGTAAAAGTTCGCAACACCAAACAACCCGCCGCCCGCCCAGAACGCGTACATGACGAATGTTGTCAGGTCGCCAGTAGTCATTATGCCATCTCTCACGAGGTTTCCGCCGAACCAGAGCAAGCCAATTATCGTCATATTGCCCATCCACGACGTTCCGGAGAAGTAGGACGCATCATAAATGGATTGCTTCTTTCCAAGCTCGAAGACCTTCCTCACTTGGGTGTTGTACCGACGGACCTCTTGAGCCTCGCCGGCGAAAGCCTGGCTTGTTTTGACATTTCCTAAGCGCTCTTCCGCAATCTTGGTCAATGTTCCTAGGTTCTGCTGCATTTTGCGACTCAATCTTCGGATAATGCGGGAGTAGATGAAGGAAGCGCTACCGATGAAAGGGGCAGCAACCAATATAATGGCAGTCAGACTAGGACTAATCCAAGCCATCAAAGCGAGTCCCGAAACGCTATTTACGATAGCTCGTAACCCATCCGAAACGTTTTGCGTAATACTCTTGCCCACGATGATCGTGTCTGTTCCGAGTCGAGAGATGAGATCACCGACCCTGTTCGCGTCGAAGAATTCGGCATCCTGGCTATACGTCTTTCTGAAAAGCTGTGATCGAAGTCGTGTAACAACTCTCTCGCCGATGATGCGAAGCAGTACGATACGCCCAAAGTTGGCGCACGCGCCGACGGTGAGGGCTAGAGCAAAGGCGCCGAAGAACTGGTAAAGCGACAGACCGAAGATTTCCGTCTCCTCTAGGGACTTTGACGTAGCTAGGTTCATGACTTTACCGACGACGAGGGGGAGAGAAACGAAGAGGGAGGAGGACGTGAGAAGCAAGACGACGGCGATGGAGAGGTTCCTGGCCTCTGGCTTAGCGATCTTGATAAGACGCCAGATTTCACTGAAGGACCATGACTTCTTAGAATCTTTCCCTTCGTGGGAAAGACGAGCTCGTAGGTTAATTTGGGCCGCTTTAGTAGCTTTGTCGCTCTTCTCGAAGCCCTCGTGGGACTGCGTACCGTCCTTCACAGCCTTTGCCGCTTCCGACGCAATAGCTCCGATGTCCTCCTTCTGATCACTCGGCTTCGTCGCATTCCGGTTTTCTCGATTATGTACCTGACTCGTAGAGATATGTCTTAATACACCAATTGGCGATCTCCATGGAGAGGTCGTCGCAGACAATGGCGAAGTAGAAGTAAAGCCGAGGGGGCTCGGAGAAAAGCCCGGTGGGGTTTGCGATCGGGTTTGGTGGGGAGATATGGAAGAGTCGTGGAGGAGAGATTGAGAGGGGATTTCGGGGGCAATTGGCCGTCTCGCAATGGTGGATAGCTCGTTTCGAGGTAAGACGAGAAGCTGGTGAGGGAGCTGGTGAGCTCGCCTTGTGATGACGGCACCGCGCTGTGGGAAGCTTCCCATTAAAGCGCAGCCCAACGGTCGCGAAGCCATCTTGAGCGCTTTATTCTCCTTGCCTCCTCATCGATCGGTATAAAATCTTACCTTTACGCACGATCGCACCATCGAAGCGAAGCTAACTTGAGCTTCACCTTGATTGCGCCGTGCAGCTTTCGTTGGCTGTTTTCCTCTCGGGGAATAAAGAAAAAAAATGAATATGTAGGAATGCCGTCATCCACTAAACGCGAGCAGCGCCGAACCGAGCAACCCAGTAAACCTTATATGTAAATAAATTTAATATCTAGGATTAAGTGCTTACCTAGTAGACTGATTTATGTAAGTACTAGGTAGTATGGAAAACGTAGGCATGTACCTAGGTATCTACATGTATTTAGTATGTAGTAAGTTACTTAGTATTTACCTACTGGTACCTTGGGTCTGGATATTAGAATTTATAGAGACATAATGCCACTTTTAATAACCCAGAGAAAGTCCTCGTAAAAGAACCCCTTATAAAGATTTACTTAAGAGGATCAGATCCCATCCTGGAAGACAGTAAGGCTAGGTCAATGTGTGCATGCTGCTTTTACCCCTATGTAGCCGAAACATAGCACTAGAAATCAAGGGGATTTTAACACTTATAGCCAAGTGTAGTTTGGACGAATGGATGGCATTCATAACACTATGATCACCATAACATCAAACGAATACATCATAAACCAAGATATCAGTATCATCTTTAACATTTAAAATTTGCTCGATAGATGCGCCTGATATCTGTTAATACAATGTACAAAATTTGGAAGATAACTATGATTCTTTCTCATTGATAACAGCAAGAACTAGTACCGTAAGAGACGGGCAGTATACCATAGAGGATGAAGAAAACCATCGCAACTAGAATAGTCCCAGTATGAGACTGAAATGGTGACCCAGCCCAGAACGCCAAGATTGCTGCTGTTGTACAATAGCTAGCTTCCGTCTACCTGCTCGCGCATCTTTTCAAAGAAGGCGTAGGCGTTATCGAGGCTAGCCCTGGTAAACTCGAATGCCGCCGCATTTAGGAACCACCGCTATCTCTACGAAGCATCTCAGCCACGTCCGAATCGATACCATCGTCTTCGCCAAGGTCAGGGAAGCTATCGGCATCGTCGATTTTACGTTTCTTAGATCCGTTAGTCGTAGTAGGTACCGACTTGAACTGAAGACCCAGAGCAGAGTGGAGTGCGGTGGCTTTTGTGTCGGGCTGAGTAACGGGCTCTCGACTTTCCGCCTCGTCCGATGAGTCGGGCTGTCCTGGGAGGTCGGATTCCATCGGGGGTGGTGTGAGAGCTTCAACCTCCGGTCTCTCAGGCTCTGGATCCGGTTGGTCATTTGCATTGTTCCCTGACAGGAAAGGCTCATCATCTGGAAGTCCCGCCATAATAGCCCTCTCGACCTCCGTTTTCTTGTCCTCCACCTCCATTCTTCGGGTCACAAACGTCTCCAGTTGATTTTCCTCGGACACCAGCGCATTCCTATTGGTATCTAATACCTTTTGAAGAGCTACAACAAGTTCGCGACGGGCTTTGACGCACTGTTCCACGGCTCCTTCAGCTTGGGCTAGCGTCTTGAGCAATCCACTCAAACGAGCGGCGTACACAGGAGCGGACGGGGCGGTGCTGTTCGGGCCTAATAACTTATCATACTCCTGGTTGGCGGAGTTGGCTGTGGTCCTCATACCCAGAAGGAGTTTTGTGACATTCTGTTGGGGGGTGGTCAAAGGCGCCAGTTCTGCTGGGATGGTTGTGGCAGATCCAAAAATGGAACCGCCAAGTCCAGCTTTGACAGTACCACGTGTCTGATTGATTTCTGTATAGCTGTATTAGTGTAGTCCCGTATGTGAATTACGAGAAGGATATAAACCTACCGTGAATACGTGCATCTATAGCTTCTAGAATGGGCTTCTCGAATATGTCACGGTCTTTCCAGACATCAACAACCCGCTGGATTCTGTTTTGTATGTCCGCCGAAGCGCCCTTGTAAGCAGTTGCAACAGCTTCTGCAATGACGGGCGAAAACGCGACAACAAAGTCTTCCTTGTGACGGGCTTTAGTCTGTTGAGCAACCTCTGTAAAATTGGTTAGTTTTGTGAAATATATATGTAATAGAATTGATGGATAACGATAGGGTATAAAGAGAACATACCATTAGCGAGGTAAATGAGATTCAACCGCTTGTGACTTGTTGAGTCCTTCAATCGTTGTAGCCACAGCTGAACAGTTCGATCTGCATGACGCCTAGTATCCGGCAAAGATGTTAGTAAGAATCTACAGGACTATGCGAAATGCGAATGCGAAATGCGCGTGAGCGTGAGCGTGGGCTCAGGTTTGCCTACCTATGGAACATGATCCATTGAGCTTGGGTCACAATGCTGTCTGCTGCTTCAGAAAGAGCAGATAGCTTAGCTAGCACGGCATCGTCGGTGTAGGCCATGGTTTTGGTTGTAAATGCGAATGAAATTTGAGTGATGAGGAAAGTATTGAGTTGAGTTGGCTTGAATTGGGCTTGCTGGTGGTGTTTTTTTTTTACTTGAAATTTGTCGTCAAATCAATCTACAATTGGCAGAATTGGCTACCAGGTATTCATCTTAAGTCGTGGTGGAATTTTAAGATGTTGTCAAGATGTTGCTGTTAAGAAGTTGCCCAGGTGTTTAATCTAATCTACCGGGCCTAGGGAAGTAACTCGAGTTCAGCAGGTGCAAGGCAAGTGATGTGCTTGCTTCCACTCCAGGGCTGTGTGCAATCTTGGAATATCTAGCAGCTACCAATATTTGTGTAGGTAGGTGATCGCGGTGAAGTGCATAAGGCTAAGTTGAGAGTTAAGGAAGTGTTAAGTCGTCTTCATGTTTTTCAAGGCACGTGATCAACGATTGATTAGAGCTTCTAGGCGGATTATGGCGGGCAGGTCCGGGGTACTTGTATACATGTACCTTGATATATCGATGTATGTAAGTATGTGCATGTAAGTACATACATATTGAATGCAGGTAATATATATGCAAATACGTAGGTAGATATGATATACGGTGCATAACGTGTCCGAAAACGTACTAGATACACCGTGTGATCCACTTGTGCAGGCTCGGAACAATGAAGCAACTGTAATCTGTACTTCGCGTACCTGAGAGACTGCTACGCACTTGGCACTTGCAGCTTAAGCCTTGTAATTGAATCTGGCCTGGCTTCCAAGGTTGCGACAGTACCTCTGACAAAAAACAATCGTCTGAATAAATTTACACATACAAACGCATATCTCAACAATTTGGATCCTCCTACATCCTCTTCCACCTTAAAATCACTTCTGCCATTAAATCTAACTCCATCCTCATCTCGTCAATATGGCAGACAGATTCCCATCCTTAGACGACTTTGATTCCGGTGGTAAGTAAACTCAGACCCCCCCTAAATCTATCTAATAATCCTGCCTCTATTATTTTCTGTCTCTTGCTATAGATGCGCTAACTCTTGACCTTCTCAGCCCAAACCGAGATTCAAGACGTTGGTGAAGCGTCAGCCGACGATTTCCTCGCCCGTGAGCGCGCCCTTCTAGGTGACGATGCGACCCAATTCACAACCGGCAACGAATCCGCTGCTTTAGCGGATCCTTCATCCGACGACCTTTTGGGTGGAGGCGGTGAGACTGCTCAGTTTGAAAGCGCATTCCCAGATATCAACACTTCCAATGAGGTTAGTGATCCTTTAGACTCCGAAATTGCCACGAGGGCATCATATTTTAACCCCTGATAATAGCAAGTCGCACCGGGAGGTACCATTACTGGTCCATCCGTCAACTACAACTCAGGCTATGGTGCGTTCGTAGCAGAAGAGGAGGAACCCGAAGTTATCAAGCAATGGCGCGAGAAACGAGACGCCGCCAACGCCAAGCGAGCTGAGCAGCTGGCTGCCCAGAAGTCCGAGACTATCAAGGATGCGCAGCAAAACATTGATGACTTCTACGAGAACTACAATACTAAGAAGGAGAAGACAATCGCGCAGACTCGCAAGGACGCAGAACAATTCTTAGCAAGCCGAGACGACACTACCTCCGGCGGCACTAGCTGGGAGCGCATCTCTAAATTGGTTGACGTGAGCGGTAAGGGCCAGAAGGGTGGTGCTAGTGGTTCGGGCAAGGAGCGATTCCGCGAGTTGTTGATGAGCTTGCGCAAAGATGAGAAGGCACCAGGAGCTGAGGGATACTAAACTCATTATCATCAACTATCGACTTCCTATCTAGTGCACAAGGCGGCCTAGGGACATGATTACTGGAGACTGCCAGCTGGACGGCTCCTATCGACGACAGCTGACAACAGACCAATTGCCGATGTTGGCTGTACTTAGATAATACTTTCACACTCAGGTAAATAGCAGGCATTGCAGGGTCTTTTCTGTGCCTAGGGGCGTAATTGGACTGATTTTCAACGAACTTTGCAACTCCTCCTAAACTGACATTTATATTCATGAAGCCAATGGGACACGTACGAATCCGTAAAAGTTTTTATGAACGATTATCTATTTCTCTCAGCCTAGTAAGATACTTGCGGCGCGCCTCTGGTCTCTTGTCTCTTGTCTTTTAAAAGGATATCCTTCTCCAACCCCGTGTTCCCTTGTCTAGTTCTTGCCAAACCACGTGTTGTAGCCCAAGACCTTACGCCCCATCATATACAGGGAAGCTGTTGTTATTGTTAGAGTACGCCATAAATGAGACTTAGTCCAAGAACGAACCTCCTAATGTTCCCCAAAGGAGGGTGTAGTAGGGGACCAGTAGCATGTTGCTTCGAGGAGCCTGCGTCATATTCGGTTAATCGAGGATAAATCGGAGAAGGCCTAATTCGGATCGAATACGTACAATCTTCCAGACACGGGTGTGTTGATTGTAGGCTTGCTGGTAGAACCTCTGCTGCTGAGGCACCTTGTTGGGGGCGTTGACCATTCTGTCATATGTAGTTAGCGAACGTTAAGGATGCTGATTAGATTGCTCTGAGGTCGAGAAAATGCCATTGACGTTTACATAAATCACTTCAATAGCATCAGAATATCGTATTCTTACGTACCCCATTTTGCTATAGGTTGAGAGACTTCGGAAATTGGGTTATGAGTGAGTTCGAAAAGATGGAGAGCTATTGTCGAAGGCTTGAATGTGAAGCGATTTGAGAATCGAATGATTGGATGTTCGGGTAAGACCATGGTTTAGCATGACTAAGCGTGAAAACGTCGGTTAAATTTTGACATAGCCGGACTAGCGGCTGAGGTATTTAGGTAGGTACATAGGTACAGAGAGACTTACACAAGTACGTATCCCTGTACCTCAAGCACGGTTCCAACATTGAACTTGTGGAAGGTTCAAAATTTGAGGACCCTTACCTAAGGCTACTAAAAAGGTACTAAATTTAGGTAAAAAATCACTATGTTAACGATTCGACTTTTACTTCCAATCCCTCGATCTTCACTCCAATTTACACTCATTTCATAGCCGGGCCAGGCTATCTAGGATGTCGACTAAGTTTAAGTAATGCGATTAGCGAGAATTGTACCCCGAAATGTGAGGCCAAAACATTTCGTCCTTCATCCTCGATTTCCATTCCCGTCTCAATATTCTCAGCAGGATAGGCGGGATATCTGGCTATCTGCAGGGAGGGTAGGAAAAGATGCCCAGCGCTATTTTTCAACAACACTCTTGAATGAGTCGGAAAGTCCTGTCGATGTGCTTCTGTCAGAACTATCTGAGAGCTACCGACCGAGGCAGGGGGCGCAGAGAGCGCAGAGGGTGCAGAGGGCACCTACACAGCCGAATTTTAACCAATTAATTCAGAAGACAGGATCGTTCAAAAAATGGGCAGCGTTATTGACAGACCCCTTCCGCCTCGCCGTCGAGTCCGACTTCCTCCGGCATGGACCAGCAAAAGCATGGCCAAAGCGATTGTTGGTTGACACATTCAAGCATCGTGGTGATCTCGCCTTGTGGAGCTGTCTTCTGAATTATCAAAGGAGAGTCAACGGTGATACCGGCGTTAGGCATGTTTGGAAAGCCCTTTGGGGTCGAAAGGCATTATACGATATCGAGAGCCCGCTTGCGCCTATGTTTTGGCAAACAATCCTGGATGCTGCGGTGATGTCGGAGGATGCAAAATTCTTAGAGTACGTATGGATCTACAGCGAATGGATGTACGACGTGCATGGCGTCAGATGGCCGCAGCTCTACTCGACCGTGCTCTCGCACTTTCTGCGAACACGCCAACACCACCAGGTCCTGCAATGGCAACTGCGACTCACCCCGAATTTTTATCCCGGCGTAGAGGAGTTTGCGCGTATAGTGAAGCAGTTCGTGGACGATCGGGAACTTTATCATCCCCCAACGCTTGAATCACTTTACATTGTAAATCCTGACCATCGGCTATACGATACCCTTATACCTTATTTGTATAACCTGGGTGCCTCCCAGCTAGCAGCGAAGTGGCGACGGATCTGTATTCGACATGACGATATACCCTTGGCGCCTGTACCAGTACGACCTTTCCTAAGATTCCTGCAGGGATATTTCCCACGCGAATCACTTCACCCTAGTGAATCTGTTATCTTGGACCGCAATATTGAATCCACGGAAGACGCAGAGCATATTGAACTCTCTCGAGAATTTATCAATCGTGTGCACGGTGGGACGTTTGGCATCAGTGTCAAGAATTACAACGACAATCTAGGAGCCAAATGGCTAGCTAGCTCCTGGATTAGTCTCAACATAGCCATATCGACAATCGCAGCTCTAGGAGTTGAACAGATCGGCCCGTTGTCGTTGCAATCGATTGCCTTAAGAGAAGGAACGCCAAAGGGTGTATTGAGCCGTATCGAACAGCTGAAGGAGCAGGGTATCTCAATTGCCGATTCAAGATATGTTAGACTTGTGCTCTATCTGGCCAGGATGAAAGATGACAAGCTATTACTCGATCTCTTAAATTGTGACCTTCATCCGGATGTCTTCGATGATCATGAGCTCCAGGCACAGCTCATTGTCTCTACAGCTAATTCAGAAGATTGGCAGACTCATCGGCTCGTACTAGCTTCGAGGCTAGTTGCGATGAAAGAATTCAGTCAAGAAGCGGCTAACACACTCGCCCATGCTTACGTACTACGAAGAGATCGACAGGGCCTCTCAATGCTTCTTACTAATATGAGGGCCATGGAAATTGTGGTTAACCAGGATGTAACTGATCTCATTTTCGACAGCCTTGTTACTGAAGCGAAGTCTACCTACTTTCCCGAGGATTCCCTCTACTTCTATCTCCCTATTTGCCGGCAGCTTGCGTCCATGGAAATCCCCACGCCAATTCGCTGTTGGAGGAAACTTTTGTTTTGCCTTGCTCGACAAGCAAGACTAGATGACTTGGAAAAGACCTGCGTCGAATTAGTGAATATATTCACTTCTGCAGAAACATCTCGTCCTGGTTTCACCCCCGTGCATCCGGAGAACATACCAGAGCCCATGAAAAAACCATTATCCGGTGTCAAAAACCTTCTAGGTGTCTACGTCCCCGTAGACCTACCGGCGCGAACGCCGCTTCACCCCCTACATCAAATATTCGAAAAAAAGCTGCTTGGGACCATGATACGTTATTCATTCTACACTTACTCAAATCAAGAGAGCGATCGAATCGTTGGTTGGCAAATACACCGCCAGCAACCCGGGGGGTTCAACGGTGGCCGAATCATTCAATTACTACGGGTACTTCACGATCGAGGCCTCTTCATTCATAAAGAGAGTTTAATCACCGCAGTTGAGTTACGTCTCGTTACTTTCTACGGTCCTGGTTATCTGGTGAAGAGCAATCATCGGCGTGCTAGAGCTCGTAATAGTCTAACACTGTCGGAAATGAAGTCCCTCTTAGACGAAGCCTGGGGGGGAGATTTTCTCCCGCCGATCGAAACCCTACAAGCGAAAATTGAGAGCCACGGCCGGAAAGAGATGTTAAAGAATATGGAATACATGCGGAGTATCGGAAAGATGATACCACGACTCAATGTCGTTTTATAATTTTAACCACTTTATATAAATGTACGATATAGCATAGATATACCCACTGGTGCACACAAAATATGGATTTGAGGGCCTACGCCTGCATGAAATAAAATTAGAATTCGAGTAAACCCGTTTGATACATAGATATTCCTCATTGACGCCCCACATGCCAGCGATAATCGCCAGACGTCCAGTCCGACTGGCCCGAACATGAGTTGAGCCAAGTTTTATAATACCGTACTTCCTACATAGCTTTCTAACATCTAACAAAAAAGAAACGTTAGCCTCCATCACCGCTATCGCCGCCACCCCGACTACGATTCTTAGGCTTTAAGAGGAGCAGTATTATAGCGCCAACAATGAGTAATACAAGGAGTAATATGAGTTTGCGCTTAGTAGTTTTCTTTTGGTAGCCGGCGGCGACGACGAGCTCGCGGTCGGCACCCTTTACATCGGCGGCCATGCGCTCGACGTTGTAATCGATACGATCGAGCATAGTACCTTGGTCGATGACCATGGTCTGTAAATCTCTAAACAAATCGGACAACTCGATAATACCCTGCGCGATATCCTCGATCTCGCGCTCGCGCTGCAGTATCACGGCGTCGTTGCTGTGGAGTAACCTTTGCTGCGTCGTTTGCTGCAAGGCTGATTGCGAGTACGAGCGATCGGCGTCGGACTCGAGGAGCGATGGGTCGGCCGCGTAGTTGCCGCTAGTCGTACCACCGAGAGGTGTAGAGGATCGGTCGCCTCCTGGTGAGACGGCGCCCAGACCGGACATGCCGCGGAGCTCTAGCGTTTTAGTCAGCATTGAATATCTAGTTTAAGCTATCGGTATTTATAGAGGGATCTTTACTCTTTAGATATGCGCTCTGCTTCTTCCTGAAGTTGGCGCTCGCTTCTTGTACCCTTGCCGCGAGGCTTATTTGTATGTTCTTAGCCATGGTTTCCTCGGCCCTCGTCATGGCGCCGCCCTGCTTGCCCTCGCGCACCATCTGCTCGACGCGCTGTATACATCGATGACATTCGTGGAAGCTCTTGGTGATATTCTGAGTCAGACGTTCGATCTCGCCCTCCTCGGCCTTCTTAGCCTCCTCATCGTTAAAACCGGGCAGCACGTGTTTTTGATGCAGGCGCTCGAGGGTCTGCGACTTTCGAGCAACGTCGGCGAGGAGATCGGAGACTTCGTCGTTGATGTCGGCCCAGCGCGGGGGTAGCAGGTCCATCTCGATCACGGCGTCGCCATCGTCGTGGTAGTCGCCGCCCGACAGTAGCCCTTGTTGATCCTCGGAGGCGGCACTGCCGCTACCGCGACCGAATTCCGAGAAGCCATTTCCGACGCCGCCGCTGGGGCCGGGACCGTACCGAGTCTTCTTAGCCGGGTGGTGAGCGTAGGATTGGCGGTAGGATATGTAGCTACATAATTGAATTTTCGGTTAGAGAGTCGGTGGATACTACGAGCAACCTGGATGGTGGCAGATTGTTACGAGAGCGATGGTTGTTGGCTTACAGGTTGGTGCGATCTCGCCACATGGCGAGACGCGGATAGAAGGGATGAACACCCTCACCTTGGCTGTTCCGGGACTAGTCAAGGAGATCTGGAAGAGGAATTGGATATCGGTATTGGTCATTAAGCGCCCGACGTTTGAGTTAACAGAAAAGAATATATCTCGTTAGTAATCTGACGATAAGTGAGCGGCAGAGCTGGAAGCAGTTGCTATGGAATTATCAGAAATGGATATCAATCTGTATGTATGTATGTAGGTATGTTGTAGTATGTAACTTCTAACGTAATTGCCAGCTCTCTAACAGCTGACGTAGCTTCGACCAATCTATCAGGTACTAGGCCATGTATGCGACGAAAGTCTCCTTTTTCGGGTTACGTGGTTACACAGCTTATTCCATACATATATGTTCGATTGGCACTTAAACGAAAACATGCTTCTAATCGGTCTAGTGTTATGGATAGGTGCAAATCAGCCTAACATGAGGCAATGCAGACAGCGTGAGCAAAGCTTGGTGTAATAAGCACGGGCCGTGCATCAGCTACATGCATATATGTATATTATGCACTTATACTTATTTGCATGATAGTACTGGTACTTAATCACCAAGGTACGTAACAAGGTAGTTACATTATCACAAGATGTTTTACATATTTTATGATAGATATTGTGAATTATAATACGAAGTAAGACGTATGTGTTTACTTATTTATTTATAGAAGTCACAAATCATAGGCTTGTGCATGTGTATATGTATGTGTATTATGTGTACCTACATACGTATGTATTTAGGTATTTACATATCTTCATCAGGCGAAAAGAGGCGATAAAATGATCGTGCTGTGACAGCCCAAGGCAAACAGGTCGGCTGCCTCGAAACCAAACAACCCCCTACCGCCCCTAAAACGCTCGACCTTTCCCCCCCTTTTAAAAAGCCCCGGAGGATACCTTAAGCTAACAAGCCCCTCCACTCGTCCTTTCCTCCCCACTATTTTGAAATCCAGCCCTGCCTTGTTCTGTTTTGGTCTTCGTTAGTATTATAATTCTAAACTATTTTCAAAACCAAAAGAAGGTCCTCTTCTTCCTCCTTGGCAACCTACATCTCTCGTGGTTACTGCGACAATCGACATCGAGTCACATTCGTTCTTTTGCTGCATCAAATAATCTCAGCTCCCCAATTCCTTGCATCACAGAAGGAAAACAGCTCAATCATGGTGCGTACCTATCGCTTAATACTTTAGTCACCGCCAATCCAAAGACAGCCCCGCCGATGAGGGGCTCGAAAGGAGTTTGAAAATAGGACTTGCGCTGACCATAACACTCTATCGCAGGCCGACTCACTTACCGAGGAACAGGTCTCCGAGTTTAAGGAGGCATTCTCTCTCTTCGTAAGTCTGACCCCAAGAATATGATACGTTCTATCGCCCGATATCAGTTGCTTGACTGTCTTCTCCTTGATGACGTACCCGCTAATAACTATGTAGGACAAAGATGGCGATGGTAAGTCGACATCTTGCTGAAACCCAACCTGAACCTCATGACAATATCCCTCTTGCCCCGAACAATATATGCGAACAGCAGCATTGCCGCTAGACATATTAGACGTTACCTTGTATCTTCGCGTTAATCGACGAGGCCGACTAACCCCTACTCCCAGGACAAATCACCACCAAAGAACTAGGCACTGTGATGCGATCGCTCGGCCAAAATCCCTCTGAGTCTGAGCTACAGGACATGATCAACGAAGTCGATGCCGACAACAATGGAACCATCGACTTCCCTGGTGAGTTTATGGTTGCCTAGCGCAAAGTCGCGTCACCTTCCGAAACAAGGCTGACGTTCTCGTCGCACAGAGTTCTTGACTATGATGGCACGTAAGATGAAGGATACCGACTCCGAGGAAGAGATCCGAGAAGCCTTCAAGGTTCGACCCCCTTACTAGACTAAAACAATACGCAATCGCTTATGCCGAAGCAGGTTTTTGATCGTGATAACAACGGTTTCATCTCTGCTGCTGAGCTGCGTCACGTCATGACTTCCATCGGAGAGAAACTCACCGATGACGAGGTCGACGAGATGATCCGCGAAGCTGACCAGGACGGCGATGGCCGCATTGACTGTAAGGAGACCCGCTCCCCTTGGCGCGAAATGATACGAGAACCATCAAAACCCTGATACTAACTTTTGTGTTCCAGACAACGAGTTTGTCCAGTTGATGATGCAGAAATAGAATGGGAAAGGAACTTGTCCGACTTTCGCTAAGCTGTTGATCGTCATACCCACCTCTTATGTTGCGATGAAGTTTCCTTTTCTTTCTCGGGATTGTGCCCAATTGGGACACTGTTGATTGATTTGATATTGTCAATTCAACGCGAGGTATACACAAGAATGGTGTTAGGTTGGAAGACGGGTAGGATCTCCTCTGCCAACGGCTGACTTGACAATACATTTCCCGATTAAAATATTAGCACGGCAACTTGAGCGTGACTCGATCTTTCATATCAAGTCCCTACATGCCGTGCGCGTGAATATTACAGCCATACAATATTTCATACCGCCATGTTTTACCACCCATCAACGTAGTACTTCGCAATCCAAGATCGTTTTGATAACGTATACATTTCGAAACATCTGTATCAATTCTTGGGCTCACTATAGTCAGGGCAAGCGTACGTAATATAACAAATAAGCGCATATATTCAATACATCTACGTATGTGTATAACAGGATATACATATATCAGCCCAAAATGCCCTTTAGACTATTCGAGGGTAATCATATGTTATGTAACAGCTAGCGTATAAATATCCTCTAAGTCTAGACGTTAGAAGTAGTGGACTAGATACGAGGTGATTATTTAGGTAATTAATGGGACTTAGGTGTTATATAATCATAGTCGCAAACTTATCACCACAAGTATACGACGTATCCATGATGTCTTTACGATAGGTAGCTAATGTTAGTTAATAAACGGGCATCTACAAATTAGAGCACGTGGATGCTAATATAATAATGGATACAGACCTCGTCGTAACTAAAGCGAGTCGGTCGTTGAAATATAAAATAGCAATCTCCCAGACCAATAATCTCTGATGGGAATTGAGTTACTACCTAGGTAACTATTTCGACAAAGCCTCACCAGTTTAAAAACGTCATCGCCTTGTTATAACGAAACGAGATTGTAGCTCGATGATACTGAAATACGCGAAATATGTTGACAACCTACTAGGTATGAAAGAGATTTTCCTTATATACCTCCATATTATATGTAACTGCTAAATATCAAGCTTTAGTGATAATACTCTGTATAGCCTTCATTAATCTACCTAGGTACTATATGGAGGAGCTTGGGCCACATAACCTAATTAATTCTTCGAGCTATGACACTATGTTAGCGAAGTGGAGCACGAAGCGGGGATGATTTGTTAGGCAGGTCCCCTGGAATCTTGGAAGCCTGGCAAAGGGAAGGAAGCTTGGAATGTAAACCCCTTTTTCCTTCAATGTTTTTATTTTAATATCTCGAATTCAAGTACAAGCCTATGGACGGCAATATCGACTTGGCTGACTACTCGGCTCATCAATAACTATTAGCACATCTGATGTTGAACTACGATTCCGAAGTTTCTTATTCGCTTGCCTCTAGGAAAGCCGACCCTTTCGTCAGTGTTCCAGGCTAATAAATCAGTAATTCTATCAAGCCTCACCTCGAGCGATGTGAGCACTTGTTTGCTTAACCCCTCGTCGACAGCTAGCTTTGAAGCCCTGCTATATATAAATAGCTTTATTTTGCCGATTTAACTTTAAGTGAAACAATGGCTGTTCGCCGCGTTCGATTAATCCTCGCCGTCATTGCTATATGGGTGCTTGGATCTTGGTACTATAGTTGGCACCCGCCCGATCCAGGATTCTTCAACCCTACCCACGGCCATAGCCCAGCTGGTCAACCTGCCCCAGACTCTGCTGGATCCAGAGGTCTGAAATGGGAGAAACGCCCTCCTCGTTATCCCGTAGAAAAATTCGCTACGCTCCCTACCAACAAACCCACCAAACGAATCCCACGCGTGCAAGCCACGAAGCCGCAGGAAACTACTGCTGAGAAGGAATTGCGGTTGCGACGACTTTCTGCGGTCGAAGAAAGCTTCAAACATAGTTGGAATGGGTATAAGAAATACGCATGGGGTCATGATGAGATCAAACCCGTCTCGGGCCTCTATAAGAACCCGTTTGGCGGCTGGGCAGCTACACTGGTCGATGCTCTAGATAGCTTGTGGCTTCTGGGCATGAAAGAGGATTTCGATGTCGCAGTAAAAGCTTGCGACAATATCGATTTTACAACCACGGAAACACGCGATATCAACATCTTCGAGACAACAATTCGTTATCTCGGAGGTTTCTTAGCCGCGTACGAACTAAGCGACAAGCAATACCCAAGCCTCCTCGAGAAAGCGACTGAGGTGGCTGACTTGGTTATGTCATCCTTTGACACTCCGAATCGTATGCCTATAACACGATTTCCTTGGCAAAAGTATGCGAGAGGGGAATCACAGACGGCCCGGAGCTATGTTTTACTCGCTGAGATCGGTTCATTGGGTCTAGAACTTACCAAATTGTCTCAATTGACCGGCGACATGCAGTATTACGATGCTGTACAGAGGATATCGGATGAGTTAGAACAAGATCAGAAGAAAACTTCATTACCGGGAATGTGGTCCGTCATTATTGACGCCTCAAAGACGCCGATAAAGTCTACGGGAGATTCATACACGCTCGGCGGGATGAGTGACAGTACCTACGAATACCTCGGGAAGCAGTATCTATTACTTGGAGGCGCGCTCAACCAACCACGAAAGATGTATGAAGGATTTATAGAAGTTGCGAAGAAACACCTTCTCCGTCGTGCCTTAAACCCCGATAATCTTCCTCTACTCTTTTTCGCCGACGCCCGAATCGTCACCTCGCCCAACGGCGATAAACAGGTCGTGACCACACCAATAGCACAACATCTAACGTGCTTTACAGGAGGCATGGTAGGCATGGCAGCTAAGATCTTCGAGCGTCCATCAGATTTAGATGTAGCTGAACAGTTAACCGAAGGCTGCGTATGGTCGTACAACCAAACGGTATCAGGCATCGGACCTGAGATATTTCATTTTATCCCCTGCGATCCGGACACCGCAAAGGACGATTGTCAATGGAGTGAGGAGCGCTGGAAAAGTTCTTTACGGAAGTATTGGGGCCACGATACCAAGGGTGACGTCCTTTCCGACCAGCAACTTGATAACATCGTAGAGACTAGGCGACTTCCCCGCGGGATGGTTGAGGTCGACGATCGCCGATACATCCTCCGCCCCGAAGCAATTGAGTCCGTATTTATGATGTATCGCCTAACCGGAGACCCGAAATTCATGGACAAGGCCTGGGCCATGTTCGAAGCTATCGAGAAGTGGACGCGAGCTAAGTATGCCTCTGCGGCACTGGATGATGTGACGATAAGCCGACCGGCTCAGGTGGATAGTATGGAGAGCTTCTGGTTAGCAGAGACGCTGAAATATTTTTACTTGATCTTCGGCGAATGGGAACTGGCAAGTCTAGACGAATGGGTATTGAATACTGAGGCACATCCTCTTCGACGTGCGGATGCACAATAAACGAATAGACGGTCAAAAATGCGGGGAATGAGTTTTGATACCCCTGGAACATGTCATGAATGGTTATGCAACCCTTTAAGCAGCAAGGGTCGGGTTATATGAACTTGGTTAAGATTCTTCGCAATGTTTTGTCGACTTAGGTAGGAAATGGATTTTACGTTGATAGACTATGTTTTATGAATAGCAAGTCTATGGTTCAGGGCATATTATTTTTATTTATTTTTCTATCTGACAATCACCTCCGATATAGCTACTTAGTAGGTACCTAAGGTACCTAGGCAGGCATCTATCATAGGTAGGTTCTAGTTGAAAGGCTCTAGCTAGGTACCTACCTATGTAACCAATTCCGACGATATGCAAATGATCGAGAGATTTAGATAACATGAATACAGTAACATGATAGACCGGCCAAGATCTTGGCTACCAAAATAGGAACCTATTGCTGTTCCAATTGGAAGCTCTTCGGAGTTGGTAATCCTCGGTTGGTCAACTTCGTTGTATTTCAATGTCAAATCTGCGGTACCGAGGTACTCAAGGTAACCATATTATGCTCCGGTAGTGGCCGATTTTATGAAACGATTCCATCCATGGATCCTTTAGCTGCGCCTGCTTTAATATTTAAAGTTGTATGTGCCGCGTCTAAAGAAATTTAGAAAGCTTAACTCTACGTTAGTTCTATTCTTTTCATTTCGTTTTATTCTTTTCAACTCCAGTTCACGGTTTATTATCCATCATTCATAACATTCCAAGTTCATAACGTTATGACCCAATGAGATTAATCAATTGATCCTTGGCTCGCCATTACTGACCAGGCACAAAGGCTTAGTGAATCACTCACTATCTTTCTCCACCTCAGCTTACTTGCCTACTAGGTACCACCAGTACTCGGGCAAGCAAGCAAACAATCAATCAATCACAATGGCCAATTTGAGCGCGTGTTCTGTTGCCGGAGTTGGTTTTTTCCTGGGCCAACCAGACAACTGATTCATTTGCCACGGACGATGTACTAGTCATTCGTCGTACAGGGAAATTTATCGTTATCAGCACTGAGAGAAAATGAGGATTATCTAATGGATCTCTTTGGAGAATCTTAATAGGTGGGTAGCTTAGGTATTGTCCCTAAGCTGGTAAGTGAGAACCGTGGATAATGACGGATTGATTAGTAGTGGCCACCAGCAGCTACATATGTATCTACCTACTAAGGTACTACTGTATCACCGCCAAGTGCGTGCATTGTGAAGTTTTTGCTTCTTTTACCACTTGTCGGCCTGGATTACCACTCTTCCTATTTCCTGATAATAAATCAGTCTGACTTGCATCCCTATGTACTAGGTACTCCTCTCACCTGTCTTTATTTAAATTGCCACACTTGATCTTTACGGATACGACGAGCACCACTTGTCTCATCGCCCGGATCAACATTGAACAGCTATCTCTCAAATTTTTAGCTAACCTCGATACAGGTAGGTTCGTGGGAAGATCTGGGAAGATAGCGAGCTAGTGTTGGGAGCCAGGACAAACTCCAACCCCGAGCTGCAGATAACGGGTGTGGCAGGAGTTTTTGAATATCGCTCTCTTTCTCCCTTGCACACCGCATCCCAAATATCCCGCGCCTATCTAATTCCTCACCTACAGATAGGAATTATCAGGACCCCCGGTCGTATATCCGAAATCACTTCAACGGACTACCGGCCTGTCCTATTATATTCGCTCAACCATGGGCTCTGACACTTCGTCCCCTACCGAGTCGCACTCACATTTGTGTGATAGTCAGCGTGGTCAAATTTCGAGCTCGCGAGCCTCGGCACACACGCCTATATCGCAATCCCTTCCCGCCCATAATTCCCACCGGAATGCCACTAGCACCGCCGTCGAAGCTATGAACGAGAACAGCGAGCAACCCGTGGCTCGCCACCTGTCTACTACGGTTGCAGAAGATGTTGAGGCGCAAGATGGAAATGCGCGCTTCAGCGGGAGCGACCCTTACAATTTATCTTCGGCCCTGAAGACAGACGGCCAGCTTTATGAGATCAAAGCTAATACCGCCCGCAAGCGTAGCGGTCAGGATAATGCAGATATGGGGAAGCTTGCGTCTACTCTTCAGGCACGGAGGATCCACACGTTCTATAACAAGCAGAATGATACGATCAAGAACATGCTGAAATCGGTATCGGAGCACGAGGCCGACCATCGGCGTGAAGCTAGCGAGGACCGCTTGCGCCTCGAAATCGCTGTGAAGGGTTCGTTTGTGGCAAATGTTCTCTTATCCGTCTTACAGATGTACGGTGCTATTTCTTCCGGTTCTCTTTCGCTTTTGACCACTATGGCCGACTCTATCTTCGACCCATTGAGCAACTTAACCCTCTACGTCACCAGAAAAGCCATGGATCGTGTGGATCCTAGCCGATTCCCATCCGGCAATAACCGCCTGGAGACTGCTGGCAATATCACCTTCTGCTTCATCATGACGACCGTGTCCGTCATTCTGATCGCTTTCTCCTGCCAAGACATCAAAGAACACTATGGGTCAGGTGCTACAGTTAATGACTTTCACCTACCCTCGGTGATCGCTGTGTGTATCGCTTTTGCGACCAAACTCGGCTTATTCTTCTATTGTTGGGGTCTTAAGGATAAGTACAGCCAAGTGAATATCTTGTGGCAAGATCATCGGAACGACTTGTTGATTAATGGTTTCGGAGTGCTGACATCTGTCGGCGGCTCTAGGCTCGCTTGGTGGATCGATCCAATGGGAGCTATCATCATGTCGTTAATCATTAGTGCCTCTTGGTTACACCAAGCATTTGATGAATTCATGTCACTTGTTGGCAAGGCCGCCGATATTGACAAACAGCAACTTATTACATACATTTGCGTCACGTACTCGGAAGCTATCCGCAAAATCGATACCGTCCGCGTGTATCATTCCGGAGTTGGGTTAATCGCCGAGATTGACATCGTCATGGACCCTAACGATCCCCTGAGAGTTACTCACGACGTCTCCGAAGGACTCCAGATCGAGCTAGAGAAACTACCGGGTATTGAGCGAGCTTACGTACACGTCGATTACGAGACCACACATAAGCCAGAACATAACTTCAAGAAAGATCTATAACCGCAAGCCAAAGCTACAACAATGGTTGTGCTCGGGGCCTTATAATAAACGCGGGCAAGTTATTGGATCGATTCGGCATGTACGTAATTCAGTGTGGGATAAAAGCAAGGTGTTCGGTCTTACATATGGGCATGTGGGTATAGAATAGAAGCAACCATGGGCTATATTTTGAGACGTGGCGCACAGGTTTCATCACTAACATTAGAGAAATAATCATTTGGATGACGAAACAAGTCTACAACTTACCTGCTCCATGATACTTCATCTTCCATGGCTGTGAAAGTGGAGTCGGGTTAGAATTATCACTCCCGGCATATCGGGATATGTTAGCCACGTCGCCATTTCAGCAGTATCCAATGAGCTTGAACAAAATGAGTGGCCTCTATGTGTAGTATTCAGAAACGAGTAAGCTGGCGAGTCAATTACCTCCAGATTTAATGACTTGTGGAAGAATAAAATTTTGGTTTTCATTTTAGGGATTTTTTCTCAGCCTAATCACATCATCGAATGACTACCACAAAATCTGACTCGTTCGATTCCTAGGTCGGCTATCAATATTGCAGCTTGTATCAGACTCTATCTCTCGAATTGCCGCTACGTTTAATCTTTTAACATATAGTATATTTCAAGAGAAAGAGAAAGGAGAAGATAACATGCTTACATCTGTATGGATAATACTTTGATGGCAGTACGCATACCTAATAACACAACCTACCTTCAACTTATCATACTCCGTCCCTAAGCTAATATAGTGTGCAGCAAGGTAGAGGTGTCTCTGATATCCAGTATTTATAGAAGAGTCATTATTCTCCTATATTGTCAGCAGAGACACGTAGTGGGACATAACATTAGTTATTGCCAGCCTAAGGAATAGATCCGGGTGACTTACGAGTCTCAAAGATCCTCCCTCCGTGTAGAAGGATGATCTCCTCCCAGCTGACTTCCATGTGAAGAGAGGAGGGGGTTAGGTCCCCTTTACGTGCCTTACGATTCGGACGGCGCATACAGACTTAGCAACAGAATGAAGATGTCTTGATCATATCCGGAGAACGCAATAGATGCCCACATATTTCTAAGTGCGGTTCAGGTAGCAGTTCCTAGGATTGTGAATTTGCCATTGGGCTCATATCATCATTAGGGCCGCTACGTGCAGCGCGGGATGGGGCGCTTGATAGAAACGAAAAACTGAGTTAGCCCTGACATGTTTGGCTGAGCCAGAACCACCCAGTCAAATCAAGGGGTATTTCATCGTGGTATGCAATACAGATTCCCTTAGTCCATGTCTCAGCGAGATGGGTAGGTAGTAAGCCCCAGACTAACGAGTCTCTTTGGCTAAAATAATGATGGGGGGTTTTTGTATGAGATAGATGTGGAACGTCGACGAATGACAACTTGTTGGTCTGCTTTAAAGCCATGAGCTTGACTTTCGTAAGCTTTGCTGCCGCTTGAAATGCAGGTGTGAGGTGCTTCGACTAGCACGTGGGGGGTGAGATGTAGCAGATGCTGTCTTGCATAGATGCAGTTGGGATTATAAAGTTTCTTGGAAATGGAGGAATGCCTCTTATCGCAGATGGGTCGCGGTAATGAACCCGATCCTATCCCTTGCCTGCTGTGATCATCGCTGCAGATGGGTGGATAACTCCTTTACGAGGGGCTTTTCTTATATCGTTTATTGGTAGTTTGACGCTTTTTTTTCTGGTCCAATGAGTGGCAACTGAATATCAAAGGCGATCTAGACTTATTGATTGCCTGATTATTTGAACGTTTGTGGCGTTCTTTGGATGTCCTGGACTTGTCTAAATACCGGAGGGATTTTGCCAGTCAGACTGCTAGATAATAAATATTAGATTTTCGTAGTGTGGAACTCCAAACTTCATTCATAGTGATACCATCGTGGAGTACTAGGTATGTATTATCATAGTTTTTGAAGCTCTGGCCCAAATATTGTTGTTGAAATATCTAGTAAGATCTAGAAATGCAAGGCTATGTGGAGTAAGGATCTAGAAGCTTTTATTATGTTATTATACATGATGAAGTAAAGTGAAACTACGATCTACCTTAAAAGTAGAAAAGAAGGAAAGGGAGGGGTATTTCCTAACTTGGATTTCTTAGTTAAGTTTATCAATGCTGATTGGCCAGTTATTGAAGATCAATTTGCGGGGTCGTCTAACTCGGCATCTGATTTGCTAGTAGATAACTCCGACGGAAGAACCTTACCTAAAAGGGAAAAGGAAGTGTCGTCATTCACAACTTATTAAGGTATCACAATCACACACCAGATAATTCTGACTTTGATAGAATCCAAATCTAAATTCTTCAGATTCATTCGCTGAATATCAACCATTTTTGATTTGGGAGAATCAGGTAGCCTTTCTGGTTTCTTAACTCCCAAGGCACTGTTTGACTCATATCCATGTGGATATCGTTAGTTCCCACTTGGCGTATTGCCGCCGGATAGAGCGCTAATGTGAATCTTGGTTGAGTCTCTCTATTGCTGCCAGCGAGGTTAGCTTGCCCCTCTTCTCTGGCTTAGTTTGCATGACATAATTCTCGAAGCGGTAGAGTGGACAATGTAGCAGCTTTAGCGATAGAGTAAGATAGGAGCTATGGGCTGCGGCGGAACCGTGCATTGCATGAATCCACTTCCGGGTCCACTTCCCCCAAACCTAGACGTATCTTCGTGGGCTATCGTATCTATATCCGCCATATATGGCTGTACATGTATTGAACTGTGGATGCGACCATTTAATTCTAATGTCTCGTTAGGTAGGGATGCAGAACTCAAGATAATACAAGAACCAATCGAAGTTTAACAACAACTTTGATAAAAAATTTTCTATACGAGCTAGTAATGCGTAGGCAAGTATGCCTGGCTTCTGAAGCCTTCAAGTACATAATAATCTGGGGACCAAAGGCGAGACCAAGGTATCCTTGTCTGAGGTAACGCTAGGGTCGCATTTCAATGAACTCTTTCGATTTTGTTTTGAGAAGGGAAGGTTCCTAGTAAAGGTTAAAAAGAAACAACACGGCCTTTAGGAAGCTACAACTTAGCTAGCTACCCGAACTAATTTCTTCACCGCAACCTTTAAATCTGCGAACCTCAAATACATTTATTTATTCTCCCCTCAACCCATCTTCCTTCTCGATCCTTTTCTCATAGCAGTCGCTACTCTCCATATACGAATAGCTTGTTTGTGTCCCAAATCCCGATTAGGATACATCATTCTATATTCGTCCCCTACACTATTTACCCCTCTCGACCACATTCGATTTGGCGTGACCTCACCGACACTTCTTGCACACGATGGCCGTGCAAGGTGGAGGAGCGGAGGAGGATGTGTACGCCACAGTTCGTGAAACCCTGCCAGAATTTTATTACTCTTAACATGGTAGAGCTAATATACGTCTATCTATAGCTTCTCTTGAGTGACACATATTTGCCTGGTATGTCTCACAGCTCCGGACTTGACGTGGTGCATTCTCTAACTTGTGTCAAGGTGCCCTCGTGCTTGCGCATTCCCTACGAGATGCCGGAACATCTAAGAAGCTGGCAGTGCTTATTACGCTGGACACTGTATCCGCTGAAGTCATAACCGAGCTCAAGGCAAGCTTACCAATTACTTCCAATTTAAGACTTATATTCGACTAACTCAATTAACTAGAATGTATACGACTATGTCATTCCAGTTAGCCGAATTACCAATTCTCAACCATCAAACCTGCAATTGATGAACCGAACCGATTTGCATTCCGCCTTCACCAAGATTACTTTATGGAAACAGACACAGTTCCGAAAGATCGTTTACATAGATAGCGATGTCGTTGCTTACCAAGCTCCGGACGAGCTCTTCGACATTACGCACCCCTTCTCGGCTGCCCCCGATATTGGATGGCCGGATCTCTTCAACACGGGTGTTATGGTTCTGACTCCGAACGAGACCGACTACCAAGCTATGGCGGCAATGTCGGAACAGAACACTTCGTTCGATGGCGCTGATCAAGGTCTCATTAACATGCATTTTGGCAGCAACTATAATCGTCTCAGCTTTGCCTATAACGTCACACCCTCTGGTCATTATCAGTATGTCCCCGCTTACCGCCATTTCCAGTCCAATATCAAAATGGTCCACTTTATCGGCCCTGAGAAGCCCTGGTTCAAGGGAAGACGTGCTAGCACCGGTAGCTCACCCTTCGACGAAATGGTTGGTAAATGGTGGGCTGTCTACGACAAACATTATGGGGGAACTGTAAGTGTTTTATCAATGCTTTATTTAGGTTATTACATTGTGTGCTCGGCTTACAATACTTAGAACACGACATCGATTGTTGGTTCCAACACCACCAAATCTGGGTCGAACTTAGTACAATATTTCACCACAGGAGAATATCAGTACCGTCACAATGGTGCAAGCGCCGTCGCCCCATCTTCTCGTACCAACGTTGGACAGACAGCATCATTCCATTCCGCGCCGAGGTTGGTTCCCTGCATTTCTCTCTTATAGATGATAGAAGAGCTAACTAGAAGATAGACCTCAGGCAGCACACGCCGGGTATGACCACCCGGATGGGTTTGTTCCGTTCTTTGACCCGGACCTACCAAAGCCAATATTTCCCTGGGAGGCTCATCGAGAACGGCCCTCTCGCGTATTTCCTGATGAATACCCTAGTCGTAGGGAGTCCATAGCTAGTATTCCAGAGACGCCTACGATTGTGCCTTCTATCGCGGATTTGGCAGAGAGGAGCGAGCCGCCCACGCCCACTATGCACGCCGCTGACACGTGGTCCTCGTTTACACTGACTAATGCTTGGGACGAGATTCCTGAGATTGAGCGCTACGCCGAGAAATTCCAGCAACATCGGCGTAGACGAAGCACCAAATCTCCGGGTCCTCCAGCGTTGCCTGCTGATGAGGCTGACATTCCTCACCGTCGGCGGCAGGGAAGCAAGGTTACCGACTTCCCTAGCGAAGCTGAGCGTCCCAGCCTGCCAGTCACACCGGCACCCATCCACCCCGGCGTCGGTTCTCACAACCCGCTGCTGCCGGCCGCAGAGAACGTGCCGGGGCAGGCTGAATGGGTATGTTCGCACGGAAGACGTTGGGCTCCTGCAGACTGCCTGTGCGAAGTGACTAACATACTACGCTATCACAAGGATCCTGTGGTCCAGCTTCAAAAATTAGCCAAGCAGCAGTCTGAGGTATTGCTGCGAAAGCTCGGAAGTGGGGATCCTGATAGTAGTGATCTGCCTTCTAGGCTCCTACCTTTCGGTTCCGACTTGCAAACCTACGTCGCGCAAACTACCAATGTCTATAGTCCACAGCCACACAAGGGTCACTCAGCTGGGGTTTACGGAATCGATTCCAACCTGGAGCCGACTCCTAGCGTAGCTTCGACTGTAGTGGGAGATATGCTAGAACCCAGCTATACAGGCCCTGGGCCTGCATTTGAGAAAGGCGAGATTATATTTACCGAAGATATACCAACTCCACGAACCACTACGCCCCAACCCGGTGAAGCAGCGAGAGCCCCAGCCATACCTGAGCCAAGCTATGCTGGCCCTGGCCCTGCGTTTGAGAAAGGTGAAATTATTGCCGCGGGGGAGTAAATTCACTGAGCTATGGTTCAGTAGAATTTAACATTTGATCCTGATTGACGAGATTCTTTCTCGTCTTTGCTGGTGAATATGAAAAAGGAGGGCTGGCTAGTGCCTATTTAAGGATAAATATGGACATTGTTGGTGGGTTATAGGCTTAGGGGCTGTTCGGCGTTTGTGGAGGAATGGCCCAGTTATGCGATGAACGACTCTAAAGGGGTTTATGGTATAGACCCCATACGACAATACCTTTTTGGCTTCCGAACTGGATACCTAACCGGAGGGGAGGCAGACAACAATTTTGACATTTACTTCTCCGATAACGATATTGGGCTCGACACGTTGGGCCTGTCTTGTTTGTGCTCGGGGCCTAAGAAGCCCCCTTTTCTTATCTCGTCATAATTGAAACTTGCCTACCTGTTTTGGAGGACTTCTTGTTTCATTTGTTTTCTCGTCCCCCCCCCGTCCTTTTGCACAGAATACTACATTTGCATCAATACCACGTAACAAAAAGCCAGTGAATATTATCGCGCGTATTGTAGCATACTTGCATAGATAGGGCTAGCGCGGAGCGAGCATTATTTCTTTTCCATTTTAATAATTGGCGGACTCGAACAGCACACGAGAGAATTTGGATGAGAATGTATATATGGTATATATAGTCACATATTTATATGATTGGGGAGACTGGATATATCAATCTTTGATTATTCTTGGTGTGTGAATATGGCGCCCCGTCCATTATCAGACATAGATCGATACACCATTCTTGATAGTAGATGCTACACTATGCTAGAGCGGCGTCCCTGGCAACTTCTGCCTATCTCAATTGTCCTTCGGATATCATCCCTGGACATTCATACTAAATATTGTTGCACTCACATGGCTAAGCAGCTTGTTTATACTCAGTACTTCAATGTATTGGGACCCGAAACCGACACTCAGATGCTAATCGAGAGATATACTTCGGTCTAATCCTCCTTGGGCAAGTGAAGGCTCGCAGGAAAGGATAATTCTCAGCGTAATCTAGGTCGTCGTAACGTCATCGACCTATACCATCACCCCTCACTCCTCAACGCCTTCCGCTCTCCGCCGCAGTACCCCGACAACAAGCCAGCGCTTCCGCTCGCTAGGGTCTTCCTGTCCGCGATCCCAGGCCCACTCGCGCTCGACGCCGTCGCAATCGCGCTCCCAAAGCCTCTCAACTTCAAGACCGGCCTCCGCAAGGGCTGCGGGCTCAAAGAACCCCCGCATCTTGGCGCGACCGGTGTGGAAACCCGCTACGACCCAGGCCCGCGCGGACGAGGAGTCGGACTTGGACTTGAGGAACCAGGCGATGGACCGGTGGAGGTTCGCATGCTGCCACGGCATCCACAGGCAATCGCATACGAACATGCGATCGAAGCTGCCTTGGTGCGCCGCCGCAAAGGGCGTGATGAGCTCGCCCCAGCTGTGCCCGTCTACTGTGATAGGCGCGAGGGTGTGGTGAGGCGAGTGCTCCAGCTTAGCATTCGCAGTAACGTTCTTGCGCAGAGTACTCAGCACGGTTTCCGAAGGGTAGTCTGTGACGACCACGCCCGCGGCGCCTAGAAGCGCGGCCATGATGCTCGGGAGTGCGGTGCCGGCGCCCAGCTCCAGACACGTGAGTCCGGCGACATCAAAGTCAGATGCTTGGAGCTGCCCCCTACCGACGTCTAAACTCAAGCCTAAGGAACCGGCCTCGACGAACTCGGCGAGAAGCAGGCTTGCATTCCACAGGTAATGCGAGAAGAGCTTACGGTCGTTCTCCTGATCTGGATCCGCGAGGGCGATATGCAGGGGCCGAGGCAGATGCGCGGAGACATACGCGAGCGAGTGCTCCGCGTCCCCGTGCTGATTCGTCACATCATCCGGGAAGATGATGCCCAGGGAGGAGCTCAGAAAGTCCTCGGGCTCCGAGGTGGGAGGACCTTGCAAGGAGATGCGGCTCGTGAGCGCCATCAACTGACCTGGGTACCTGGTTAGGTATTGCCTATCACCTATTCCTACTGCCTTAGCGAGTTTGGGAGGAGGGGTCCGTCCGAGGAGGAGGATGATTATTTTTTTCTTTGAGGCTCAAAGCAGGGATACTCGGTTTCGTTTTCCTCGTGTCCGCACCGGAGTGGCGTGGATTACAAACTTATTTGGGTAGCGTCTAGGTACATATTTGGAGGCTAGGGTAGGGGTTAGGCTTGGGCTGCAAACGCGGAAATAGTTCAATATCTCTCTCGGCCGGGTGGAGTTAGGTTAGGTATCCTGGTATAATAACCTGGGTACCTGAGGCGTCCAAACGCGCAGCGCTAGAGAGTAAGTACCTAGGTATATAATAGTGCGGATGCACTATTGACGATAACTTCCGGGGAAGCATTGGAAAACGGAAAATAATCCGTGCCATTTTTCGCGGTGCGGAAAGAGGCGAGAGGGGAAGAAGCACTGAGAGAAAAGGTCAGAACCCCTCCCCGCAACTTTAAAATAGAAGGAAAAAGCAGGGAAGGGGATTGAAAAGCAAAAGGAAACTAAGAAGAGAAGAAGGAATAAAAATAGAGGATCAATACGATAAATGACTACCTAAAGAGGAGAGACTCCGTGATGTGGCGCGACAGTGTTAGAACGATACCAACATGAACGGTACCGTCCAGACTGCTAGACTTCTGGATTCTTGGATTCCTGGGCTCTTAGACGCGCCTAAGGCGATACAGAAATGCAGAATATGCAGAATACGTATATGCCGCACATCAACACAACGCTAAGCGGTGGCTTGTATGCACCTATGCACGTCTACGGCGCTGCCGACCATTTTAGAATAGGTATGTATACATACCTATGTATTTGATGTGAATTATTGGCGATGGTGGTGTTGTGGATGATAGGTTCAAGTTTTGATACATTTGTAGATTTGCAGATTTAAGATGGGTCGTGTTTCGGATTGATCTTTTACATGATTCGCTTGATTTCAAGTTTGAAAGCCTAGGAAAGCCCAGTCTGCTAGTGTATTCCTCTCGGCTTTGAGGCTTGACGCCTGGTCCTTTCCTTATTTCTTAGTAGATGCGTGCTATAGTAGTTGCCTCATAAGTATCATGCTTGATAGGACGGACAAATATGCGTAGGTAATACGGTGGCTTTCTGAGCAATATCATTACCCGTATTAGGTAATCTCTAGTATAGGCGTGTCGTGCGATATACAGAGGTCTACGTATGATGTATATAGTATGAGTATGGGTAGTATAATCGTAAGGTATACTCCCGAGGTCGTATGTACCAACCCTCCAAATATACGTGAGGAAGTACATACGAGGTAACTCAAAGTTGCGTTATGGTCGCTTCAAGATGCAAATAAGATGCTGCGCCTCTTCACCGCTTAAGAAAAAAACCCATCCTTCCTGATTGGGTAGACAGGCGGAATCTGTGACGGTAGGGCAACTGTCAATCGACTCTTTCCCACCTTGCCCACCTTGCCCACCAACCACATGCCGTCACCCTAGTATACACGTGGTAGCGGGCGCTGCGCCTCAGGTAAGTGCGGTGCCTGCACGAAACGGTAATCGCGGAAAGGGGGAGGCCTCTACCTAGTACACCTGGCATCGGACCGCGATTGCATCGTTTGTCTAGGTAGTTACTACCTACCTAGTAGTAGTAGGTAAGTAAGTGGTGCGCGCGCTTCTTTTCCTCCGTTAAGGTTGCCCACTTTGTCAGCATGACAGATTAACCGCTCCCCATCCAATTACGGTGGTACCTCTCCATCCATCATCTCGTCCATCAATCTCATTCCTCACCCATCCATCACCTGGCAAATAATCTCCATCCTCCATCCGCATCTCATCAGTGGTCGCACGCGCTGCAACCGCGACCATCTAGGAAATGAGATGTGCCGTTTCAGCTTGTATATATGTGCATATTATAGATGCGGTCAGTTAAACCTCCTGCGGTTTCAGGCAAGAAAAGGAGGATTTGCTGGTTGCCGATTCCCTGCATTCCCAATCGGAACGCGTCAAGTGACTTCTTACCACTTATTGTAAGGAAGTGTACATATAGGTATGGATATAAGCTTGTATGTATGTAAGCTCATATGCGAGTTAGTTTCGGTAGCAAGTGGTCGAACCATGATCAAGATCGGGGTTTGCATATCCCGATATGGCAATTGGCGAATAACTCAGCTAGCAAAGATCGTGTCTGAAAGCCCCCAAGTAGAACAAAACCTAGTATCGGCCAAGTAGATAGCTTTACATCCAAGCCTAAGCATGATGAGGTGCAGTATATTTGATCAGATAACATTCACGCGCATACAGTGTCACGTCAAGCAAAGGAGCGGTCAAGTGAGGTGTGGTAGAAGCAAGATATTGGGTTTCTCTATTCAAGAACAATGCCGAGTATTTTCGGTATTTGCAACGCCGTTATGAACGTAAAATAAACAGGGTATCAATACAGTTCATCAACTACAAAATATTTCAAAATATGCTTCGAGCCCCTTATGGGCTACCGGATATGGTCATCCTTGAGACGCTTCCGCCGTCTCCCCTTCTATAGATCGCCGGTAGGCCTGTCCTCCGGCGAAAGAACAAAAAAGGAAAACCCCTGTAGGTTTTTATATGCCCATTAAAGTATCCCAATGTACAATAGACCTTGCGCCAGTCATGCTATCCCATTCTTCGTCTCGGTCGTCATGAATGCTGTACTATATCGATACACTAGTATGATTATGATATATATACGCCTGAATTAATGCTGGCGGCTGTATTCCAACATGCGCTTCATGTCTTCCTCGTTCGGGTCGTCGGATACCCATAATCCCTTCTCCTCTTCGGTAGCGTTGAGGAAGCCTTCGGCACGTCTCATGGTGTTAACGTCGAGGTCCGTCACGTAGGACTTGCCGTCGGCGAGCTTTAAGCGGACTTCGTGTTCGGTAGAGAGCATCATGTCATCCTTGGCCAGTCGACGAGGTCCGTCAAAAACGGCCATGACACGCTTCTTCATCGTCATTTGACCCTTGTCGAATCCCCATGACGAAGGGTACTCGCGTCGGTTCTTGCGACTCTTGCTCTTACTCGATAATGGCATGCCACCTCGCGAATGTGTCATTCCCCTCGACTTCTGGACGCCGTTCGGCGGGTTCCCCTTCTTCTTCGTTGGCGAAGTAGGCTTCCTCGATTTGTAATCTTCGTCCGCGAGGTCATCCTCTTCGACCATGTCTTCGTCCTCTTCATCGTCCGAGTTAGAGACGGCCTGCGTGGTGGTGGGAAGTGAGTTCTTCTCCAAAGTCTGGTGAACATCTTCGTCGTTCTCCACCTCGGCTAGCCGCTTTGCGTTAATGGCCTCGGCGGGATCCTCCTGCTGAACAATGCGCAGCACACAGTCGTCCAGATGCTCGTAGAAGTCTTGAGCGCTAGAAAATGTGGCCGAACATGTCGAGCACTTGCCTGTGGCATCCGGCGCATAGCCAGTCAATTTCTTGCCGCTGTTCGCCGAGTTTGCGGCCTTCTTCCTGCTGTTAGGCGGGGTCTGTTCGACGTTGTGTACGGCTGTGAGATGCCTCTTGAAGACGTCCGCCCTGTTGAACGACTTCTCGGCAGCCGACCCGGAACCCGGACAAAAACCACACACCATGGTACCCTTGTAATGGGTTAGGGTATGTCGGTTCTTGTCATATTTACGAGCGAAACCCTTGATATGATAATCGCACGTCTGAATGGGGCACTTTTCAGGCCGTTCAGTTTGGTGGGTTAGCATATGCGCCTTGAGGTCTTTGAAGACCTTGCCGCAGTCTGGGTGAGGGCATCTTTGCTTCTTCTCGGACTCGTCACTGTTGTACGCGTAATCGTGGGAAGCGTGCGATTGGTAAGAGGAAAGGCTCTGTCGTCTTGGTGCAGGAGGTGGTGCTTGGAAAGGGCTATACTGCTGATAACCGTGCATATACGGAGACTGGCTGCCGTTGCGCATCGCAGGCGCGGGTGAAGCAGGACCAGAGAGGGCGGGTGAGTTAGGATAAGGATTTTGAGGTGAGAAGCTGTTTTGGTCGTATCCCTGTAGCGGTGGAGCCATCGGAGGCCGGATGTCGGGATGTATCATGGAAGGATCTAATGAGTTTACAGTCAGCGAAACTAGGTTCCCACTATTCTAATTTTTAGACTCAAGGAAATTAACAAGATTGTGTCTTGTGTCTTGGGTGTTCCTTCCTCAACATTGGTCGTGCAAGTATACCGTGAAATTAACGTCGACGTTGATGAAACTCAATTCAATGACAACACCAAAGTCATCGTCAATCGTCAATCTCACAAATACGCAAACATTGAGAAAGGCCGCGGCTTAAAGGTGTGCAGCATCTAAAATGAGACCCGCGCCAACTCACCAACAAAACCACCGGCTTGTTTATCAAAAGTCATGCTGAATTCTTCCATACCTGATCCGGAGAAGGCAGTGTACTCAGTTCCCGTCAAGTAATCACTCGACCCAACAATCCCAGGGTGCACGCCGAGCGCGTTTGCTTGGTACTCGGGAAAGAATGCCAATTGGCCATGGTTAGAACTGGGCGATCCAACTGTCGAAGAGGCTGCCGAAGGAGCTGATGCGGTTGAGAGGTTAGAGGGCGGTACCGGTAGTTCGCCGTCGTCGGCGAACACGCCGGGAGATGTTCTGTCGTACATGAATTGTTGCGCATTCGGGTACGTTGGTCCGACTTCGTATCCTGACGTCGGTGGGAAGTCGTCTTGTATGCTTCGCGGTATGCCGCTGAACCCGTTTGGGCTCATGTGCATGTCTAGTGGTGGCGAGGTGTAGCTGGCGTGGTGATTGTGGTGAGAGTGGTGAGACTCGGGGTAGAGCATGAAATCCTGCTCTTGCCTGGGAAACATGTTGTAAGGTTGGTCGACGACCAATGCCATTTTATGTGCCTTTCCGTTCTGCGCGTTTCCAAAAGAAAAAAGCTTGTGCCGTATATGACAAGGAACTACAAGCTAAGATGCTCAAGCTAAGTATTTCCCCTTGCGTCAGTGTCTCCGTTGGGACACAAAAGAGGAAGATGAAGAGTAAGGTCGATGCGATCAAGCAGGAGCTCACATTTATATGACCTATACGGAGTAGCTAGCTTCGCAATATTGTTCAAGCGTCCGGCGTTAAGCTTCTCGTAAGGAGGGTCACTGAAGGGACTGGTAGGTATATTGGAGGATAGGAATAGCGAGCGTGAGAGTTTATGTAAGTCGCAAAGCTCGAGTGAGGTTAGAACGAGAGTTCGTGCGCCTAAATTCGTGATGTATTCGCCTTTGAAGCTTATCGATCCCTTAACATACGACCTCACACGACGAGGTTACGAGTAGCGACGGTTTGGAGAATACCCTTTGCGGGTTACTTGAAGTAAGGCTCCGGTAAGAAGACAAAGTCTATGTCATATATATATACTGCTGCAAGTATGTGACAAGCGCAGCTAAATGGAAGGGTATGAAGCAAGACGGAAAAGGAATTTGGCGTGTTCCGTGATCATGGAGATGGGGGCAGAAGCTGGGAACAGGTGAAGCTTTGGGGGCTTTAGGATTCTATATACACTTCAGTTTTGCAGGAAACATAGCCGTGTGTCTTAAGAGGTACGTAGATCTCCCATAGGGCAGAGCATTGATCGAGGCGGTGCCGTGTACCATGGTAGAGGACCAGGGGTCTATCTAAACGGTGGGCGGGAGGTATCTTCGTACCTACACAGAAAAATACTTTGGTACCGTCGTGGTAAATCATTACCCCCAAGATTTTGTGGTGGAGTGGGGGGGGAGGAGGCCCTTGAACACTTCCATGTACATAGTGGCTTATACGAAATAAGATACTGTGCTGTCAGCACCAAAGTAGATTTCAACGCGCTAGTAATGTGCATGGGTGGGATAGTCTCAGGTGGGTATCTCGGCCGCCGTTGGGTCTTGAGAAGAAGTACGGGACGGGGAATGGCTCGTGGGCGTTGCCCGTCTTGCCTACCACCACTCTGAGGTTGTGTCCTCGGTACTGGTAGGTGGGTAGACTGGTAGGCTAGGCTAGGCTCGTAGGGCATCGTGATACATATTAATTGCTGTGTTTACATGCTTCTTTCAAAGTACCTGGAGTTGTCTTGTCCGATCATTGATTGGAGGAGACCAGTCTGGGGTCCACCTCAAAAGATCACTGCAGGTTCCAATTTGTGCGTTCTCTCGCCCTCCGTACTTTTGGCGAATATAGTACTCCATTCGTACTAGTATCATAATTCTTATGGATGTCCTTAATAGAATTAAGAGGGGAAAAAAGGAAAAGGAAAAGAAGAGATGGTCTCCAGGGGCCGGTCTCTGCCGCTAAGTCCCAGAAGACGCATGTTTGACAAAGAACCTTGTAGTCTTAGATCAGTTGAAGTCACGATCTAGTTCGCGTACATCCCCAACTGAATGACATATTAGATTAAACCTCCATCAATTCAAAGTCTATAGAAACCAATGATATGAAGATTCAAGCTTCCAACAGCTATAGTACACAAGCATGTCTCATTCATGCATTTTACGAAATGCTTAGATACCTTGAAAGTTTACCTCATATTTGTAAAGATGATGAGATCCTATGGTAACCTCATTTTGTAACTATTGCTTTTCATATCTACCTCTCTATAACACGTTCCTGGCTGGAGAAGCTTTGACCTAGGGTGTTACATAGTCCCCCTTTCCATTTATTTTCTTTTCTTTTCTATATTTTATTCGGTCCAAACTATTCTGTCATTCGGGATCGGTTGCTTATGGTTCAAGAGGACTTCAAGACCGATCTAGAGCATTGTCTAGGCAGATATGTGTGTACTTTTGTCGACACATAGTCGGGAAGGCGAAAAAAGCTCCCGATAGCATACCGAGATATCCTACTGAAATCTGATCCGTTGACACTTACTATGGCATGTCTTGCGCCTAAATTTACAACCTCACGCGTTTTCTAGTTCGCAGGCTACGCCCTAAGCTAGAGTATAACGTCGGGGATTTCTGAATGTAGTAAAGAGAAACGAGAAGATGTCCTGAGAACGCCTAAGTGCGGGTCTGGAATCGGTAGTGCTGGTGCGGAACGGCATACCGAAGCATGGCTAAGGCGGAGGACGCTAGATAGTAAAAAGCTAAGACGCTTCACCGTTTTATCCCCGCCGAGATAGAATGGATATCTTTCCGAAGCCATCGTCATCTTAGGTGTGGAGGTTTCAAACGTCCGATCTTGGTAGCCTAGTGAAATAGGTAGAATAGTACTCCTCGCTAAGGTCCTCTACGGCGTAATTATCTTAATGACCTGCACATGGCACACTGCCTGCACAACTTTTGCACAGCCGTAACAAGACTGCATAACCTTTGGACCGACCAATCACATTTTTGACTTATTTTATTTTATTTATTTTCTTCAAATTACATAGTATGGATGCACTGCCCCTCTACCGCAGCGACCCGTAGTGCTATGCTGTGAAAATATGTAATAGCATAAAGTAGTGCCGAATTGAAGCGTCATTGGTGGCTTGATCATATAACGCTGGTCCATTTCTGACTGAGTCTGCACGTAACAACAACACCATTAATATATGCATCTTGGATGAAGCGGCGGTATGTGCCAAATACAGCTGTCTTCATTACTTTTAAGCTTCGCATATGTCCGAACAAGCGAGGCGGTCAATATCTCTTGTAAGCGGTTGCGACGCAAGGAGATGTGAGACTGAGACTTGCATGGAACGCAGTGAGCCGCAAAATCCATAGGCCATAGGTCTTCGGTGGTCGTGCCCAGATTCCCAAATTCTTCGAATGGTCTCGGAAGCGAAAAGGAAAAGAATGAAGAACGGGCAGCCGGTAATATGCGGAGTTGGGCTTGTCGCTGGCTGCTGGCTGCTGGCTGCTGGCTGCTGTTTGCTGGTTGCTGGTTGCTGGTTGCTGGTCGGGGTACAACGCACAGTACCATAGATTCGACTGTTACATGATTACCTACCTAGTATTATCGTAGAAATTATAATTCGATTTGTCAAATTACCCAGGACTTGAGATGAGCACGTCCTCTTCCTACCAAGTAAATCGGGCAACATCATCAACCAGGGTTCCATGACGAACATGCCGGCATGGCAACAAGCTTGACAATATTTACTATGTAATATCTCATATCTAATATCCAATATCCCAATCCTTATTCCCCTGAGCCATCGGGGAGTACAGACTCCAGAGGTATAGAAGTACAAGGGTTACAGAGTTACTCAAAGTTATTAATGATTATTGGAAATTGTGAGACAACGGGACGGTTCGTGATGCGTAAAGGTCAACTGAGACCTGGGACTTGTAGTTCTCATTAGCTCCTGAAGCTTTTTCTTGAACCTTGGAAGCTTTCTAGAGCTGGTAACTGCATATTCTACATATTCATTGGCTCTGTTGGTTCTTTGGCAAATTACGTCTGTGCGTGTCGAAGAGCAAGGACAAGTGGGTTTAAGTCTACTAATACGGTTAGCAGATACTACCAATTTTTGATTGGTTGGTTTACGCATCTCGGTTACCTAGTCTCATTCTAAAAAAAGAACCTTGAAAGTTTAATAGGGGCACTAGCAGGCCACTTAGTACTTAGTCCCGGGTTTTGTGTCACAAGTACGTAAGTAAGTACCCATGTATATTGTTACGTAGAACTTATACCCGACATGAGTAGCATGAGGTCAAACCCCAATAAATATCATGGATTATTATGAACGCGTGGATGAGTGAAAACAGCAGGTGAGTCCTATTCAGAACCCCTTGCTTGGAAGAGCTATGATCTTTTTCTCTGAAGAAGCCTGTGTAACGAGAATCCTTGTCCAATAGCGTAAGTACATACACACGCAACTCCTCTACTCTACTCCTCTACTCCTCTGGCTACCTACCTGATACGTACATGTGGTATGTGGTATTAGGAATATTAGAAATATGTTGTACGCCAGATCTAGTCGCCGGAAACACGCGCTACCAGTCGTCCCACGATCGTCTTTAACCCACTTACATATGCCACATTACATACATGACCAAGTTTAAAACAACGCTTGAAAAACGTCATGTTGTGTTGTGTGTTGTGTTGTGTGTTGTGTTGTTGCGTTGTGTTACATATCTACATTTCTATCCTTATGTGCAATATTAGCAATGATGCCACGTGAAACCGAAGGATTGCCTCGTGACGGACGCGCATTGCATGAATTTGGCTTACTCCGCATCCTTCAACCACATAGCCAGACGACCATTAACGTACGGTAAGTTATCAATGCCAATGAGAGAAGCAGAGAAGCCATCCTGGACTAGGAGGCCATACGGGGTATTACAAAAACTTCATTTGGGGCCGAGAACGTTGCCATCAGATTATTAGCAAAGCGCTTAGCATACATACATTAAGTAACAGCCGAAACAAATGGACTTTACTACGTTATGGGATATAAACGTAGCATGTATGTGATGGTCGCAACTCAAGGCTAGCCCCTGAAACGCAGATCTTATCACGAAAACGCATCTACTAATACATACCTAATTCTACCTAGCTATCCCAGTCGCCTATTCTCGGTTGTTGTTATCGGATTGGTAAATTTACCCTACTATACTAATCCGTATTCCTCGCAAGACTTAAAAGTTCCGGTAGGAAGAAACTCGGCGGTCATCACTAGCAGAAAGCTCTCAGCCCTACAAGAGGGTCAACGGGGCATCGGATTCTATCAACTATGAGCTGCTCTAAGCAATCCCGTCGACAATAAGCAGTTCACAGCCACCTCCATGAAAATAAAAGGGACCTGCATATCTTGGCATGATTTACCAAAGGAATCGAGATGGAACATTCTATGCGTCTTCCTGATCAGGTAAGGATGACTCTGTGTACGCCCATAATCTTGCGATTGATTAAGTGGCTGCAACATTTTGCGCCATTGTACCGTATTTACGTACGCGCCTTCGCCATGCCAACGCATCAATGTCCGGGTCTGACAGGCCTTTCGTACAGAAAAGCAGATGTGGAAAGTAGCATGATTGGCCCTGATGAGCTAACATCGTCCTGCGGAAGATAGGAGAGCCTGTTTCGCCATGGCTGCAGGAAGTTGGAGAAAGAATGGGGGCCGAGCGGCCAACATCCCTGGCTTCCACATGGTATGGAATGTTCGACGGCATATTAATCCCCCCGAACCAGGGGAAAAGATGTAAGCCCTAGATCAAGAAGGATTCGATCCGTCCCTGCAAATCCCACCCTACAATTCGCAGAGATCCCTGTCAAGAATCCTTCGCGAGGTGGATAGGTGCAATCCAGCAGTCCAGGACACTCGGCCGGCTAAGTAATACGGAGGCGACTGCCACAATTCTGCTCATTACGGATGTCAGCAGTGGTTTAATTGGGGAAAACGAGGACCGAGAATTTATGCATCATCGTTACATACCTAGTTCTACTAAGGTTGTCATTGAACGTGTGGAAGACGTTCCTAAAAATATAGTGGTGTGTTCTCTACCTATAAGGTTCGTGTAATTCTCGTGATTAATATAGAACTGATTAGTTTTTTTTTCTTATACCGTTTGTTATTTACTCTAACTAGAATTTTCAAAAGTCCAAGAGCACTAGACATTAGTAGAATAGACCTAAAACTTTACCATAGTCCTGGCGCATAGGGCTGATCACCTTAAGATGCCGACCCTTGATGGTATTCATGATCTCTATCAACAGGGGGGCCTTTATATCCATGTAATTATCTCATATGTTAATGGTGGATTGGTCCAATGGAAAGCTTTTCCTTTTATTCGGGACCAACTAACGGAACTTAAGAATGCCGTGGTACAAACACTGTACGCTATGTTGTTTAAAATAGCCATTCCGACCTTTCGTGGATGGTAAGAAATGACCTACCCATCTCTCTACATCTATAGCACGTGGCAGACTATAGTCAAGTAAGCAAGGAGAATTGTTTCCAATGCTTCGATCGAAAGAGTCTCACGATCCTGTCGTACCCGCAGCCTGTAAGCACCCGACCATTGCCATGTAGGTTAGGAAGGTTGTGAATGGCATACGGATATCAAAGCAATATATCGCGAGCCGCAGCTTTCTCGACGGTATCATTATACTACCCATTACAAGGAATGTATAGCCGTATACTAAGGAAAATGAAAATTTAGTTAATAACTGGATGTAACTCTTATAGGCAAATGAATAGAGTAGCGCTGTCCCGACAGCAAATAAAGTTGCCAAGGCGGCGTAGCCGAAACCCTAGTTTAACGTAGCAATTACTCATTACGGCTAGTCCGAATACCACTTACATAACTACCTAGTAAAGTTCCAGTATGTAGGTCGGTACCTGGTGTTAAATCGCTAGTTTCATATTATCTTTAAGTTTCAAAAGAATGGGATATGAATTACGTACCTATTTTCTCTACTAAGTAGTATGAATGTGCATTAGTCGGGGTTTACAAATGCATCTATTACTTTTTTTTCTATTGATAGCTACTAAGGTTTGGTCTATCTACGTACCCACGTAACTCGTAGATAATTGTCTAATTACATCCATTTATGGACATGCACTACAGACGAAGCTACAGAATATTCATCCCATCATCGTCAGTGCTACACTGCAATACTACAGAACACGGGGAATGATTTAAACTCCGCCCCGCTCCGCCCACCCTGTTCATCCTTTGCAGGACACGGAAGACGGAAGACGAGCGGAATTACAATTTGATATCAGCGAACGCCAATACCGATAGACCTCTGTATTACATAAAACGACATTGCTGATCGTCGCCGTGAGGTTGGGTAGGAGGGTCCGCGCTTAGTCGAATACGGAAAATTTAGACGAGATTTGAACGAGAAGGGTTTGGCGCCTGGAATATGTCCCAGAACGGCATGGATCCATGCAAGTGTCTTTTCCCCAGAGGTCCGCATCCACACTGCGGTAGGGCTTGCAACCGGCCTCATGGCCCATGGAAATCATGGACCTCATAGGTATAATGGTACACTTCAACAGTTCGGAATCCCTCTTCCCGGCCGTTGAACCTAAGGCCCGTCCCCCAGAACCCAGAGCTACGACTACACGAGGCAGATTCGAGATGGATCTAACCATGGGTCTAACGATGACCCCAACAGTCAACCTCGCGTGGATTTCACGCACCGACGACATACGGAGACTAGGTATGCTATGATGAACCCACACATGTTCACATAATCAGACTAATAAATTCTACTAATAAGTAGTAGATACACAGGTATCCATACCTGCCATACATGCCATACCTGGTATACATACCTACTGAACTGCCACTAGAGGCAGTCGGAATACATGACGGAGGATCGGAAATGAGTCGAAGGATCTCAAATCCACAATATACAGACCTATGAAAACCCTTTCTAACTACCTACCTACCTAGCAGCCTAGTAGGTAGGTATGTAGAACTTTGCAACCACGTCTTATTACCGACTTCCAACTTATCCCCTGCTACCAATTGACCACGCGGACAAAGACATTTCGGCACCTGTCTCGGAACAGATTCCGCATATGAACATAGATCGGTTTTAAGTAAGTACTTTGTAGTTAGGGTCCCTGCATACTCTATGTAGTTGGGCGAGACAATATGGATGTATGGGTCTACATAACATCCAGAAAGACATCTTAGCCATGTCAACCTTGATTAGTCTCCACCATCCCGCTCTATCCAGACTCTCCTAGTCGCGCAAGTCGCCTAAGATGAAGGTGAGCGCCACCGTCAGTAAGCATCGAGGCTACCTAGTCTGAAGCCATGTGCAGATGCGCGCGTACCTTGCAGAGGTCAGCATAGTCCTGAGTCTCGACCCCCTAAGCGCGATATAGCTTCTTACACACCTCCCCCGAGCATGAGGAGGCTGGAAGGGTGCCATCGAGAGAACACACAGTCGCATTAAAAAAAGACCCAAACTTCTAACTGCATAATTCACGATTCGAATTCGCAGACTAGGTACTAGCAGTAGATGATCTCACTTGCAGTTAAGATGAAACAGGGCCACCCATAGGTTAGGATTGCAACGCTATCTTAACGGGATGACACAAAATGTAACGACGGAATAAGGCACACTGCCTATGCAGTACCTGCGGATCCTCAAGGTCATCGGATATACGTATTCTCAAACCTCTTACCAACAACGACCCTTCGTTACCAACTATCCACAACGGATGGTAAGTAATCTGATCCAGATAAGTAGTGGATCTTGATGCTCTTACATACATAGGGACTAACTATTTATGGAATATGTGTGCAAGGATCCGCTAATCAATAATTATTATGTACCGGCAAATTGGCATGGGACTTTGTATTGTGGTTGAGCGCCAATCACTGCCGACCCCCGTCGTTTTAGCTGCGTCGGCGACCTGAAGTTGCAGAGAAGCCCGACGAGGCAGCCAACCACAGTTCGTCGTGAATCAACAAACCTGGGAGAGACAAAGATGGCGTTCAGTAGATCTAGAAGGATGCATGGAAATTCGAAAAAAAAAAACCCAATGCCTCCCCCGGATCAGGTCCCAGTTCCCAGTTCCCAAAGCAGAGGTTGCCAACCTCGAACAACCTTGAACATAAGGATCTTCGCAGGATATAGGTTCCTATGTACACCAGGCTCACCACATTCGGACGGTTTCTTCGCCAAGCTTCTTACCTGTCAGAATGATCATTGATGAGTTCACCAAGGTTAATCTAAGAGATGACCGGAACGCCATGTTTCCGAGCATTCGGTAACAGCGGTAGCCCTACCCGATCTCCCTTACTAATTTTTACCATGGACCATCCTCTGGACCGTGTGTGCTGCGTATAAGATTTAGGTAGCGATTTGCGTGCTAAGCGCCCGTCCTAGCATCCATGGATCTATGGATGTAGATTTCTACCAACGTAGAAAGGCTTGCATACCCACTAGCTTTCCGTCCAGTGTCCACGAACTGATGCATGCTAGGTCGCTAGGTACCTATTAAATGAGACACAGTATCGGTTTAGCACATTATACTACCTGGCTGCCCGGATATCTGGCATCAGACGTGTACGTATCTATGAGCCTCATACAGTACCGTACCGATGCAAATCCCCCGCAATTGGAAGACACGAAACCCAAGAATCCTGGTCCCCTTCCCGGTCTCGTATTTCGCATTGAACAGATACAGTAGAAAACACGACCCAACACAAAATCATCACTGTAATGGAGATCAAAGGTTCCATGTTTCTATTGCTCGCGAATCTCGCTTCTACGGTTCGGAAACCGAAGCCGAAACTCGCACAGCCAAGAAGGACCCCTATTTCTCATCTCCATACTAGGTATGTGAATTATCTAGCCTCTAGGTATTATTCATATAAGATCATTTATGCTAGGTCATCTCTTATGTACCTCTCATTCAACATAGTTATGTATGCGCATATGTCTTGCTGTGTTTTCTCAGAACCTTATTAGATGACGTTCATAAGCGACCAGTCAGGTCGATTTCAGTGCCACGGGCTTGGGAAAATGATCGCCCAAGATCTAGACCGTCTCACCGGTTCCGTGACAGCAAACCCTTTGATGTCAGATTGAATAGGTACAATTACATACCTAGTGGAGGCCATTCTAGATTAAGTCTTATCAGGACTCGGACCAAGAGGTGAGCTTCACACCTGGCAGCAGGTCAATGCAGACCAGAGCGGTCAACTTCTAGATATGTCAGCAGCCAACAGAGCAGTATGGATTTCCGTCCGTGGTAGTTTGATCCTTGGTGTATAGATTGTGCCTTAGACCTGGCGAAATACCTAAATAGATACCTTAGTTTCTGACCTTCCAGTTCCGTATCTACCGAATAAGAGAGCTATGTCAAGGTCTCGTACGCGCGGACCTGGACACATCATCATTTATCACTGCCGAAATTTGACTAGTTCAGGACAAGGTTAGGCTTGAACTACGGGGCGAATCCGACATGTCATCTCAATGAGGAGCGATGCATATCTACTATGTATCATGTATGTATGTGGGTAGTAGGTAATATGCTGCTATGTAGGCAAGGAAGCGCGTTTGACGACAAACCTCCTTGCCGTCAGAATCGAGATCGACAGATGCAAACCAAACTCCGACATGGGCTCTTCCATGTTCAGCATACCTGGCATGCTCGGGTGACAACGGTAGCTTCCATGGAGAATATATCGGTAATGTCTCAGTCTATATGGTCTAGAATCTATAATTCAAATACACAGAAAGTCCGTGAGTTCAATAGACATGGATAAAACGTATTTGGGTCACACGCTATACTTCTGTTCCATAGGAATCGATATCTGGCATCTTACGGGCTACTCGGCTAGACCCCGAAGAACGCAAGCGAGATACATAGTTGCCCAATCCCGACCCTTTAAGTTACCTAGTACCTAGATATCATCGGATATATATATATATATATATAGATCTGTAGCTAAACATATTTGTCAGGAAAAAAAAAGGTAGCTAAATTGGAGATAACTATTGAATCTCGGCATGGTGGCACGTCTTTTGGCTTCACCATCGCGGAGCACCTAGTGGGAAATTCCGTAGGAGAGATGCATGATGAGATGACTATATGTAGCTCTAAGGCAGTTATAGTTGTTAATAAAGCCACTTACTTAAAAGTTACTATAGTAGGTGCCGTAGATGACGGATGCTAAGATCAGCCACGCGCTCAGGGGACCAAGGGACCCATGAAAGTCCCAGCTGGTCGGATCGATCATCGAAGCCACAAGTACTAAAATCACGGGAATGTCTCGATACGGTAACTCTAGACTTTTGCTCAACCCTTAATCTTCTTACTGCAACTTTAGACGAATTATAATCTCAATACTACTCTGCTATTAAGATGTATGTAACAATTATTACGAACAGGGGGGCATTATGACGGATTGATGGGTTATAATGGACCCTGGGTAGGAAGAGAACGAGGAGTACGAAGAAGACTTGGTGTTATTATGGCTTACTACGATATATTATGTGGGCAGTGTGGGCTGCCGAGGTTGACGGTAAGAGATCACGATTGATGCTCCATAACGCGTCGTCAATGCACGTAGCTTCCCATGTGAACGATAGCGGCATGGCAATCCTTCGCGTTCCAGAGATCATTAAACCATTAAACCATTAAACCATTAAACACTACCTACATTACCGCTAATTCCGCTCCAAGGGTATCATAGTGCTTGACCCGACGAGTTGGGTTCCGCGCGCCGCCCCGTCTTAGCTGCCGCCGGATGATACTCTGTGCGCTTAACAATTCCCGTCCTGTGTTAGCTCTAGTCTTTACCGTAGGTACCTTTGTGGGGAGGATGTTCCCCTGACTATAGCATCTACACATACGTAGGGCGAAAGACTATGGGTCTAGTTACTTTTGCTAACTAGTGTAGGCGTTTTTTGGCTGTTTTCCTTTTCTCATTCGTAGTGCACCTCATTAGAGTCTCCAGTTTCAACCGGCTTCGCCTCTACATGATACACCACCGAACCACATTGCCTGTCATGATAATATCGCAAGGACCATGCTTATCTTGATGTTTCCCCGGTCTACCCAGCCTAAAATGTTATAGGGGGACTTCTGACACGTGCTGGAGGAAGCTAGTACGGTACTATTCTATAGCATCATGTCCTAGGTTGTCACTCTAACCTCTTCGCTCAACCTCCACACTGTATGTACATCCCATCTTCATTCGATATTAATTTATGATGCACCATCCCGTCAACCTTAAAAGTCACACATATAGATCGCCGACGCAAGATCTACTCCGCGTCTAACCTACTATGTGCGCGGTTGGGGATCCTATGCGGTGGCTGACGTGGAACTCGGTAGGATAGGATGGATAGAGGGAGAGAGGGAGAGAGGTTATCCATGGCTTATGTTGTTGTATCCTTCACAAATTAGGCCCCGATACAGGCAGAACAGGGTAGCCTCCAGTAATATCGGTCCTGAGAAAAACCCCCCACACACCTCAATCCATCCACGCTATGTCGTGGCGATACACTCGATAACTACCTAGGTAAGTAGGAACTTCTTGCTCCACGCTCCCATAGTACAATGGCATACAGGCATTCGCTTCATATCATGGCATGATATTGAAAGACTCGCCAAGTGCGTTTCAGGGGGGGAGCCCAGTCTGACTTTGACCCGTATATTCCGTATATCCTCCAACCATCACCGTGGACCCATCACCATTTCGGACCAGAGGGTGATTAGAGTCGACTGGCGACCCCCCGTAACACGTGTAGTTGAGCCTCAAGTGGCAGGGTCATCACCGTCCGCCGATGAATCGAAAAATTTCGTCAGATTTCACTTTGGTCCAGTAAAGGTCGCTCATCCCCTCCTCACTTTCCCCCTCCCCCGGTCGTGAATTGGTTTCTACCTGCAGAAGCGAGATCAACGCTTGGCAGCAGCTTTTCAGCAGCCTTCAGGGTCGCATTTAGCGTCGATCTTTACCGCATTCTGAGCTACCTCACCGCCCCGCGCTCCGCTATAGCGCATTTTATTCCTATACAACTCTGCCCACTATATTCCGTGCCGGCTCTGCGCGGGCGACGCATAATCGAGATGGACCAGACGGAGACAGTTCAGCAGCATTGTCAACAATAACAACCGAGTTGGGACCGCCGTCGAGTTGACGAAATGCCTGGATCACGCACATCATTCGTGGAACCGTACACTTAAACCTGGTGGAACTTTTGGGGCCACGTACGTACTATGTAATATGATATCGCCGACCTCATTTTACCTCACTTTACCTCATCTCTTTTGTATTGTGCCGCTCGCGGTATCACTATCATCCGGGAGCTCGCCACTCCCTTCAGCCAACCCGGGGCACGCTCGATGTCTTGCAGATAGTCGGGGGATGCCATGCGCGCGGCTCCTGCAATGGGAAGGCCCCCCCTCCGAGATACATACTGATTACCTATCTAGGTAGACGGGATAGGAGAGATGGGGCATCTAGCGTAGCTACTGGGTACCTAGGCAGCTTTCAGGTAGACAAGACCATCCAATCTTGTGACCTGGGCTCTCCTTGCCGACGCTGAAGAGCCTCAATATTTCCCTTAGGTTTCTGTCTCAGGCGAGCTTGTTATGCTAATGATTGCTAATCAAGACCTCTTTCGTACGTCGGGCTCCAAGTAATAGTAGCATTCCGGTTCTCGAGCGAAACCATGTGACTGCTGACTGGACTCTTTCTGCTTCGCCCGACGGCGTCCTCCTCCCCCTCGGATGAGCAGCATGAAAAGCGTTGCGTTTCTGAATTTCTCGACGAGTCGAATTCAAGAACTCTAGACCGACGTTCTTACTGCCGTTTTTTTCTTACTGCTTCCTGGCTGCCGACTGCATGCGACACTGCGTTCGCTGTGGTCGTGACCGGCGAACCGGTCGGTAAATACCTACCTAGGTAATGCACGATGTCATAGCCTAGACCGCTTGCCCCTACTATGAGGGGTGACCGACGTGGTGTAGCACTGCGTCGCAGTGCCTTTACATGACATGAACTGTATGCTACGCCATGCCTCGCATCTACATATCTTAGACAAGTCTTTGATTCTATCTCAGCGGGGAGGGAAACTCCCTTCCCCGTCGGAAATTAAGCTTGTTTTTCCTCCCTCCTTCTCTCTCTTTCTTACCCTCCTCTTCTTCAATGCCTACCTAGGTAAGATTTTCTGTGATATCTAGTAATTAGGTATCCGAGTCACCCTGTCTCAATTGGTACTTCGCGACAATATGACCAGAAGCGTTGACCGTGGCTTGTAAGCACACTCGGTCGAAGCTTACAATACGTGCGACCACCTCAAGACAGCGGCATGCCTGCCCGCCGTCTACGTAATCTACTAAGACGCAGGTCCGTTCCTTCGAGGGAATGCTTAATACAACAACGATATACTAGCTATCGGCGTTTCTACGTGCCATATAGAACTTCATATCTACGGGGCTTTTGTGTGTGTAACGCGCCCGCGGCGTGGCGTGCCGTATCCCGATGTAGGAGGTCAGACGAGTCTCGTATTCCCCCATACTCGTGAGGGGATAGCGTGTATTTTTCTCCGACGCGAAGATGCCGCGATGAAGAAATTGCTCTGAACAACTACCTACATACGCGTATAGAGAAACACTAGAGTCTTAACCGTTTTCGCTAGGGGGTAACATACTGCATACTAGATGCGCCATAGAGCTACTAGACAGACAACAAAGGAGCATCGCAATAAGGATACCTAGCTAAGCCCTCGGAGGTATCCGAGTTAGTCCTATCGGGCGACGGTGGTGAGCCCCTTTCGGTATGTTTAGGGGTTTAGAGGCTATGGAAAGCACAGCTAGATACGGGGTTCCCTTGCAGAATATAATGACTTTTAGTTCACATGTATCTACGGCTATGCAGGCTATAGCTTAGGACTCCGACGACGTCAATGGTAAACTCGAGGTTGGGTTATCCAAGTCACTCCCATTGAGCTATTTGATGTCGCCCACTTAGGTAGGTAGACAAGAGCGCTTCCTGTTACCCGACGAATACAATGCTAGTTACGATATGTTACTGGTCGAACCATTCATGACTAGAGCCAAAGGGATGTGTTGACGGAGGGCGATAGCTAGAAGATCCGCCATCCCGCCAAATCATTTTATACTGTGTAAAGCGGCTTATTTACTGTGTTCACACTGTATTTTAACCGCTAAGTCCCCTATAATATAGGGGCCTAGCGCACTCCTTCAAGGAGATACTTAGGTACTTATTCAGCCAAGTCCCACTTTTCTTAACAACGGCTCAACAACGGCTCGACAACGGCTTAAACAAAGTCTTATAACTATACTTATAAAACAGTATATATGATAAAACCTCTCTTCAATTGAAGCGCTTCTTGAGTAGAATTGAATGATGTAAGGTTTATAATATTTACTATTTTTTAAGTATAGTTATAGGACTTTGTTTAAGCCGTTGTCGAGCCGTTGTTGAGCCTTTGCCGAACCGTTGTTAAGCCATTGTTGGAAAAAGCGGGTCCCCTAAATTTACAGCGCTTTAAAGCCCCTAAGTCCCCTATAATTACAGGTGACTTGTTACACAGTGTGGGGTTGATTTGGCGGGATGGCGGATCTTATGATTATAGTCCAACGTAGTGTTGGACGTGGAGATGGTCGGGTCCACAATCTCTTAGTCTGTGAGACCTCTGTAAATTTGACCATCCAGAGCAGCAACTCAGGACAACTCCAATCTATTGTTCCTGTCCTAGGTATGCAATCCTCTCGTAGTAAGTTCAGTGACTGCAAAGTTACCCTGTAGAATAGAGTTCCTAGATTAATAGCTCTTCTTGTAGTTCTATAGAATTCACTCCTCTACTTAGCTTTAAGGGGAAGCCTTAGCGCCTGAGTCGCGTAGATTTTATGCAGCCATAGCTATAGAGCCAACGTGTAGGGCTAAGCTAGTAAGATTTCATCCAGTAAGTGTCCGATTCTGCCTAGGTGGGGCTACAGACAGCCAGTCCTCAATCCACGCTATCATCATCTCTTCTCCATATCCACACCGAGCTATTTCAAAGGCTACTTGACTTTCGAAGTGATTGTTACCTATGCATGTGAGAAGGATTTCCTGATACGAAAGGAGTATCCAGCGATCATCGATACCCCCAACGCCCTTCCTTTATCTCGGTAGGAAGACTACTAATAATTAAATGTGAAGATATTATACTGCGAAATATATCATACCAACACTCCACGACCTAGTCTGGGGGGTAATAACTCATTGAAGACTGCTGTGGTGAAGGATGAGAGCCTAATAGGAAAGCGACAGCAATGTCGTCGTGGCAACCCATTTGCTAAGAATCGCAGCATATCTACTGTCAATCTCAATTGCCTAGTTATTGTAGGACTAGCTACTTAATTGTATATTTACTTCTAACAAGTTAAATTTTAATCTGACTACCTAGAATTCTTGCAGGTTGAAATTCCAACAAATAGTCCTTCCGTAGCCTCTACTTCAGGCAAACCAGAGCTCGAACCTACTCAGGTCAATACAGAAGGCCTGACACAGGACGCCGTAGAACCGATGAACCGGTATTCCCCAAAAAGGATACCCCTGAAAGATTTATGCGCCGAACACGAGCTCAAATGGACGAGCCCACGGGAACGGTTAGAGCCTCATCATGTGTGCCTCTTAAAGGTTAGATTTGTAGGATATTCTCTGTACAATACATTGTAGATAGTATAGTTTAGAAAGTAGCTCTACACGCCGCATACCCCTAGGGAGGTCTGCGAGGGAAAGTCATCCCCCCTTGCCCCGGCGTTAAATATACCATACCATACCATACCATACTTCAGGCAAAGACTTTCCAACACGAGAGGTCAAATATAAAACATACTAATGGTCAAGATATAGGTGTATAAAAAGCCGTATGAAATCTAGGGCTATTTGAATGCTACTAGTGATGTTCGTGTAGAAGCCTTAGTATTCTAGAAAGGGGGATGATGACAATTATGACGATAATTCAATACTCCTGAGTTGCCTGATAATCCTCACAACAAACCATTTTATCAATTTCGGGATGGCATCTCCATTCGTGGCATACTTGAATACCTATCAACAACTATCTTAATCTTCGTCACCGATATCGCCTTTTTTTGGCTCTCTGTTGTAGAATATCTGCGTGACGGTTAGTATGCGAGGATAGTGTAGACAGTGAAGCAAATGGAAGGAAAGAAGAGGACCAACTTTTTGGGTTCCAGTTACTCTCAAGCCATACTTTTGGGTACTGACGATTGCCGTAGCAATAACGCCTTCGTTATTAGAGATAGGGGCACTATAACTAGTCGAACCAAAGTTTATGCTGCCAGTCTAGGGGTAAAATGGTAAGCCTTTCATCTCCTTTTTCTTGACTATTCCACGAATCAAATATTCACGACTAACCATGTGTTCGCCCACAGTTATTCTATCAATGTCCTGGATCCATCTGAACAACATGCCGGAGATGTCAACAAATCCCGGATTTGATACATCATTAAACTTAGACATACTGGTGTGGTCCTTGTCGTTAATGGATATGGGTGTAATTCCCGGCAGCGTAGCTGAGGTTGAGTCTACTATTGACCCTATATTTTTTTTCGCCACGTACGTATCGATCCCTTCAAAGTAGCAGGCAATCTCGATCCATCGGGGCGGGAGGGATCGATCTCTAGCCTTAATTAGTTGTGTGAAGTTATTGTTAATCTCGATTAACTTCTTTGATCTCTCCTGGAGAGTTTCGATTAGGTCTTCGTTGGCAGTCGAGACCCTGGAAATCAACTTCGTTCCGATCTCTACCCATCTCGCTTGCTTAGAACCGGCAAAGGGCGTCCCAAGGAAAATCATTCCGCACACTTTGGTCACTAGGTTCTTCTTGGCTGTATCTGCGCCTAGTTGTTTAGAGACTGCATCTGCACAGACAAGACCTCCGAGACTATGAGCTATGAATATAAGGGGTCGATCTGTCTGTGACAAGTTTTAGTGGAAGTTGAATATGATTACTGGGACATAAAAGCAAAGGAAGAGGAATCCAGAAAAGATTTAGCTTTCATATGTACCTAGGTACCAATATGTACACTTTGAAAAAGGGGGGGGGGGGGGGGGAAACCCACACTGTTTGTTTGACTTCGTAGGCTAGCTAAGTTGTCGAGTAAAGCTGACGAGTGGTTGCTAATGGTCATTGCAGGAGGGGAATGCTTCGGTCCAAAGATAGGGTAGAAGTGTAGAGCTGAGGCATTGTAACCGAACGAGAGAATGCGAGCATTGGGACACTTGGAAGGAAGCAAATCCCTAGGCCAGAAAACTTGATTGGGATTATCATTGTCAGATTCGGATGTCCAGGTTGAGGTTCTGCCACCATTGAGTCCATGAACAAAGACAATACTGCATCGAAAATACTATGTGTTAGCAGATAGATACATGTACACACAATAAAAGTAAGAGTCTCTTACTCGACAATAGCATCCTTTGGGTCGGCTAGAGGTACTCCAAGTCCCTTAGAATCCTCCATTGTAGAAACTCTGCTAGATTATCTGATTATCTCGCCTCATAATATAAAGTTTAGCTAGGGCGGAAGTGTATTTATTATTTTGCCCGATGGGCATGCCTTAATAATGATTCGGGGGTCCGCGAGGGATTCAGTCCCGTACTACACACCGAACTCATTTAACGGAACTTTTTCTTCACCGGTTGCATGCTTTTGTCAGCCACCTTTGTTAAATTTAATATTCATAAATTGGACACTAGATTAAATTCACAGCCTGGCAGAAGTCCGGTTCGTCAAGGGGCTAGTAGGTAAGGATCTGGTAAGACCGGAGTTCGGCGCGTGGGAGACCGTGAAAGGTCTTGGAACAGAGTGTAGAAAAGGAAGTTGCTCAGGTGAGAGAAGTTTAGAGCTCTTCTCAGAGTAAAAGCGTTCCTTTATTGCTTGTCTGTCCCGCCTGGTGATATAACTTCTTACTCTTTTCCATGCTTTCTCCCATATTCGACATGGATGCCCATGTGCTCAAGTTCCGAAATGATGGAGGAATGATCACTAATGTAGGTAACTGTATTTGGAAACACGAGCATTGCCGTGTTTATTGGGGGCGCCGTGGCTGAAAATAGTCCAGAATGTAGAGTTAAAAGTGCAGTTTTTCGTGGAACGGGTTTCCCGGGTCGACCACCACCCCTTATCCGCACCGGTTCAGGTACCTATCCTTTGATCCATATTTTTAAACGTTTTCTCAAGCCCCTTTCTTAGTATTTCTGGACTGTAAATCTTTCTATCTAGAAACGAACTTCCTTAACGCACAAGAGGCAATCTAGTTTACTAAATATGAGAATGTCTCGTCGATATTTGAGTGGGAACCTTTCTACGGGGTCCTGTGATAGAAACAGCGGTATCTTAGTAGGAGCAGTCGAGCAAAGCAACCTCATTGGTTAGACTTCCACCTAATATACCTACCTAGTAGCAATATTAGCCATATTAACAAGATTATCTATAGCATTACAGAATGGTTAGTAGCTAGGTGGTTTCCACCATGAGATAGCGGCAGCTGATGCTAATTATCAAGTTTACAACTATGAGTCTGTCTCCAATATCGCAAACACCCGGTCATGCGTCTTGAACTGGCTTTGTTCTCAGGAAGACCTCGAGGCGATGAAGCTACCCGGTCAAGACGAAGGTCAAAAGCAAGTTCATCCTAAGGCTGGAAACAGATTCTTAGAGTCAGAGGAATTTCAGAACTGGCTTTCCATGAAAGAAAAAAGACTCTGGGGTACAGGTCCACGTAAGACATGTCAGACAATCTTCAATAGAGTTATATCTAACAATAAATTGTAGCGGGTGCTGGTAAGACATTTCTCGTGTAAGTGTTGTGTGGCTATTCCAATAAGATATATGGGACAGGCACTAATTATTAGGAACAGCTCAAGAATCCAACATAAAATGTACGAACATAACCGGAATCTCCTACCTGGTAGTCGCCAATCCAGAACTGCGTTTCTCTATATGCATCACGACCGTCAGTACACCTGTGAGCAACTCCTTGGCTGCATCTTACGACAGTTCGTTTATGATGATGAGATCGAAATACCTATTGCAATTCGGAACAAGTGGAATGACTACTTGGGAAGCGCAACGTCTATCACTGCGGACGGCCTTGTACATCTTATAAAAGATATGGCAATAGACTGTAAGTTATATCTCGTGGTGGACGCATGGGACGAGTGTTCCGCTTCGGACCGAAATCGCTTCCTTGGGTGGCTTATGGAGCTGGAGGATTGCCTCGCCCTGCTCATGACTTCTAGATCAACTAGAGATCTTGATAAAGGACTAGAAGGCTTCAGGCGAGTCAATATCTCAGCAAACCAGAACGATATTAGAGACTACTTGAATTACTGTATTAATAGCAATCCTCGCCTGAAAATGTTTTGCGACGAAAACCTGAAGCTCAGAAGAGCAATTCTGGGTACTATAACTAAGAAATCAGGGGGGATGTAGGTACTCCTAATTTAACCCATATGAACTTACCCGCAAGCTGACTTACAGGTTCCTTCTTGCACGCTTGCACATGGAATCCCTGGAAACCGAGGATATGATCACTCTCCACCACATTAAGGAGAAACTTGCTAGTTTCAGCAATAATCTTGCAGATAAATATCAAGACATAATGGACCGAATCGGTAAACAGTCGCAGTCCCGCCAGGAGATAGCGATTAGCACCCTAGCTTGGGTGTCGCACGCCCAACGACCCTTAACAGTGGATGAGCTGCAGCATGCCCTTGTGGTGGATGTGAAAAACGGCCTCTTCCAGCCAGACAAGCAACCCATACCCGACGATATTCTCACATTCTGCTGTGGGATGGTTATGCTGGAGAGAGGTGCCTTCCAATTTGTACATCATACTGCAACTGAATTCATGCGCGAGTTGAGGGAAACAGATAAGCGATTCATTAATTTTGATGCCACTATCTCTTATGTCTGTGCTGCTTACCTGTGTATTCCTGCGCTGGAACAAACCGATGATGCCGGGAGGAATACCGCCTATGAGGCCGATCTATACGACACACCACTAGAGAAATATGGCGCGAAGGAGACGTTCATGGTACAGAGCGTTCAGGCTACCAAATATCTCGGCGACAAGAAAACCCCAGAGAGGCTCAACTTCAATTGGAAACTTCGAATGTTCCCATTGGCTAAATATGCGGCGACATATTTAGGCTGTCATCTCCGAGCCATTTCCCTCATTACAACGAGCGATGCCTTAAAGAAGACCATCGTTATCCTCGAAGAGAGGCGGAAACGCAAGTTCTACGAGAGGCTGCTGGATCATGCGCGCTCGTACCCACCTCAAGCCTTATCACAGCGAAAGTTTTCTACCTTCAATACTAGATCTCGGTCCGCGTCAGAGCCTAACCTCAAGCTTATCGGAGATAACTCGTCATGCCTAAATGATGGAAGCAAAGTTGACCTTCCATCGATAGCGACGAGTGTTGATTCTAGAGTAGTCATCGCCTCTCCCGACGCGGATATGACTATTTCAGAAGAACTCGCATGTCGAGAGGTAACTTCCCTCCACCTTGCTGCCCACCTTGGTATCCCATGGTTAGCCAAGAACTTTCTCTTGAATCCATCTCTAGTCCATAGAAAGGATCCTGATGGCCATACTCCACTATCTATCGCCCTTGCAGCACGCCACATCGACACGGCTCTCCTGCTCCTTGAAGCTGGAGCAACGCTGAACCTCTTTTCGACCGAGGGGTGCCATCTACTACTTATTGCTGCACAGTCAGACTCGGCAGGTGTCTTGGTGCGGCGTATTCTTGAGGAAGCCCTTCACATTCGAAGCCAGGGTGGGAATTTTATTCTCAAGAAACTCAATTGGCTATGGCGCCGCAGCATCACTAGAGCATTTTATTACTGGGCTACAATTGTGAATAATTTTCGAAGGGGATGGACGGAGGTAACTCGAGGATGGCGTGAAGAACCAGGAAAATCCGGAAGGGCAATGCAAATGACTCGGCGCCATGACTCCCTCATATCAACGCCAACTATCGCGAAAGGGGGATCTGTTACGTTCGTAGACCTCCTGCCCGTCCTCGGAACAACTGCCCGTATACCAGCTCAGCCTCCTTGCATATCACAGGAGAGAGGACTATTTAGAACTTTCAGCGAGGTAGTTTTACCATACGGTGTGTATAAGAGACGAAATTACCTGAAGTTAGTGACTGCGGCCTTCAGGAATGACATAACGACTATGAAGAGCCTAATCGAGACAGGGCAAGTAACTCTCAGCAGGAGCGGGGAGCATCATGACTGCCATTTATTACTAGCTAACCTAGCTCTGTTCTTGGCCGTGGAGCGCGAAGAGATCGACGGGGTGAAGATTTTAGTGGAAGGGGGGGTCGATATTAATTCCACTGACAGGAACTTGCGTTCGCCATTACATCGGGCTGTTGAGCGACAGAAATATAAACTGGTCGAATTCTTATTGGAGATGCACGCAAATGTGGACGCCGAAGATGATAAAGGGTATACCCCCTGGGTGCTGGCGGTCATGAATATGGACGAGGATGGTATGTTTTTCACGATTCTCCCCATGTTCTATACTGGACGTTATTTCCTATAGTTTCTAACAGGATGTAACTGCAGCATCAAAACTCCTCATTAAATACGGTGCAAACGTGTCTAGTGGTAATGACATGCTTTGTAAAGCGGTAGCTAGCGGAAACGCCAACGAGGCGCGATTTCTCCTCGGACAAGGAGTAAAGCCATCGGTTACCACAACATTTCTTTGGGAGCCACTCCACTCAGCAGCAGAAAATGGTGATATCAGGTGCGTTGAGCTCCTTTTAAATGCCGGGGCTAATGTATCTCCGATGAATGACACGTATAAAACGCCTCTAGACCTAGCTATCGAACGCAAGCAGGTCGAAGTTGAGCACTTATTACGGAGCCAGGGGGCCAAATGTGGTACTCAGCTATTAAAAGAAAACGGCGGCTCGAGATCTTTACGCTAGTGCGATCAAAATAATAAAGCACTATATCTTTATATAAAGGCTACATGAACTAATTAGTTTGTCAACGTCTTTTCTATAAGGTAGCTAAACCAAAAATTCATTAGTAGAGTGTTATTGAGATATGTTAAACATAAGATTGATAAGAACGGTGCCTAGAGGAACAACATCATAGGTAATTAGGATAGTGTTAACTCTTTAGTAAGAGGGTGGATTCTGTGTAGTTCTATTGCTGCGAGGGGCTGGGAAAAAGTCTAGGACCTACCTAGGTACATGGGAACAGCTGCATATGTGGCATCGTGACAACGTCTCCGGGTAATTCGTTGCTTGAATCATTACAATGCGTTTGGAAGTTACAAATCGGTTATTGGCGTTTCTGTCATGTTTGATAGGATTCGAGGGTTGATGTTAATAGACAACATTTGACGAATTATTAAGCTGCAGTTAGTTCGGAGACTTTGGTGGAAGTTAGTCTGATAAATCGGATGAAATGGATAGGTGATACTTGATGACACCGTCGGTCCGGGCGGAGCCGAATAATCTGCTCAACCAATCAAATTGTACAAAATCGCCCAGGTCGCGTCATATCGATCCAGGTACTTCTACTGAGGTAGCTATGTGGCTCTTAGCTAAATGCACGCTTAATTGTTAAGTTGGAACTCCATAGGTGGATAGGTGGCATTAACGATCGGCTGCCGGGTCTTTGAAGTTACAAACCTTCAAACCTACAAACCTACAAACCTTCTAATTTACATACTATCTATCATCTACGAACACACGACCTTCTCTTGTATGTTGGAATGATGGGCACCTAGGATCTCCAAGAAATTTTCCAAAATTTCTACCATTCTTTACGTTTCCTAATTGACGCCGAGAATTGTCACGATGCGACTTCTTTGGTACGCTGGGGTAAGTGAGCTCTTTACACTATTAAGCTATTGAGCTATCGACATGACATAACATGATGACATGTAGTCCTTGTCTTAGCCACCGCAGCTTTAAGCTAATGTCACTGCTAACATCAATGCGCAGTCTTCAACGGCCCTGGCGGCCGGCGTCGTTGCTTATGCCTTCAACCAACGTGCCAACTTCTATTCCGCCATGGTCTACCTATCGCAAAATAATCTTAGTCTCATGGTACGGTTACCTTTCTAAGCTCGTCGCCGATCTTGCCTCTGTGCCGAGTTACTGATTTTGGTCGTTTCCCTATAGATCCTTATAAACCTTGTCCTCTTAGTCTACGGCTCCTTCGTCTGGGGCCTTCAGCGATTATGTTACGGCCCCCTCCGACCTGTCGAGATCGAACAACTGTACGAGAAGGCCTGGTTTGCGGTGACCGAGACTTGCCTCGCCATGACTATCTTCCGCGAAGAAGTTGGAGCTTGGTTCCTGGTTATGTTTACGGCTTTGGTCACCGGCAAAGTGTGGGAATGGATAGGTGAAGGCCGCGTCGAGGTCCTCGAACAGCAACCTCCCGTCAACCCGCGACTGTTCCATACGAGACTCAGCATATCCCTCCTGCTTAGCGTCATTTACGATACATGGCTATTTACCTACACTGTGAATGCCGTCATTCAACAGGCTCGTCCTAATATGATGGTTATGTTTCTGTTCGAGTTTGCCATTTTGGCTGCATGCTCGTTCCGTACCGGTTTCCGATATGTCCTATCGCTGGTTGAAGCCGATATAGTCAAGAAACAGACTCGCCAGAGACTGGAAGAACGTCGTAGGCAGGTCCGGGAGCAGCGTGCCGAGATCATGAGACGCCGCGAATCTGGCGATGCTGCTGAAGCTGAAGCCGCGGCGCAAGAAGAGCTACCACCTGACGAAGAGGATATCGACGAGACGGATATCGAAGTGCAAGGATGGGAATCTAAAGGGCAGTGGGTGTTGAGCCTGGACCTGTTTACTGGTAAGTAACTGTCTCATTGCGTCTTAATTCTTGTCTAACACATGCCTAGATTTCGTCAAGCTCGGGATATATTCCGCGTTCTTCGCCATCCTGATGATGTTCTACGGTCTACCTATTCACATTCTGCGCGATCTCTTCCTTACGGCACGATCATTTGTCAAGCGCCTTGGCGCTTTGATGCAGTATCGCAAAGCTCTTCGGGGCATGATCAATTATCCTGATGCTACTGTAGAAGAGTTAGCACGCGAAGATACATGTATCATCTGCAGAGAAGATATGCGTCCGTGGGACCCGTCTGCCGTGGGCGCGGTAGAACGTTTTCGTCCGAAGAGACTGCCATGTGGCCACATCTTGCATTTTGGGTGTCTCAGGAGTTGGTTAGAGAGACAGCAAGTGTGTCCAACCTGCCGACGCCCAGTTACGATCGACGGGGCAACGCCTAACGCTGCTGCCACTCCTCCAGGGGCAAATCCTGGCGGGCAGCCTAATGCCCCAGGCCAACAGGCACCAGGTAATAGAGCTGCTAATGGCGCTCAACCTGCGCAGGCGCGCGGGGCCGGCAATATGAGAGTATTCCAGTTCGGCCCCATTCGATTGGGATTTGCTCAGGGCAACGCCCAGAATATCCATGAGATGGCCCAACGGCTGCGTCTTCCTCTCGATGCTCCTAACGCCCCTGGAGTACCAGCGGCGCCTACCCAAGCCCCTCCTACTGGCACTACTCACCTTGGCAGTAACGGCAGTATTATGGAGATTCAAGCACAGCTTCAAGACCTATCACAACGAATTCAACAGGAGATACAAGCCTTACAAACGAGCCAAGTCGAATTGCAGACTTTATATGCTCTAACGACAGAGCTAAATCGCCTCCGTCAGATCCAACAGGAGCCCCAACCTGCACCGATCACCCAACTTGGACAGCCAGGTGTTAACGTTCATCTCGGTCCCTACCAACCCCCTATGCCACAACAACAGCAACCCATACTCCCATTCCAACAACTGCAACCACAGCCATTTCCACCGATGACTCAAATACCCCAATTTCCAAATTTTCCTCCTCGCGTGTCAACGCCAACCATCGTCAGACATGGAGGTGTTCCTTACTCTGCATCTGTCCCTGCAGGTAGCCCAGAACTGCCTGAAGGAGTCGTCATTCCCCCTGGCTGGTCTCTATTACCTCTTCAGCGCCTTGACGGCCAGACATCACAAGCCCCCCAGCAATCCGTTCAACACATAGACTCCAATGGTCAACAGTCTCAGTCAGCCGATCCGACGAATGGGAATACTGTGAATGGTGGTGCTACTGGAATTCCTCGTTCGTCAAGCGCTAGAGCGGGCGAGTCTGGTGTAAGGACCTTCGGACTCCCCAGCGGATTTCCAGAGGATGGCCCCAGTCAGACTCAGACCACTCCTCAAGCACGGCAAGAAACTCCAGAAGTAGCTGCTCCAACGCCAGTGATGCCTAACTGGGGACGTGCACAGCTCTTTACAAATAGCGGGGTTAACAATTCAGCTGCCCCAAATGAGCCTGAGGCTAGAACGGAAGAGCCCTCCACATCTGAGGTTCCTCAGCGCCAGAATACGGACGACGAACCGGAAACATTAACAGGTAGCGATGCGAAGGGTAAGGCGAAAGCTGTGACAGTCGAGGACGCGGAGGACGCGGAGGAGGATGAATGAAAAAACATGTGATTATTTCTCGAGTCACATCCCCGGCTCTGTATTCACACAGGGGAAATTGCATCAGGGGCAAGGCGTTGGTGGCGTTGGAATTTTATGTCCCTAAAAAATACTTGAGTGGTATGCGTATCTGGTACGATAAGGGTTTTATACCATGAATGATTACCTACCTACCTAGGCACAATTCCTCTACATTGGTTATGTTTGCTGAGTATTTTAGGTATTAGCGGTTGTCGTTATGAGCTCTGCTTCAAACGTGAGGGATGAATAAACGCCAACATACCTACTACCTTAGACGATAGAAAAAGCGAGGCATGTTAGCTCAAATGAAATTACTTACCTAGTAACCGTCGTTACATACATCTACTAATCAGCGGGAATGATGTTCCCTAAATGGACCTTCGAACTTGCGGTTGTACTAATAGGAACTAGGTAATTTAGAGGTTTTGATCTCGAGCGATACGAGTTATTAAAATTGCCTACCTATTAGGTATACTAGGTAATACTGAGCTATGACATCGGATCATAAGTGCCGAGCTTTCTAGCTTACCCTAGCCGTCATCGACAATTGGTGTTCGCCGGGGCACCTACGTCGGATGTGAGCTGGCTATGATACGTTGGCCGTTTGTTACCTCAACACACGATACTCCGTGTCCTATGTCGGACAATCTCACTCACTCATTGTTACCCGTCCATGCTCAGGATCTGAGGAGGATCGATCGTCAGCGAACTTCAGACGTGTAATATCTAACACCAAATTTCTCTTCAAACGGCTGCAATCATGAAGTTGGTGGGACAATGTTTCACGGCACTCACTCACCTACTGAAGTCATAGGATTAATTGCTTGCATCTCGTAGGACTGAGTCCGTCCATATCTATCCATAGGGCGACCTGCCTGAACGCCACCTATTTTTAGATTAGAAAGGATATTATAGCTGCTTAGTTGGGTTATATGTACGGTGCCTAGGCCTAAGGATCCATCCTCTTCCTCCTCACGATGGGGGCTGAGTGGTCAGCACGACTGCGCCTCGTATCATTGACATTACATATTAAGCTTAACATCCCCCCAAACCCGTCTTACGGTTGGACACGAAGTCATTTTTTCGACATTCCCGCCCTTTTAATTCGATAAAATCGAAGGAAAGAAGAAAAGAAAAATATATCTGCTGCGCGCCACCATGCAGTTATTCATCATCGTCGCGATATTTCTAGGCCTTGTCTATGGCGCCGTTGTTGACATAGTCGGAGTAAGTTCTCTCTCGTATTTCTCGTATATGTCCCGCGCCGCCGCCAAGATACCTAATTTCGCACTTTTTCTTTTCTTCTTTTTTTCCTTTGCTGACAAGAAGTCATAGGGCTGCAACGTAGCCACCAACGTGTGCTATGCAAACGTAGATAATTCGGAGCAAGCCTCCTGTTCTTCCAAAGCACCTGTGAGTTAACCTAACCTAACCCAACTGAAACTAAATTACATGCCGATTTTCCCACGGATATAACGGCATATCAAGGAATGACCTATCGCTGACGCGTCTGGACAGTGCACCGATAACGAGAAAGCATGCACAATACAAATAGTTGCGCCTATAGGCTTCCCAGAACGAGGCAAGGCGACATGCTCATAGCGGGATGCTACGTATAGGCCTTTTTTTCTTGATTAGAAAATAAAAAAGAAACGTTCGTTAAATTATGGGATCCGGGCTTTCCGTGATAGCCTATGCTTCTTTTTGATAAGACTTCGCATTACCGTATGCCCGTCATGACCCCAAGATCGGAAGACGACACAGTGTGTCCCGTCTTAAGCCACATTTCGCTGTCGAATTTTACTTTTTCGCCACCATGTATGTCTAGGACATTACCGATCTTCAGCGAAAGGGTTAACTGGAGGGGGTGGTCAAATGCTGTGTTACCGCTATAGTAGTGGCCAGCTAGCCGGTGTCTCTAGAATCACTCTGAAAGTATCGAGGATCAGTGATCTCGACTAGTGGTTCTTTGGAAGGTAGAGTTGCATAAGACATTAGTCCACAAGTCTTATCTCTTGTAACACGTAGACTTCGGAAGGAAACATTTACACTCTACCTAGTACCTATACTGATTCATAGGGATACGTCCACCGTAGGAGCTCGGAGTGGCTTGATAGGCTTATTGCTTTTCGGACTCGCTAAGAGTAGAATTCTAAGAGAGGCGTCCTCGGTTGTTTCTCACCGACTCCATAATCGCCTCTGATTTCTACTTGCATAGATCTATTCCTCTTCGATATCCCTGATCACTTTGCTCAACATGATGTAACCTCAGAATTTATTAATTATTTCTGTACTACCATTTCTATATCTTGCGTACATCACCTTAGATCCCTCAATATCCTACTGTGTAAGTACCTTCTATGTCAAATTCATTGTACCCTACTATGTGCCTAGTAGGTACCCATCCAATGGTTGGGGGGGGGTTCTTTTGAAGGCTTTTACTCCCTAAGTCTTATAGATGCGGTTCGCAACTCTTCCAACAACATGGTATGTAGCGATCCTCAAAACCAACCGTTGAAATATTTTCCATCCTCTTGGTTTCATGCGTACGGATCACCTGTTCATCTAGCCTCTATCTATCTTCATATCGTTTACGCTCGATTGATCTCCAGTTTTCTGACGTTCAGTATCGAAGATTCGGTGCCCAGCTCCTCTACCATGCTCGTACGACCAAGAGTTGACTTAAAATTATGGATTGCCTTCCAAAAGGCGAACTTCTTCTTTTCGTCTAGCTGTAATAACCATACCAGGCCACGGGCTCGCGCCGAATCCTCCATGTGCATCTCCAATGATCCCCACAGCTTCAAATGACTCGGTGACAGATACGCCATTGTGAAGCCACTGTTTGGCTGAATGAATGGTTTGTTGTATTGGGAGAAGAGAAGATAAGACTGCACATAAAGCTATAGCAGATATACTGACGAAACCGGTCTTGACCTCTCCAAAACGCGAAGTGCTTGCTCGACAGAAGTTGCCATGCAGAGAATAAACGGAGATGGAAGCACATGATGGGCCTAGGGCCCACGAGTGCTAGGTAATTTGTCCTTGGGAACTCCAGGTGTTTGGGTGTTTCTGATTTGGTGTAATTATTGCCAACACCCGGAGGCTCTTCAATCAAAACGGAGAGGCGCTAACAAATGTTATGTATGCTTCGACGACTTATATGAGATCCCTCATCGTTGTCGATTTTTTTTTTCCATATTAAATAGCATCATAGCTCATCGACTGAATGCAAGTTGATGGCACTCTCGATAGATACCTATCCATGATCTCGCCGTAAGGCGTGGTACATATAACTCTAGGAAGTTCCTTAGATCCCATGTTCCTTAGCAGCGACGGTGGTCACTACAGAATCGATACCAATGACCTAGCTGACTGAGTCGCGGTGCGCGAGTAGCCGTTCTAGATAGTAAAGATACCGAGGCTGGCTGGGTAGCCAATGATTGAAGGCTTAAATGGTTTGAGTAGGCCAGCTTTTTTTTAATTAACAGTTCTAGTGGACATGTTGAACAGTGCTGAGATGGGAGAGTACGGGGAAAGGGGAAAAGAGATTAACTGAAGCACCTACACAGGTAAGCAAATAAACTTGAGAAACCTTCTCTTTTGAGCTCTTGTAACACGCTCATATAAAACCTAAACAAAACGAGAGAGCTCCTTCTACGTGAATAGAGTACCAGTCCATATAGGTACTTAGTAGTGCACAAGGGGTAGTGCTCTAAATGGCAATTACAGCAAAAAGCACAGAGACCATTCTAGGGTATTGTGGATTTACATAATATAAGTACATACTTGGTAACTATGTATACAGGTAAGTATATGTCCTTCTACGTCCATACGCGAACACTTCAATCTTGGGTTAATTGACGGACCCCTTTTAAAGGGAGTATTAAGGTGGAGACTGATTGTTGAATAGGGGCTGCCTATTCACTACTGCGTCAGGCATTCGTTAAGATAACGGAGTAATAGGGGGCTGTTAGTTTTTGAGATAAACGTAGGACCACGTCCACAAGCATATGGTGCCACTCTCACTAACCTTCAATACATGATATAATCACAGCCAGGTAATAGGTATGGTGTCATATGTGATTCCATTTCGATTCTCCCTATGATCAATGTTAGCTTGGAAAGTACCGTAACGATAGGGCGTTTATACGATTTAGAAATGAAGTGAGCTTATATGTGATTATCTTCCTTCAGACGCAAGGGGGAAATGGAGGACGAAAAGTGCTTCTGCAACATGGCTTTTTGTAATCAAATCTTCCCAAAATATCATGAACCGAGGATCATGGCCTTGATGTTGTGGCGTCGACCTGTATGTTAAGACGGATTAGGATAAGCATCTACTCGTCCGAGATGAAGTCAGATCTTAGCTATGAGTCGACGACACTAACGTCAACGAAAAAGAACCTATCAATTTCTATCGTGCGGTAGTTCGGAGCCGATCACCCAAATTGAGTAGAGCTTTCTAGCATCCCACGCCTATCTTATATAAGTCCTCGCGATTAGTGCTCACCCCCCTCGCTCACGTAAACGAGACCAACGACCCAGCAGCCCGGGTCGTCCGAAATAAACACACGCAACCCACGTGCAGAATCCCAGGTCTCCGCGTAGGATGAGCGGTCAAGTTATCAAAGACCATCATTTATATTCGACCGTTTTATACCCGTCCTTGGCTTCGATCTCGCGCCATTGGCTTACCGCCGCTCCTTTCGTCCGCTTTGGGAACTCGACTTGTCTCGAACGGTGGAACGTGCTGACGCCGACATCCCTCGATGGGAATTGCAGTTCTCACACACGCCGCATTACGCGGACCCGGCGTCGTGTGACATTGGGAACGCCCCTCCTGCGTACGTGCGTCGGGGAATAAGCGTAAGGCTAGTTAGAGATGCACAGCCTCTGTCCGGGGAGGTGTACTCGCTAAGATAGCCTCTAAACGATTTAGGATATCCCACACTTTTTTTTTTTCTTCTTCCCTTTTTTGCCTTCGCGGGCAAGGCTAGATCCGAGAAGAGAAAAGGCGCGCCCGGACGGCTCGGGCAGTTTACGGGTTTAATTGGATGACTGATACGACTAGATAGATACCGATTCTATGTAATATCTGAATAGATTAGACGTGGGATGAAGCTGAGCCCATAGGTGTCCTCTGCGCTTTTCTCGTCACTTTCACATGCGTCAGTGAGACGTGATAGTGATGAGAAAATTGACGAGTATGTCAAATTCTGATGGTGGTGGAATACTACGTGATCGGCACTGATTTACGTTGCAGCATGCGTAAGCAAGATGAGGAGATCCTGATTTCGTACCCACGATTACCACGCAACCTAAAGCTGATGGAGAGTATTATGAATCTATTCACACGAAGAGCGGAGGCGAAGTTTGAACAGTAAGTAAGTAAATTAGGTAGAGTTTGCTATCTGCTTGAACCTCCCCATGAGCTTCTGTCCCTCAGTAACCCTCTTCCCCCTTCCCCTCCAAAGCCCAAGTAATATCCGAGATGCCAATGCTGAATATGCCCAACACCTTAGATATGCAACCATGATTGTAATGAAAATGAAGCAAATGCAAGAAACCGCAACGCCATTTGTATGCAAGTATGCTCGTATGCTGATTTGCCCCCTCCTTCTTGGAGACGATGTAGATTTGAAAGAAATATGCTATTAATCCTTAACCGGTAACACGAACCTAACCTTCTTCCTTGGCTTTGCAGCCGGTATATCTATTGGTTGCGTCTTTCCTTCATGACCGTCAATGAGGTCTTCGACGCTTAAACCCATCTCGCTCATCGTTTCTTTTTCCGGCTCCTCCTCGATGGAGTATACATCGGGACTTGGCTCACGCCACGAATGGCGTCGTTGAAGCGATTGACTGACCGATCTTCCTCGGGGAGATCGGCGTGGTGGTGCGAAGCGCCTTGATGAGCGCCCGCTTGGTGATCCGACGTGAAATGAGGCGGGTGATAATAAAGCCTCCGTAGTTTGAGATGTGATGGTAGAAGTAGGCCTCGTTTGGTCAAAGAACTTTTCAAACCCGAATGGTAGAGACGTATGACCGTGAGGATGAAATCGGATGTAGTCCTCATCGTCATCGCTATCGTCTTCGTCGTCATCTAAGACAGCACAGTCTGCCATTTTGTCCTTGGGTTTGTATTTCCTGAGACCGTCAAGAGTGGATGGAGAAACAGTTCGGATGATCTCTCTGGGTCGGTTCGAGTCTTCAATCCCGGCGTCGAACTCGAAATCAAACTCAAGCTCATCGTCCTTTGGTGTTGGTGGCGTAAGAAAATACATCATGGGATTCTCATGAGACCAGTGGGCGTCGAGTTCATCCTCATCTGTGGAGTTGGTGTCGTAATTTGTATCATCCTCCAACGACGGGGGAAGGCGACTCGGGCTCGGCGGCCAAGTCGTCTCCGGCTGTCCCCGGATGGGAATGTTTGTCGGCAACAAAGGCATGGTAGTAATTATTAGGGGTCGTGAGGTAGAAGAATAAAGGATTCAGAGATAAAGATCGGGTCCCACGGCGCGATCATTCCTATGGGATCACGTTGACAACTTAAAGGAAACTAAAGAGAAAGCCTTATGTTATCAACGAACGTTGCCGGGCTCTAGCCGGCTCAGATACTAATTATCCTAGAGGTGGGAATATGAAGCCGGCCAACCACCTCAAAAAGGGAAAAGTGACAGATCGTGAAACACAAAAAAGAACACGAAAGGAGGGAAAAGCGTAAGGGCGGCAAAGTCGTAATATATATATACTACCACTAGGCAGAAGGTGTGCAGTAATGCGTATATAAGTAGGTAGGTAGGTAAGTATGTTAGTCACCGGTCGGATTAGAAGGTTGCCTTGTGGATCGGTTAGGCAAGCGAAGATGGTGGTCATGCTTGGGGGACCCAGCTGGAAAGGTAGCTCTTAGGAACCTTGATGGAGCTCGTGAGCGGAGACGCTCTCTTCCAAATTGCAATGAGCCATCCAAGGGCTAAGCCGTGGAAGGCTCAGACTACACTCATCTCCAAGCTGGTTTCCATAAAGAGCATCACGCGTCAGTAGTGGTGTGTGGATTGATTTAAAGGCTGGCTCGGTGAGTGGGGGTCACCAAAGCTGATAGAGCATAAGCCGGGTTTCTAAGACATCGAGGCCACCCCTACCAACCCTTTCTCGGTCAGATAGGCATCTGACAATGCTGTATGCAATTTACCACCCGAAACACCCGCAATTCGAGTGTGCCTTTCTTCTGTGATTGCGACGTCTTGAGGCTCGTGAGGCTCGTGAGTCTCCTTGTGATTTGATGATGCTGAAGCTTGATCGGATTGACTCGCCCTTGGATCGGCGAATACGTATGCATCGTACCTTGCATATGAAGTTCGACTGCGGCACAGCTAACGAACACGGGTTTTTATGATGTCGAAGACGCGAGCTTGACGAATGTTGGTTCGCGATAAAACCAGATTTTGTGACGATGTACCCCACGATTCCGGGGCGGCGATCATAACTGTTGCATAGTTACCTATTAGGTACCTACCTAGGTATCTACACTTACCCACATGCGTAGAGCTATCTTTGGCCCATGAGTACCTACACAATGGAGCCGGGCTAAAGCTGATGTTAGTGCTGTAAGGAATAGCTCGTCCTTAACTCCCTCCTCAGGGAATCTATCCTTGGGAGTGAGTAGTTAAGAGGCTTTGATTCGCTACTCCCTAGATACCGAGTACACCACAATTAACTAGTATTAGTATCTGTTATACGCGTTACGCTTATGAAAATAAAAAGTCGATGGGGTCTCCTTTGGGAAGGGATGTGGCTAATTCCTGGATTGGAGTAACACTAGCAGCCAAACACGAAATAGCGTTGGTGTTTCTGCGAGTGTTAACTGTATCAGATGACGCGAGACTTATCAACTGAGAAAGGACACTGTCTTGATTATGGTAGCAATAAAGTCGCAAAGCATAACCACGCCGGCATCTGAAAATTAATTCAATGCAACCCTGGCTAACGCCGGTAGAAGCCATTAATGGTCATCTCCTGCTCGTCGCATTGTGCGCATTGTGAAGAGCTGCATCATTGGAGATGGGTTTCTTTACCTGCTTTCGAGATAGTCGATAGTTGGTAATTGATGATACATTAGACCCGGATCTTTTGACAGCTCCAACTAGAGGTGTAGCATTATAGCTAAGAATACGACTAATTTAGTTTTGGTGTGGTCGGAACTCGCCTCTGGGAATGCTAGGGTGTCCAAGATGTTGCGCTAGATCTGGATTTAATCCAAATGTCTTTGACACTTGCCCATGTGATCCCATGAATGGGGATGAATGGTGCAGAAGAACCGCCCATAAATCCCAATGATGTCACCAAGTCCATTATCGAAGGCCAAAAGCGCAAGAGGAGTAAAAAGCGATGATACATGGTAGAATTCGGCAGAGAGGGTCGAATCGCATTTTGGTGAAGGGAGCGGGGAGCGAGGAACTCGATCTAGATAAGTCGGATGGATATCCTAACGGCATCTATTATCTATTAGTAGCAATTTAAGCTAATGCGTCCCTGTAGATCGTCCCTTGAATATGCATATGATAACAGGGAATGACTGATGGGTTCGAGTTCAAGTTACTGCAGGGTCGACATGACTGGTGATTGACTCTTTTAGATCTCGATCGCTAAAGTGGTAGGGCTGAAAGAAGGTTAAAAGGTTCATGTTGCTACCTACTAAAGTCCCCAGGTTACAGCTAGAAAGGCAGCTAAGCTAGGCTGGCTAGGGCTCTCCAGGGCTGTCCTCGGGGCTGACAAATAGGGCCTGTGGCTTGTGGCTCAAATCAATGTCACGTGTTCTAACAATCGAAAGTGAACCTACCGAGACCTTTAAGTTCTATTTTTATTATCATCGTTCTCCAACCATCGATTTTAGGAGAAATATAGAGCACGGTCTCGTACTTCATTCTATTATGCGATGGAAGACCTGCTCTTGTCGCCACGTCGTCGACTCCTCCTTAGATTTAAATCCCGAAAGGTCGAGGACCAAGTAATAAGACCCGTCGCATGTTGATGGGGACTGACTAACGTTGGTCCTACCAGACGATACCTATACACTTAAACGAGGACAAGTTGATGCATCTGAAAGCTCACTCTTGGCCGTACGTTATGGTAGTTTGTTAAAATATCGGAGTCTATAAAAATAACGCATATTATGTCTTACAAGACCGATACCTTCCCTTCGAGATGACCGATGTGTCATTGAGCTCCCCCTGACGTGGAAAATCTTGGTCGAAAGATCTCCCAAGCTTCATTGTCTTCGTGGGTTGAGTCAAAACCAAAATTTCCTGCCTGACCGGACATTCCTAGTTTGAGGCAATGCAGATTCCAAACAGTGCGCCATTTAGAAATGGTTGGGCATCTACACCCTTGACGACCACAAGGCCGCAACCATAAGAAAATTTTGACCGAGTGCGTCTAAGTCCACGAATTCACTTGTTGCGACAGCGCAGGATGTCTAAGTAGCTCATGATGACGGCACAACTTTAAAGAAAGTGGACATTGTCAGACAACTCAGCTGTATACGTCTCTACCTATATAATAGTATGGAGATAGGCCGGCCATGCTTATTTGTGGGAAATTCCTACCTAATGCTGGTCGAGAACTTGGCCGGGACCTAAAAATGAGATGAGATTTGAAGAAAATTCTCATCGGTCCCATTAATGGGAAAACATGAGCTAAGCAACGAGCTTACTCGGAGACATCTAGCGAAATTGTACCAAGACGGCCTAGCCAATAAGTGGGATAGAACGTTGGGTTGAGTAGATTCTGTGAAAACTGCTCACAGAGAGTTGGATGATCGCATTCTCACAAGCCAGGAACGCTCAGAGGAAGCCAAGTCTTTGGCCCTGTAAGTGGTCTCTCCATCGCACCCTCACCTTTATAATTAGCAATGTCAATAACCGGAGATAGTTCCCCCTGGCTGGTACTACAGAGCTGTATGTATAACTCCAGTATTGAGACTCCGTAGGGCGGTCTAAAAGGCATTTCGCAGTGCCCAGCGGGTTAGTCGGCCTAAATGAATTTCATCGGGGATTGAGTCGTTGTTTGATACTTCGCATTGAATCTCCTTGAGCGAGGTGGAATATAAGATCCAATTATCACTTTATCGTGATTTAAGGGCACCGCCGAATAGGTCGCCTAATCCGGTCTCGTTCCTCGATCTCCCTCTACCAGTCTCATTTTAACTATTTGAAGTTAGTGAGATTGATGAGCGTATCCCCTTCAATGATAGCATTGACTTCGAGCCTATTCATTGAAATCCGATGGCCCGACATTTAGGCATGGTCGAATCGGTCCCCGCGAAGTAGTCTTACTGGAAAAGCTTATATACTCTCACTTCTCGCTTTATACCACCTTGTTTGCATACCTACTCTCATTGATGACCCCCGGATACCAATTGGACCGGCTACGTCAGTCTCTCTAACCGGCATCACCTATTTGAAAGAAGATCAAAAGTTCTTCACTCTGGTGTACTGTGCTCTCAAAGCCGAAAATAATATTGGAATCGCCCATGGTGCCGACTTAGAGAAGAAAGCTTATAAGCTGATCCGGGGATGTCGGCGACAGGTTCTATGAATCTTATCCCGAACCTTAGTCGTTAGAAAGAGAGCCTCGTACCCGGCTGTATGTCGAATACGGCATATCCGGCATCCATGGATAGCAATCGGAATTGGCTACTCAATGTTGAGGCGTGGCGGACGGACAATTGTACAACATGATTGACATGTGTCCGCATTCTTACGGCTCGTCTCGAAGACGAAGCACGTCGGCTTTCTCATCAGCTTCACTGGGCAGTGATCCTTCGGCGTATCGGAGAATATGACAATAAACCAGAATGTCTACCTCAGTGGCGTTGTCCTCCTTCATATTCTTGAGCAGTGACGCGAGATCCTTGATTTTCTTTTTAAAGAAAAAAAAAGCGGTGAGGTTCATGTTAATGATGGTAATGTCTCAGTTGAGTAAAGTAGCTCTGCTGCTCTGTCACTCCAATAGCATCCGTCCAATTGCCAAGGAAGGCCCACAATATCGTCGGCTTAGATTTGTCGTGGGAATTTTTTTTTCGGTCCACAGTATCAATTGTGTTCGACTTGGCGACGAATGCCACTCCAGGTTTTCACCGAAAGACTGCTCTGCAGTGCTGCCGACTGGCTTACAGTATAAGCTCAGTAGAGGCACGCGTCTTTTCTAGTGGTGTGCTGTTGTGTATGTGAGCCTCATGATTGCATTGTATCACGCTTGCCACATTCCAATTCTTACTTGCTTAGGTGTGGTAGCTAGTTTGAAGTTTTCGACGATCCAGCTCTGCCTAGCTCGTAATTGACAATTACTACCCATGGGAGGATCACGCATCTATCCGTATAAAGTGATAGAAACTGTAGTGCTGCATTCAGAACCTTGTGCTTGCATCAATGCTTTGTTCAATGTAGCGTGCCGGCTATGTACCCCCTCCGTGTCGTCCAGAGCCGAACCGAGTGAGCCACAGCTCCTACAGCGGAGAGCTCTTGGGGTGACTCATATGTGATGTGCTGCGTGATGGCCTCGTCACGCTATGATAACGCGAGGTTTTTTAACGTTATATGCATATCTACTGTAGATACCATAAAAAGCAGTTATGTATTCCTGCTACTAGTTGATACCAGTCTTCTAGAATAATCAAAATTCTACTTATAGTAGTATGTAAGCGATGATCAAAAATTCATCGTTAAAATCGTTTATATCGGAAAATCATTGGCGGCCATGTAAATACCTAGGTATATAGCGGATACCCTCACGAAGTATAGGAATACAAGAAGAGACATAGAATGTTAGCGTTGATAGTACACACTTGTATGTGCAGATAGGGGTGGATGACAATGCAGCGCTGGCACGGTCCCCAAGCAGGATAGATTCGGGGAGGTCTGGGAGGTCCAGAATACCTCTTAGGCCAATCCAGAGCCAATCAACCTGCATACACTGAATAGATATGAAATCTTTGCCCCCTTCCAAGTCTAGATTTGAAAAAGATCATCGTTCTCATTGAACGGTGTTCCCTACCGAAGAACCGTATCGTCCCGAGACTGTCCATTCTCGCGATACCCGGAGTGGTAGTTGATATGTATTAGCGAACTTATCGCCCATCAATATGAAGTCGTTTAATAAGAGGATGAGAGATATCAGTGAGACATCAAGTGACGCTGCAGCTTTTATCCTCGTCTGCCAGGGTTATGCAACCTGCGCTTGAAGAAAAGACGCACGTCTATCACTTTGAACGCGTTAAACGCCAGATATACTAGTTTATATCTTTATGTATACCTATTGTAAAACACAAGTGCTATAAGTATAGATATAGCAATCATAAGAAGCGTAACACGGCGCAAAAGCGGGAGATACTCGGTGATAAGAACCTCGGATCCCGGGAGAGGGCCGATTTCCCTGGAGAGAAGATCAAGTAACGAGTCCATCTAGGTAGTCTTAAAGTAGCCCTAGAAGTTTAGAAGTCCAACATCGTATGCCGAATGGTGTAATCTTACATACCTAGGCAGGTATCTGAATTCGGTTATGTCGCATAGGACCAGGCGGCAGCGAGGGATACCGAACGCCTGCATATCATCAAGAGGAGGAAGATACCTATGTAGATGATGGTTCCCCCGCGTCGTGGACAGTGGATAGAATCCTCTCGTCCAAACCCAATTAGTCGTATGAAAGGAAGATACTACTTTGTAGCTCTTGGACTTATGCATGCATGCTGCAGACCCTTACCGGGCAACCCAATCGCGCCCACAATTCTTGGACGGCACGAGACGAAATAGATGGTGCGTTGGCGTGCTGTTTCTGCCTACAATTCTGCCATCTGCCTGCTAGCAAATAGCATTCCATAGAAGCAGAGAATGGACGCCATTGTCATCGTCATCGTCATTACCACCCGTTGTCCTAGAGAACTCCCCCAATTCTATCCATTCGCATTCATTGGCTTTATTTCCAAGCCTGCCTGGAAGAGAATAGGGACAGATATAGTAATGAAAGCCACAGCGAGTATATGACTCAATTTGGACAGTTTGCCTATTGAGATATTTTTTTTTCATGGAGCCTTATTGGTACCCAAATGTAAGAGAGTAAGATTTTTACCTCAAAGACTCCTGAAATCGGGCATTAAGTCCGAAACTCGATTAGACGGATTAGTAGCACTATATCTCAACCTTTTGTTAGTGGATCTTCCTCCATCAATTGATCTTTTTGCCTCTGAAGAACGGGACATGATCTTTCCCCTCTGCACGGATTTTTTGCCATATCTCGCGCCCACTTACGCTTATAACGTCGCCACTGAACCAGTTGTCACTTGACTTGGGAACATCGGTATCCAACGAAAAGTCATCGTGGAATACTAAACTAAGATCTACGCTTCCCAGGACCAACGAATTTGCAACATTGGCCATAACCAATCGATCTAAGACGCTAGCTGTTTTTCGTCTTTGGAGAAATAAAGGAACGTTGAAAACTTCAACAGGGTTCGCCCTGCCTTGGGACGTCATTTATTATTATAATAATAATAAATAGCGGACGAACGGGGCGAACGGTGACCAGCGATTTGATGAGGCGGATATACTTTATAGGCCAAAACGGTTCAGGAACATGCTCGATTAAAAGAGATTTTTGTGGAATCCTTCTCTGTCGCCTTGCGGGCTTTGCGGGACCTATCTGAAGCTTGTCTGCCTGTGACGGGGACCCGTGACCCCACCGTTGGGTACCGTTACCGTTACCATCCCTTTCTATTGCTTGGATCCGTGGAAACACTGAAAATTTCAACTTCCACAGCCTCCAGTGCTTGGGACATCTAAACTCCGTACCCGCTTGGAACGCTCTTTTCTTCTCGGTAAACCAATGATCTAGGGAATGCAAGGTGAGCTTCAATTCGTCAAGTCTACCTATTTTTATCATCCCCCCTTCCCTATTCTGCAAGCACTTAAGGGAAAAATAAGAAGAACTGCAGCTTGGGTTGTGGGAAAGGGAAGAAGAGCGAACCCTTAAGTACCTAAGTACCTTCAGACGGAAAGAATTAAAAAAAAAAAAAAAGTTACCCCCAATTTTTTTTAGCCTATCGATTACATGTATTCACCAAATCGCATATCGATAGAAGCGTCGCAACCTGGTCCGGGAAACCCCTCGTTTAGTCACTGCTGGTTGCTCGAGGAGACAACGATCTTCCCTGCTCGATCAAATTCCCCCTACGCGGGCTGGCAGGTTTATGACATTCGATGCCACCTTACAACAACCAAGCACCCAAGTTACATACCTAGTAGGTACGGCGGCTTCAACAACATACCATTCGTCTCCTAATAATCTTGGAAACTCTCATATCATCTCCCGATTCCTATCTCTATTCTCGCTTGCCGTCCGTTACCATCACCCGGTTACCGTAGCTACCTATTTCGAGTAAGCAGTTCCGCACATATTAACCGTTACAACAACACCCATTTGAATATTAAATATTGAAGTCGGTACTTCTGTCAGGTTAGTCTGTGGCTTTGCTTTTGTCCTTTTTTGACCTATCATTACATCCATTTCATACCCACACGCACTACGTTTTTCATACCTACCTGCATAGGTACCTACCTACCTACCTAGACGCACATACGTACATAGTACTATGCATGCCTACATAGCATATCTGTAGCTATCCTCCTGCCGACCTCAACGACCTCTGCGTACATACACTCGGATAAGTACCTGGGAGGTATGTACTTGAATTGTGCAACAGTATAATACGTACACGTATTGTATTGGATGTACAGGACAGTACACTTTACAGCGAATGACTGGAGAAGGTGCAGGAGAAACAGGGTAGCCAGTGGTTACCTTACATAGAGATACATGCCCAGGGGTGGGAGATACAACGCATTAACAAGAGGAAGCCACCCCTTAAGTACCTGCGAGTCTCTTCCTTCTATCAACCCGGCAACACCCTTTCTTTTCCGCCCTCTACCCTATGCAACATACCCGATTCTTCTTCAACCCCCAATCATAAAAAAAATTAATGAATAACATTAAGGAATAAGGGAAGAGAGAAAAAAAGAGATAAAATAAAAACAAATATACAAAAACAAGAAAAGAAGGAGGCAAGACAAGACAGACAACCTTGAAATCGACAAGACATCCCATCTTCATATCTTTTCTCTATTCTTGGCCTAGACCTTCGATCCTTTTTTTTTCTTCTACTGCGGAACATTTTTTGCAGCTCCTCCAAAACTGCATCTCTCAGTTGAAGACCAAAGTTTTCATAACTTTCTATTGATTTTCCAACGAAGGCTACGAGGCTCCTCTCAAAGTCAATTATTACCTGATCGAATCCATCATCCCGACTTTCTAACGCTACAAGTCTCGCCCACAAAACGTCTGTTCGCGCGGATCCCCACTTGACCAAGTTGGGTGACAGACTGGGTGATAGACTGGGTCTGCTGCGTCTACTGCGACTACTGCTGCTGGGTCCATACAAATCCATACCAAAGCCATACAACCCATACCATCTAGTCTCCTTACCTTTACCTACATTGGATCCTACATCCTACCTACATACATAGTATTACTTTTTCCTTTTCTGACTCCTCGAACATTACTAGGTTGTCCACACTATCAGCACTGTACAAGTAGTAGGACACACATCTGCCACGCATTCGCGCATTTGGAAACCCACTTCGTTGGGTACCAGGACAGCTCCGCCCTTCCTGATCCAGTGACTGGATTCACTTATCAGGCACATAAGCCCTCGCCCTCCGGCATGGCGAAGAGGTCAGCACCTTCTGTTGCATACTTCGAGGAGGAAGACGACGACGGTAACCTTATTGGCGAACCTCAATACGCCCGCTCCACTGCACACAGCAGTCCCTCTAAGGAGAAGCCCAACACTAGCAGATCACGAAAAGATTCACATCGTCGAGAATCCAAAGAATATAAAGACTTTAATAAAGAACCCAAATCTCCCATCCTCTCCTCTCTATCAGACTCCGACGACTCGACCGAACTTACGAGACGAATTTCAAAACTTAAGATGAAGGGAGACAAGAAGCGACGAGAGGACCCTCTCGTCAATCAGCAGCGTCCTGTTCCCCGTTCCCGCAAGACAGCTCCGCCGCCTGCATCCCGACTATCTGAAGAGTCTTCATATTACGGAATACATCCGCAGCAGTCCGTCTCATCTATACCCGCAAGACCTCGCGCTCGCACTAGGCCCGAGTCATACTATGGCCAACGTCCGCCACTTTCGACATCAGCATATGCTCACCAGGGGCCACCACCCTCACATCTTCCGCCTCCGTCATTTCCTCCACCACAATCTTACTGGATGGGAGGGCCTCCCCCTCCTTCAATGGGACATGCACTAGTTCATCAACCCATTCCTTCCCCTTCATCATATGGAGAGCCTTTGCCTCCGAATAGAGACCTGGCTTCACGATTCGGACGTCCACAATCGGCTATGGGATTCCAACCGCCTCCCAAGGCGCTCGACTACGAACCAGTGAAAGAAAAGGCCCTCGCGCGGAGAGCCTCGACGGCGAGGAAGGCTAGTAAGGAACACGATGACAGGCATCGGATGCCGCCACCTCCTCGGCCGGCGTCTACGCAGCCGAATCGATTAGTGATCCGTCCCACACCGCCTTCGCACACGGCTCCGCCTTCCCAAGCGGCTTCGAGGAGGAAATCTGTTGGGTTTACAGAAGGTGACTTGCGGGGCGCCGACCCCTCCATGTATAAAGCAGTAGCTCGACGTGAAGTGGAATATGGTACTGGCGCTCTCCCTCCCCGACCGAGACTTCAGAGCTACGATACCGAATCGCTCTACGACGTTGGCAATTACGAAATCGAGCCAGCAAGCCGTGGTCGAAGAGGCTCGTTCTATAACTTCGAGGAGAAAGTGCGCGATGCGTCTCGGTATCAGGAAGACATAAGTGGAGGAACCGCTCCACCTCTGACAGCCGAAGCTCTCCGGCGTGTGAAGAATGGAGGCAGCAGCCGTTCAACTCGCAGCAGTGCGAGTCGTGACGAAAGCGATTATAAGCAATCGGCTACTACCCGAACCACAAGATCCGGTAGTGGAGACGACGATATTACCATTAAGCTCCCTATGGGTGCTGTCATCGAAGTTGGAAACACCAAGATTCATTGCAAGGATGGTGGTAACATGAATATCGGTCGTGGTAACGGAACTTCTCGTGCCGGAGGTAGTGAGCATGCAGCTCCTTCTGCTTACAGCGACGAACGAAGCGAACGAAAGAGCCGAGCAGATCGATCAGAAAGGCGGACCAGAACTGGATCCTACTCCCGTACACGCTCCACAGGGCCGCCTTTGTATCCCCGAAGCCCCCCGGAGTACCCGCATTACGATGACTACGATGACCACTATGATCCTCCACATGCTCCGTACATGGGTTTCTACGAAGACGATGATGAGGAAAGTTACTTCGACTGTTAAAATTTTAAATTTAGAAGGCACCGACGATTTCTTACCATTTCTGTTTTTTTATCTACCGGATAGCGATTTATCATTTTATGTTTTGAATATCTTAGCATGTCATAGTGCTTTGCGTCTTTTTATCTTGCTATATCATAGCGTCTCGCCCCTTTGGTGGTCTGGATTCTTCGTTACCGAAAAAGAGGCCAAAAATGGATACCCCAAAATGGATCAGAAAAGGGTTCACGGGATAGGAACGCACGCATGTTTCCTTCTCTGCCAGATTCTCCGTGGTTGGTGGAATTTCAACAATGTATACGAAGATACGAGTGGATGAGAAATACGTGAATGATGGTCGGGTTACGGACTTGGGACAACTGGAGGGATGATGGGCAGGTGGCTGTGTGTGGACGGTCCCACGGTTCCATCGAGCGCGTGTTGGCTTACGTTCTAATCTCGCACGAACCTTGATCCTCTCGACCTAATTAGGGAATAGGGGAGGATCGATGTTCTATTTTTGTCTTCTTTTCTACACACGAATTGGCCGTGCCATGCTGTTGTGCGATACCCTTTGAGCTTCGAAGCTGAGCCAATTCGCATTCATACGGCGTAAGAGTTGGACTGATAGAATCTAATCTGCTCGGTAAAAAACGAAGTTCGCGCTTCTGTTGGCAGCGGTGTGTTCATGCTTTTTCGCACGCAAAGGAGGGAGACACTTTTTACCGTCTTCCTTCGGTACGGAGTTATTTCAATTGGATAGTAGTAGACTTGAGTACTCGGGGAATTTGTTTGTACCTTAATTAGCTGGACTGGTCTACTATTACTTGGGGGTTTGGAGGTTTGGCTGGGAGACAACTAGGAGCGGTCGATCCGTCTTAGTACTCATGCTAAAGCTCGCCTGGTTTGGGGTATGACTGGTGGAAGGCCAACACGCGGAGGAATTCGTCATAATGGCACGGCATTTTTTGGATAGCATCTGGGTTTTTCTTTGGCTGAAGCGTCTGTTTATGATCGGTCTATAGATAGATACGTACTTACTTATGTGGACAACTACGTAGTATCTATTCCGATTATGATATCCCCTTTTTTGAAAATCAAGAAATTCTACCGAAGATTATGATTATCACTTGTGAATAATGGGTCTGCTCTAGATATATCTTGTTATAAACCACCTAACTAAGTACTCCGGATATATACTGCTTTGTAATTTACTGCAAGGGAGAACGAGTTTCTTGTCCTCGATCAGCCCATCATGCTCGTCTCGAAGCTCTCTGGCCCTTCTGCCGTGGGAATGCAGGTCGGCAGGCTGGCAGGGTATCCCAGCTTCCCCACGTAGATCGTGCCACGTCTTTCCGCGTCGCTGTATGAAACTTACTAACTGGGCGTTTCTTGCCACCTGGACAACACATTGGCTAGAGAGGTATGTACGTACATACATACGTACATATCATTGTCAGACAATTATCAAAAATAACACCTTGTCGTATCCGGCAGCTTGTAGCGCGAGATTTTCCTACACGATCTTGACTGACTCACGGCTGATTATCTTCAGACTTTATGTACTTATCCACCGACGTTCCCGTTGGATGGATCTTTTGGGTTCGGGGCTGGCTTGTTTCATCGCTCGCCTTAGTCCGGGCTGTCGATCCGGGGTTTGGGATATCTCATGGACATCCGTAGTCTTTCCACTTTCCATTTTCCATGCTCTTACCTATCTAGGCATCTGCTATTATCTATGGCTTGGAGACGACGTACTAGTGGTACGTAGGGTGAGTTAAGTGCTTATACGTACTTATGGAGGAATGTTGGGGGATTCTACCCGGAGGTGGAATATGGAGACTTTGGAGTTCGATATCGTCATGCATACTATATATACTATATGTACTTCTCAAAACGGTTCTTTGAATATGCCGTAACTGAACTCCGTATAACCTGTTGATGTATGTGAGGGTATTCAGACCTTATCATTGGCGAAGGAAGCTATCTAATACAAATCAATATTGTAGTCCATGCAAGCCTCGTGTCCTCGCTAAAGGGCTGAATTTCCGCTGGTTCCGAGCTGTCGGTACATTTATCCAGGCTGGTGGTAAGAGAAGGATTTGTGGCGGTTGGGGTATTAATTGATTGTATGAGGTAGGTTAGTTACATATTACTTACTTTGCTTGGCCAGGGGATACTGGTTCCATGGATATGAAACAAGAATATATGGCTTTATTGTCTACTACGGACGTAGTGTCATCTCATGTCATCTCATGCTGACTTACTATTGCCTAATAGTGAAGAGGGACAGCAGAAGCAACGGTACGCAGCCCATTCGCTAATTCTTGCAAGCGGCTAGCGATACCGATTGGGTTTGGACAGAGCTTGTCGTAGATTCTGTTTCTGTACATATGCTGATATGTATGTAGTTCTGATCGGTGATCCATCGATAATTCTGGAGCACGGAAAGGATCGGGGATATCCAGCGCTTCGCATCGCATGAAAGGAATCCTTTAATCTAATAAGCCATTACGAGTCGGTACCTGGCTTGGCCTGGGCGCTAAGAGAGCGACGCTGATGAAGCAATCGGCAAAGTGGTTCACCAATGGACGTGCTAAATCGCCTCGCATTTCTGAACTCGGTAGTACTTGGTAGTTGCGGTAACATTGAAGATAGAAAGAATGGTTCAAACGTTGCAAGCCTCACCTGATACTTAACCTAAACCGAGTGCCAAGCTCAAGATAAGACGCTACATTGGTTTGATGAGATGGCCATTTTTGGGACCCGCACTTGCTGGACGGTCGCAACGGGAAGCTTACAAATTTGAAGCTAAAGATGAATGCCCCACTAATCCATTACTTCTTTCGGACGCATTAGAATATGTACCCCGGTACTTCGTTTTGGTCGGTTTATCGGTTATCGATATCGATACCGTTGTAGTGGGGCTTTTCAGGTTGCCGGGTCAATTTTCAGCTTGTTGACTTTTGACATCATTTCCAACTTTCCCAGCTTTTTTCCCAACCACCCCAGCCACAAATTTCCATGGCCACACTTGTGACCCATAGAAACCACCGGACAACCGGTTCGTCACAACAGATCATTACTTTCCTTCTTCCATCTCAATCAAAACAAATCTCGGTTTGCATCGTAACATTCCCAAGGTGCATCATCGAAGCACCTACCATTATCGACTGCATCAATTCCAGTCTCCATCTCATGCACTCCTAATTGTGAGGGGTAGTGAGATTGATTCAGATAATTGTCTAACGCCAGCTTGGCTGGGTATTCCAGCGAAATACCAGCCGAGTCGAGGTTATTAATCTCGTCAATTAAATTCACATTCCAGACGAACATACAATTGCAAGTACAACGACATTGTACTCGCCATCAATATGGCACCTGTACTCCCTAACCTCGAAGCCCACGCCCGCAACCTCATCACCGCCGCCCGCGATGCAGCCCACCACATCGCCGGCCGCACCTCCTCCAGCCCCCTATCCCCACCGACCGAAGTGCTCCGACAAGCCGGTCCCCTAGTAGCCCGCTCAATCCTTCTCGCCCGCGACGACACCTCGAGCGACTCGAGCGACACGAACAAAGTAGACCCGCACAAGGGCGTCGTGAGCCCTAAGAACATCAACAACACCTTCGTCTTCGTTCTCTTCGGGTTGATCGGCGCGGCCTTCGTGTGCGCGGCGATCTGGTTTTTCTTCTGGGCTAAGAACGGAGGATTCCACTTCAAAGACAACGATTGGGAGGACTACAAGTCGACCGTGCTCCGTAGAAAGGGACCCAATGGCACCATCTTGTCCGGCGCTACGCCGAGCACTCAGCTTGGTGGCGGGTCCGTGTATAAGGACGTGGACGACGGCATGACTGAGTATACCGGCGGATTGACGCAGATGACGGGCGATACGGGAGACACGGTTAGCACTCTCACGGGCATCACGGGCGGCGCATCGGATGTGACGGGCCGAGAACGACGACGCCAGAAGCGAGAACGCAAGGAGCGCGAGCGTGAGAAGAAGAAGGACCGCCGCAACCGCGAAAAGTCCGGACGTCGTGTAGGCGAAGATGGTGTTCTCGTAGATGAAGAAGCGGAAGCAGCCGCCAAAGACCACTTGCGCGCATACCGACACGAGAAGGCTGCTAGAGTCGGCGGTATCAACAAGGAAGCCGAGGGTAGCCAATGGGACGGTAGTACGAACCGGGACGACTCGACGACCGCGGGCAGTGAGCTGCTAGGCAACCGACAGAGCACACCCACCAACACGCCGACGAAGAGCGAGATGAAGGAGATGAAGAACCGCGTCGGCGGTGGTATTCGAAAGGTATACAGCACAGCCGACCGCAACGCAGATCGTGAGGAGCGCCGCGAAGCCCGCCGATTACGGGAAGAGCAGCGCAAGGCCGGAAGCAGTAGTGGAATTAAACGTGACTTTAGCTTCCAGCGCGCAAAGGTGGCACCGCACACTGCGGCGAGCGCGGTGTCCTCATCGGTCCAGGCTAGCACTATCCAAGAGGAGGGCGAGAGTGCCGTGGGCGAGAGCTCCGGCGCCAACAACAACCGATACCTTCCTCCTCCCGGCGGCTGGGCCAGCGAGGTCGGCACCGAGAGCGATACGGGAACGAAGTCCTACCACCACGTCATCCCTGGCATCTCGCCGAGCACGGTTAGCGGCAGCGCGAGCGGCGTCGGGAGCAGTGTGTCGGGTACCGACGTCAGGGACTATGCTGACGAGAAGCGTAAGAAGCGATCGCAGCGTCATCGAAGGGAGTAAGTGGAAGGCTAGTTTATCGGTAGGAGAAGTAGGAAGGAAGATGGGTATCGGGATGATATGAGATGAGATGAGATGGGAAAATAACGATTTCTAGGCCGTCATACGTATCCCGCACCTCATACCCCGCCCCCTTTTCCTAATTGTCACTTAATACGGAGTTCTTGCACACAACGAGGAGGTACAGGTTCTCCATTGACGATTTGTGTTTATGTTGCTTTTCCCCCTCGTCTAACGTCTACGGGTCCATGGTTACGGTTTGCTTGTTATTGCTTCGGCTCTAGAGAAACGAAATGCTAGCATGGATGACGGACGGGTGGACGGATATGGACGATACGAAACACGCATGTATGTAAAATGGCCGACAAGGCAAATTAAGGATACTACTCTACTATTTTCCCCCTTTGGTGCTGTCTTGGTGATATGTGATGTATGATATAAAGAAATATGCAGGACATGGTGCTGCTAGTTATTCGAAATGTAACAATCTTGGGAGGTATAGGTCTGGATGGGTAATTGAGTTATAGGGGACGCCTCTGGATCGGTCCTGTTTTATACTTAACTAAACACTAAGTAGTCTAGGTTATTGATGTTAAGGGGTTTTAAAGCAAAAGCCGAATACTTCATTTTCTATTATATACTTACCTACCTAGTCGAAAGTAGAAGGCATAGAAGAGTCATCTCACTCGTGGGGCATAATATCATAATAGTCAATGGTAAAATCAGGAGTCGTATTTTTCTCGGAATGCTGGGTTACTAAACAATGATAAAAAGTAGGACAGTATGATGGTCCATATAAACTATTCAGTTGAACGATTGACGCCGAAACCAACAAGGAAAAGTAAAATGTGAGCCCAGCTAAATAACCAAAGATCGTCTCTCGATTTGTTTCTGGGCTGTTCATGCAATATAGAGTCGTAGCATCGTTATGATCGGTAAAATTCGTGCGTCATTCTTGTCCTTTTGTTTTTGGGTGGCCGTCCTGTATACCAGATTGTATGCCCTGTTCTGCCCCGAACCTGATGGAATTTTTTTCATATCCAAAACTGAAGCAAGATACTGTCTCTTGATGCTCGTCGGTTCTCGCGTACCTGTGTGCTGTTTTCCAGGTTTCTATAACGTGCAAAGGTCGCTTAGGGATATAGGGGCAACGGTGCGTCGTTAGAAATAAAACGTGATTTGTTGAGAAGAATAATATACTACCCAGAGTCTCCCAGCTAATAATGGCCGGTGACAGGGAGCATAACCATGGGTAGGGTCTTTATAACGTATATATATATAGAGGGTGAGTGTCTTTCGACACCATCCATGGATGGCCTTCGGCCGTAGAAGAACGTGTGCGACATGTAGGCCGAATTATAGTTAGGGCAAGGATGGCCTATCTCCTTGACTTTCTTGATGACCTGTGCAATTTCTTGTTCCAGCATTCGTTGACTGCGTATCGGACATTTTCGAAATCGTCTTGAGCGATCGAACCGATGAAAAAGACCTTAACGTTGTGCTCGATAGTGACTAATTTAGAGTAATTAACCCTGGATTCCTTGGCGAGCGTTTCTCCTTCCGCATAAACCTGTAGGGCAACCGGGGCGAATCCGAGTTCGGGTTCATTCTTTAGAAGTCTAGGTTTGTGTCCAGCCATGTAGATGACACCGTGCTTATTAGGTCTCACGCCTTTTTTCAGGCATCCTCTTCGATCGTAGGTCAAGATTGGCCTGTATTTGGAATTAAAAATGGTGCACCGAAGGGGGGGAAGGTGATGGTTTCACTTACACGCATGTACTATGGTGACTTTCATCTGTGGTCACGATGATAAACCGACGAAAACCAACATAGAATTTACTACCGGCCGCGGTTCTCCTTTTAGTAATATCGGAGATCGGGTCATCAGGACCGATTTGTCCGACTTGACCGAGAGGTTCTGACCACAGTATCTTGAACACCTAGTTGGCCCAATTAGCATTTGATGACCCGGCCGGACATATAGGAAGTCGGCGCTACCTACCTCGCCTGGTTGGAACCTTGCTGAATGCTCTACCCTGTATCCTACCTATTCCTCAGTAAACTACGGAGGCTTGAAAGGGTCAAGATATTACTTACGATTATCCAGTACTTCCTCCTCTCCCGGAGTCCCTTGGATGTAATTAGGATATGCCGGTGCTGCCGCGATTGGTCCCCCAAGGATTGGCGAGCCACCGCGAGGGGTTGGTACATCATCTCCATTCGCCAACGGTGGATCTATTTAGAAGTATTAGTATCGAGTAACTCGAGATCAGTAAGGCACTTACTAAGTTCGTATGCATTGGGATCAACATTAGGAGGCCAAGAGGAAGATGTGCCTGCGTCCGTTAAAGGTGTAGAATACGACGACGACTCGCCGACCTTATGAGTCCCATAATACTCATCGTGACTTCTACGGACGGCTTCTTCGTATTCGGCGTCCACAGGGGAGGTTTCTCCAGGCCCATAGTCGTTTACGGGTTGCTCTATAACATGCCCAGACGAGCTGGTTGCGGGAGTCTCGACATTCGTGTAATCAGAGCCAGGATAGTTAGAATTAGGATCTAAAATTATTAGTCTCGCCAACATGGGTGAATGACTGTTGTATCTCACATTGGGTATGTGCTCCTTGGCTATAATCTGCCGCTGCCGCCGAATAATCGTTCCCGGCTCTAGTCGAGTTACTGCCGTATGACTGATTGCCGTACGAATCAATGTGTTCCACACCAAGTGATTTCCCTTTCCCTTTGTCGCCGTGCTGTTGTGGCTGCGCGTGGTCAAGATAAGTTGGATCCTGGGATTGATGAGCGTCATGCGTGTAGCTAGCATGATCGACAGCGGCGGCATGCTGGCCCCCATAATCGGTAAATTGACCAGACTCATAAACGTCCTGGCCGATATTTATGTTCTGGACTTGCTCCGTTAAACCATCAATAGTATGATCGGACCGCGGAACCCTCTGATCGGGAGCATTGGAGGGGGTTTGAGAAATCCAGTCATACTCTATGGTACCTGATAATGGCTAGTTAGTACAAGCCAGCCGGAATTTGCGGAATGTTGAGAGACGTACCATTCCGACCTATTCGTTCTACATAATATTGCTGATATTGGTCGTGCCACTTGGGTTGGCTCCAAGGGCGCGACGAGGACTTTTGCTTATGTTTCGATTTGTGCATCGTGACATTTTGTAACCATCTTTCTCATTAGAAATACCGGTAGGCAAGAAAACTCGCGCGGAGTTTAGGCCGCGAAAAACGGCAGCATTCACAAGCAAAAAGCAAAGTGAGGTAAGCAAATGGAACTGAAGCGGACCGAGCCTTAAATCAGTTATGCGGCTCTGTCACGGAAGTGTTTCCCTCGTCTTTAAAGATATCCCTAAGCTGTCATAAGGACGGCCTTAGTCCCTGAAGACTTCGGAACGGCCAAGAGTGTGGGACAGCTTTGCTGCACACTACGCCAACGCGGATCAAGGTGTTCCTAGAGGCGCAAGTAATCTATCTAATTTGACGGCTCGAAAGTCACTCTTTATGCCTCGTGATATAGTAGGTAAAAGATTATTGGCCCTGATAACTTCGCGGCAGAAAAGATATGCAGTGATCTCGTGCGTGAGAAATCAAATGGCGTCCGATAATGTGGGAATGAGAAGACGAACTGGTCAGGGATCGTAGGCGAGCTAGAGAGCTAGAATTGGAAGTTGAAGGCCTAGGTAAGAGGTAGGAAGAGACTATCATGTAGGCTCGAGCTGGTCAGCCAATCAGCGGAGAGGGTGGTAGTGGCTGCAACCTCGGCGTTGGTATAGCTGACGGAAGAGATTCTCCCCAAACTGCCCCAGGATTCCTAGATAAGATGAGGAGTGCCTCAAAGTGAAAATTGATCGAGTATGAGACCGGAAGATACGGGCGAAGCCGGAGAAAAAAGAGGCAACCAAACCGGAAGGGCTGAATTAGCGGTCAATGATCATGGACGGAAACACAGGAAGAAAAGCAAGACATGCTGTCGCCACGGAAAGCGACATGAACAATAATAATATTTTCGAAAAAGATACTACTAAGGTTGGAAATGGCATGGTTGAAAATGTAGAGAGGGGGTGTGGTGCGTTCTTATCAACTTTTTGTTTTGAATAAGTAAAAAAAATTCCAATATTCACTCCCCCCTGAAAGACTCGGCCCACCTCTCTTGTCTCCCATTATCCTCACGCTCGAGTTTTGCTCGTTACTTTGCCGTTGAGGAAAAAACAGGTAGAGAGAGTGTGTGAGTGAGAGAGAGTCTGGGTCCTTCAAGGGTCCCATTTTGCTTTTCGACAAGGGGGAACAAGGGGGAGGCAGCTCTAAACCTCTGCAACCCGACTAAAGGGAACAGAAGATCAATCGTGGTCCATCAAGCGGCAGCCACTTGGCGAGGGCTTATGATGTCCACTAAGACTACTGCATAGTACGTTGTAGCGTCTCGTAGGGTTCTGTAGGGTTCTCTAGGCTGGTTGTAGGCTTGTAGCAGCCGCAAATGGCCTAGCTAACGATGTAGCGAATGCAGCCCATATGCGCCTGTATGCGCCTGTATATGCACCGACGGATCCCTTCTCCATATTCTAAATCACACACCCCACGGACGGCGGACCTTGATGAGGGGTGCGAGGACCGGAGGATGGTACGTGAGGATTCGGCCAGATGCATGTGCGATGACAAGATGAGGCTCTTTAGAATGTATTGATCATCGTGTGTACTTACCGTGAGGTTGCAAATGTTTATGAGAGGTGTGTGGGCAAACGAAGCTGATTGCCGGACACAGGGAATCCTTTGCCTTGGGCGATCCAAAGGCGTCGTCGGGCTGACTTTTGAGGCCACATCCGAGAAGTAATAGTAGATATTTGCCCGCCACGACTCTCGAAGCTGGATGTACTACCTGCCAAGGTGCTCTGCTAGGTGCGGCGTTCTGCTAGTGTAGGAGGAGTTCGAAGCTGACCCATACAATCCGTACGGCGTACAGCCCATATCAGGTACTAGGTCTATATTTCTTTATACCCATACACGGATTCAATGGTATATGGATATCCATGTATATACCTACCTCTCTTAAGTAGGCATGTAAGGTGTGTGAGAACACACAAGATGTAATATAAGGAATCCACTCGACGTACGGAATTCATTGTAAGAAACAGAGACATTGATTACCTTGGGGTATTATTTTAATATTTTCAAAGTGGATCTCACCGAGGCCGGGGGCCACCAGGCTCGGGAGATGCTTCCTGCTTTTGTAGGTGCTCCAGGCGCTCGTAGCTCCCTGGTAGGTGGCCTTTTTTACTAGGATAAGGTACAGTAAGTTTCCGAGCAGGCGCCACGTGCTTACAGCCCCCCTGTCCTTTCTAGTCTCCCCCCTAGTTCCCCCCCAAACCTTACCCAAAATAAAGCGTGGGTAACGTTTAGTTACAGCGAAGGTGCAGGCTGTACTATGCGTACAGGGCAGCCGGGGGGTGAAGTTCTGTGTAACTTAGCCTGCTTACCTCGAGTCTTGGTGCTTTTTTCGTTGCCCTATCCCATACCAACCATAGATAATTCATCTGCATCAAAACATCGTCTCGCATCACTTCCGCGTCACCTGCTTACCTATCATATCAATATCTGTCCTTACCTAGGTACTTTAGGTAGAATAGAAAAATAACACCAGCCTTATTTTGTTTTGTCTTTCATCTTCTTATTAAAAAAACTATTGATCTCGTCCCCATTTTCTTTATCTTAAGATGCAGTTGCGGAGTTACCGAACAACACATCCTGAATGGCTACTACAGTCGATCATCGTTGTGTAAATCTGGCTAGAAACAATACTTTGGCTCTTCCCGAAAGCTTCAACCCCTCCCCTCCCGATCATGCCCGCCATCATGCCGTATACGGTCCATCCACCGAATCTAGTAGTCGAGCCTCCATTATGTCTACCGAGGATATCCCCTTGGAATTATCCCGTACCTTAACAACCGGATCCGAAGGCTGGTCCGATTCCGAAGACGACGACTCCTCCGTTACATCTGACACCTCCCACGCCCGCATCGCTCGCCGACCTCATTTCCCCCCAGTCCTCCCTTCTGTAAACTCGTCTTCTAGTATATCCAAGAGTCTCCCGCAGAAGTTGGCAGCGACCATTTCTGCTGTCGAAGGGTCTGGTTTAGCTTATCGCCCCCAAACTCCAAGCAAGTCTCAATCACCACCTGCTCGCTTTCGACGCGTGAAGTCACCGCCGCTATTTTCTCAGACTCCAAGAGAGTCGCTTATTTCTAATGCCCTCCGAGCCCAGCACCCATCAGATTCCCAAAGTCTACCAACTGCTCTTCACGTATCCCCTAGCCGGCAGACACGAACAATATCACACGGTATCGACGAGGTTATATCGGGACAAAAAGGCGTTACCGCCAATAGAGAACTCGGGTTCAAACCACATATCTGGAAAGGCTTTGATGTGGAAAGTGAAGTGAGCGACGATGAAGAGGACCAATCCGGATTAGTCAGCTTTGATGATGATGATAATGAGGATAGCGACCAGGACGACGCGTCTAGTCGCGTTTCTCGTAGCTTCCAGCGGCTAACCACCCATTTCTCTAGACTTAGAGACCGGAGAACTAATTTACGGGAGATATTTAACGGTGTACAGCTCAAACGCACTCAAGTCCAGGAAATGCGCCACGTTAAAGATGACGCTACTCTCGCATTCATGACTGCTGTGCAGGCTCTCCTTCCAGAGAACCCGGGACTAGATAAGTTCTTTAAGGATATGCGAGATGCCCAACTTAGATGCCAGGAGGCAGAACAACGCTTTGACGATATGCTGGACGAACTTCAACACGGCGAGGTTGAACTGGAGTTGGAAGAACAGAGATTCTATACCGCTGCCGCGGGGATAGATAGCACTGCATCCGACGATGAATCCGATGATGATAATTGTTCTCAGATTTCGGAGAATTCAATGCTGCGAGGAATTACTGGTGACCGCCCGGTAGACATCCATCCCTTATTTGAAGAACTTCGAGAGGCATCTAGAAATATCCAGTTGGCCAAGGAGCTTTTGGTGAATACGCAAATGAAGAGGAAACTCCTGAGTGCAGGCAAGTCTCATTTGTTGTCCCCTGATAGTATCCAACTATTGGAAAATTACGGTGAAGCCGGGAAGAAACGAGCCCTCGAACTCAAGCGATCAGGGGTCATGTCGCAAGACGACATAGAGATGCTGCAAGATTACGATAACTTGGAGCAAAAGGCCCTTTTTGACATTGATCACTATACCAAGGAAGCTATGCGGCTGGAGAATGAGTGTCGCGAGAAGCGGGTCATGCCTCAGAACACCCCTTTCCAACAAGAGGGATTCGGATTTAACCCGGTATATGCAGACGATATTCACCTAGGAGATGAATCATTTGATAGACCTACCAGAGGGCAACCTAAGACGCTAGCACATCCTGTGTTCCCGAAACTATTATCTAACCCTACATACCTTCTTGAGGAGTTCCCCCAGACAGCTCAACAGTCACTACGACAAGCCATATCATTACCACCAGGAGTGCCATCTCGCCAAAAACATATCGATAATGCAGCTCGTGAAGTCAACATTCATTCGCTCCTCAAGGACAATGGGGATCGAGATGGCGATAAGAGGGGATATATCAACCGTTGGTTGCTTCATAAACTTCATCTATCGTCCATGGAAGCCGAGCTCCTGTGGTCTACTTTTCATTCCCGCCTCAAAGTCCTCAATGTCGACAGATGGCAACAAGACGTACTACATTCGTGGTGGAAAGACCAAGCTGCCAACCTACCACCCGCTCAATTTGAAGGTGTGTATGAAGATCGCAGCTCAGCCTCGATCAATCCAAGACCGGATTTGCCTTCGAGATGTTACTCCGACTCTCACCAGTTAGATCATATGAGGCTCTGGGATGTCGAAGAAGCCTGGGGTTGAAACACTATTGTCCTTTTTTTTGCTATATTGCATTGTTATCTTTTTGTATATAGCCATCAATGGCAATCTCTTGCTTGGTTGGCTTTGTTCAAGGTCGGGTCGGGTCGGATCTCGGTTTCGCGGAACGCAAAAAGGCAGCTCGCCGCGTCAGGAAAGATTGATTTACGGACTTATATACCCCATTTGCGATTTTATATTCTTATGGAGTTAAGTCATTGGATGGGAATTGTTGAGGCCGGTTTACTGTTTTGTGTCTCTCGATGCTGGTTTGCGGAAAGAATCTTGCTGTACAACTTCGAAGGGCGTTCGGTTATACCCCAAAGATGTTTAATCTAGAAAGTTGTTGCTCTTCGCAAGGTACTTACTAGGTATCCATCACGAACTTCATACTTTCTGGACGAGGTGGTTTTCGACTTAGCGTTTCGGCTTCTCAAGCTTTGCAATACAAACATTATCTACCTTCCCCCCTACCTACCTACCTAAGTACCTAGTATATACGCTGTAGGTCCGTTAAGTTGGTGAGACTTGACTAAACTAAAATCAACTAGTCCGGCGGGCCGTCCCACTCGGATAGAGCACCTAATGTGCTACGTAAACTAACCTTCGTAGGTATAAACCTAGCGATGTATCGGCCGGAGTCGAGCCGCTTGGGTAAGGTATTCCACTAATATTTCCCCCCTCCAGCCCCTCTCAACCAATTATTTAGATGCGGGGTGGACGGGAAACGATGTATTACGAGGACACAATCACCTCGTTTACCGATTCATACATCCATGAATTTACATGTAATGTATGAGTATGAGTATGTAGGTAGCAAACCTTGTATCTTTTTCAAGGGATACCTCTGAGTTTTTTATCACAATGTGCAGTATGTGATGCTCCACGTTGCACACTACAGCAGTTGCATTAACATCAATTTCCCAAGTCAAATTCGGCAAATCAAAAATGAGTCTGTTAGCATGGAGGGCGGGTTGAGATAGGTTGAGAAACGTCAAAATGCTATAATTTCCATGGTTGAAGCGAGAAACTCTCTTACTTGGTCCTATTATACCTTGAGGTGGTCTGGGTGGTCTAGCTTGTCGGTCAGCCGGTCTACCGCAAGAAGCAAGCCTAATCGGCCGTTCCCTCGAAAGGACGAGGACGACGATACTGCAGCCCGACTATTTTCGCTACAGCTCCGTGTCAAGCGTATCAAGCGTATCGAGCTCGTCAAGCCATAGCTCCCGAACGGCGGCCGCCAAGGACCGCAGGATTAATCTACCCATATATTCCTCCAATCCCGGTCGAGCTGCTTGCTAGACATAGGTCACCTGGCCCTAGGGCCGGAATGACTCCTCTTCCAGGAGGGTCGCGGCAGGACACTATACGTCCAATTTCGCCCAACGGAACCCCGAGCCTGCATCCCCTAGTGGAGGGTTGCGACCGGGACTAAAATCTAAGACATGTAGAATAGTTGTCCGCTACCTTCTTCACCCGTCTACACGTGTATGTCTCAGACGAAAGGGCAAATATACCTACATATCTACCTAGGTACCTATCTAGTAGCTAAGGTAAACTGAGCTAGGCCGATAGCTCCACGCCCCCCTTCAACCCGTGCGACGGAGATGCAACAAAAATGCAACAAAAATCATTAGTGGGGGGTCGAATCGGAAAATTCGGCTTTTCGAGAAATTCATGATTGGGAAATTCGAAAAGGGTTTAACACGAGCCACAGAGAAGCTGCTCGTTCCCTAGTACCTACGTACGTACCTACCTAGTAGCTGGCTGGCCGGCTAACTCAGGTGTGTTGGGCCGCAACGTCGCGCCTCACCACGGTGTGTGGGGGAAAATGACAGACCAAACCATATGGGATGTGTTCCCTAAAGGTTATACGATGCCGCAAACGCTCTAAACTACCCAAACCCAGGCTAGAGCTGGTTGAGGTTTCATCAACGATCGGTTCCTGCAAGGTACGCGCACCTCGGGAATGCTCGTCGGCCTTCCCGAGCTGCAAGAGGTCGCGGGCGCCTGGAAATCTGCCTCGGCAGCCCCCAGAGAGGGCCAAGTCGACTAGCGATCAATCGCTACGCCCGGCCAGAGTGCGAGGCGGGTTTGGCAGATGTGATTACGCCCGGCTTGTTTGAGCATCGGCAACTTCTATATGAGGGCGTGTCTTACCAGCCGTCAACTTGTGGAACGAATGTCCGTATTTTCGTGACCTCAACACCAACAGCACCTCGTTACTATCTCGCCCAATTTCGTATGGATTCTACAGCAACAAATGCATTTTCGCTGCTTCGTAATGATTTTCGTTTGATGGTCCGCTATGAATGAACTCCGTCTACGACCAGGGACTCTATAAACAGGATAGCATAAGGCCATTGAGCGATAAATGGGAGATGATGGTCTGGCAAGCTACCGGCCTTTACGCCCCCTTTTTTCTCACATCAAATATCTCTAAGCGCAATTTCGTAGCTTCTGAAAAGGATACGATAGCGCCTCGCCGTTTATGGTTAAAATTGCGTGAGGCTTTCTCAAGATTGACATGAAGGCATTATGGCCTGAATAGGGGATGTGTGTGCTCAACTGAGAACCGGGGCTCAACAACGCCACTAGCAAATTACGCATGAAGAGCACATCGTATCAGCTCAATTATAATTCTCAAGGACAGCTCTGGACGCCTTTTTCATTTAAATGACAAGAAGCTCACATAAGTATTCGGTATTACTTGCGCGCTTTAACTTCGACTCGTATAATGAAATACAAAACACTGCGCCCCTCTTTTTGTGTCCGGACATTCAAAATTGCAGTTATTTATCGTAATGTTAGTAAGGCAGTATACCTAATCCAAATCCACTACATTAAAGCTAAGAATCATATCTAGGTACTTATGAGGCCGAGAGATACAATAAGGATGATGACGTATTTGTGATACTGACAATAAGCAAGATTATTTGACGTTAATCCAGTGTCCTTCTTCCTTAGTTCCTCAACGTAAACCAAAGTTGAGGCTTACTGGTAATCTCTTGAAGTCTTAGCATCCTGCGAATTATCATGAGATTTTCACTTACTCGCCTGGGTAGGCAGTCCATTATTAGGATTTTATTAACTCGTTATCTAGATCGGTGACATAAATCAGTTGCTCTAGTACTTGTCTGGGTGCCATATACCCGATGACGCCTTTCCAGTTCACGTCGTTAAAGAGTGTGACTCAAAGGCTTCTAGAGGCTTTCGAAATTGGCGTCGGTATCATGAACGTCCACTTTGACTATGAGCTCCATCCCGACCTCGATCCCGGTTTCTTCTTCATTTCTCACCGGCTTTAGTGTCTGCCATGTGTGAACATCCATCCTAATTCTTTATTACTTCCTTAATAGCTGTCATGCCCACACTCAAACATCTTCCTCCTGCAGGAAACATTCAACATCTCAACATCCAACCCCCTACTCTAACTAGCTGGCTTCTAGGTGATATATCAACCTGAAGCCTCAACTAAATCTCACAGGGAAGACATTGAAGAATGACGAGATTGACTAAATCTTCGAGAATTTCTGTGAATTAGTTGCTTCTCATCCAAGTACCTTGGTATGTTCTCCCCTTTCTTTTTGCTTCCGGGTTTTGCTTGAGTATTCTCTGATGAGCATAATATCGTGAAGACATTAACACAACATATGCTGTCGTCTCCTCAGAGAACCGGAAGTTTCCTGGTATCTATTTTTGAAGAACCGGCTGGCCCATAATCCAATTCTTCACCTTTTCAACTTTCCATCTTTCATCTCCATCCTTCCCACTTCACATTGTTCCGCAACCCACAAACCAGTGGCCAAGTAACAGAGCTCTATTAACATACCGAGAGCATCAACAGTACACGTTCATCTACCTTCATCTACGTGCTATTGCTTTTGCTCTCTATCCATCCATCCATTCATTCATTCTACCTTTTTTTCACACGTACTTTACATCCTTGTTGCCATTCGTACTTCGAACATCCCAGACAAGAGGACCTAGCAGCTACCAGTGCTAGCCAACCTCACTCACCTAATATCGAAGGAATATTGCTTAGAAAAGCATTGAATTCCATTAGAATCATGGCGTTACAATATTCGCCTACGTCAGGTAAGCAAGGTCTATCTTCCTAATATCGCGTACAGCTTCTTCCACATCGCTATATGCTTGCCCTTTTCGTTTTTATCCATCAAACTTGCTACACTACATACAAACACATACCTCATCCCTTTCCATTTCCATTTCCCTTTTACTATGTTGTAGTTCACGTGTCAATCTTTTTATATCATCTTCGGCCTTCCTCGCCCCTTTTGGTTCTTGTGTGGGGCGTGTCTACGCGAAGAGCACAATGCCCTACTCAAGATAATGTTTCGCCCCTTTAATTAGCAACTTATTATAGACCCTATTGAATACAAGGTCATCTGATCTACGAGAGCCTAATTCTATTGAATGGGACTATCGTCAGATCAGGCGAACTTGTAAACAATTGGGGTTTATAATAAGTTACTGACGAAAGAGACGAAATGGCCCCTATATTGAAATGTTAGATAATAGATCATTACTAAAATTCCTAAACAGGCCGCCCTGGCTGGCCTTCTTGGACCGTACCTGTCGAGGTCTTCTGGGAGATTGCGTCTTATCTTCCAGACCGTAAAGACCTCGAAGCAATGCGTCTCGTCAACCGAGAATTCAGCGTGAAGATGGCGGGCTGCTTCATGAAACAGATCGTCATCAGCTTCGGACCTCAGCAGACTATGAAACTTGCCGGTGGCGCGGCCCGTCTCAACAACCTACCTATATTCGACATGGCACAGAGCATTCTAGAGTCAGGCCTCTTCCAAGCCTTTGCTCCCAAGCTGCAGTGTATTGGCTTCGCGATCGAGTTGAGCGAAGCCGAGCTAGCCTCTCCACACCCTGATGACCTAGACGAGACTATTCTTCGTTCTTTGGAGGTCTACCAAAAGCTCGTGCCTCCCGAGAAACGTCGTCGACAGGCTCAGACGCCCCTGTGGAAAGCGACACAGGCATTGGAAACGTCTCACGGTGTTTCTTGTCTCTTGAACAAAGCTGACCAGGTTCAAGAGCTCGCATTATCTTGCGATGGAGGCTTAGGTTATCTCCAAGGCCCCGATGTGAATCCCTTCCAGCCTCCGGGAAGATTGCCAGTATTCAGCAACCACAATGCGGTTCAGATGACCGAGGACAAGGACCACAAGATCTTTTTCAAAGAACTTTACATGCGAGAGGTACTTGAGCACCATTTGGCCATCGCTGGGGTGAATCATGCGGACTTAGAGGAGAATTCGTTACTGGAGCAACGACTTAGAGCTCCCCTTCCCCTGAGCCGTCATCCGGAAATGATTACTCGTCCGGATGTGAAGGTGATACGTGAGGATATTCGCTTGCAGCCGGACCAGCTTACTAAGTGCCAGAAGTGGTACATGTTCCGCCATATGACCGCACAGCGCGCGATGATAAACTCTTTCATGAGTACCATGCTTGACAATGGCATCGCCTTTACGATGTTGACCAAGTTGAACCTTGCACGTATTCCGGGCTTCCATCTCGAAAGTCTGTGCCGTGATGACTTTTGGGCCTCTATCCCGCAAGTGGAACACCTTGCCTTGGGTGTTATTCCCGACTGGAGAAGCCTGGAAGCGAAACCCGAGCACGAGATTTTCGTGGAACAAGTATATCCCGCGGACGTAATCCCCAAGGTCTTCCACTTACTGAAGAACTACATCGGCAAACAGCCGAATATCAAGCGACTCCATTTCGAATGGCACTGCGGCGGAGAATTCGCCGCTGGGGTCGCGCATAGGGGTCATCATGTCCTTCCGGCACCTTTCATCGCACAGCACCGAATGGTGATAGACTCGAGCCGAGACAATCTTCTCATTATGCCATACCTCTCTCATTTGTCCCTGAAGAATTGCTGGTTTGCACCCAACGTGTTTTACCGCATCATGAAGATTATGAGCGGGGACCACGGTCTCGCGTCACTTGAATTAGAGTCGGTCTCACTCTGTGGCCCTCCGTACATCCAAGGACGCACGCCAAACACGGACACACCACCTGATGAGGTCCAGATTCCCCGTGAAGATGATCCTTCGAGAACCTATATCCTTAAAAAAGGCTTGCCTCTCTCCTGGAGCCATGTGATAGATTCGTTGTCGCCTGTCCAGACTATCTGCGAGACTATCGATCAGCGATTGAAGGGATCTGCGGCCACCCGGATGAAAAAGGGGAATAGACTTCGAAGACTTGTCTTTAAGTCGTGCGGATACGTCGACGTCCCCGATGACCGCTTTATATCGAGTAGGCGACATCGATTCATGCGTCCAGAGCACCCGCTAGCGCTTTTCGGCGTGATCAGCGATCACTTTCTCACGCGTCTGACCAAGACGCTTAGCATGGAGCAATTCCTGCAGATCTCGACAGACAGACATCTAGCCTATGTTCTCGCCATGATCGACCCCTCGGAGAAGTTAGCTCTGGAGAAGGTATATGGATTCCAGACAGGTTGGGAGGGCATCTACGACGAGGCCACAATTAAGGCTGCTCAATTTGACGATGTCTCTTCTCCCGGCGTAGGACGCTTCTCCGGAACGATTGAACGAGTTCCGGATGTCGTGTCGGATGACGATGATGAATTGCAAGACTACGTCATCCCTACAACCTTATTCGAAGAAGGCTACCCGGACGATGATGGTCTAGAGCAACTGATGATGGAAAGAGAGCAACAAAGCTCGTATGCGTTTCCGGGCTTCCTAGACATGCAATGGTTTCTGGGCGATCGGCAAATGATAGACCCAGACTTTTGATGTATATGTTGAAGATTCCGACATACTTTTCGGCGTATGTTTCGGCGTACTTTCATCTTTTGACCACGAATACCCTTTCCTTACATAGCCGCATATGCATTGGGTGAGATAGGGTGTTTATGGAAGGAACCTTGAGGCGTCTTTCGAAGGAGCCAGCAACAGCTCCCTTACTTTTACTCTTACGAATCCGGAAGATACGCATAATGGAGTCTGGGATATGAGGCATGGCTGAACCTCAATGAGACGGACTAATTCTTTTCTTTGCACCTTTGCACATTTGCAGTTCGAGCTGCAACGCGATTGTACTTTAGTTTCCCCTTTAGGGACCGAGTGGCTATATTGCCTAATCGAGACTACTGTTGCAATATTATGAGGAAATATGATTCCTGACTTTGGTGATTGCGTAAAACTAGGCTTAGCTAATCTTTGCTCCGATATAAAATAAAGGTAGGTCGATAAATGGTGTATGGGGGTAGCATAGTTATGATATTGTATATGGGCCTACGGTTAGCACACATTCGTATATGTTACTAATAAAGGGGTTGCGTCATTCGTCACAGGCGAGCAGAGCGGCGCAAACTGTTCAGTAACTTTTTGTGTATTTGGGGAATCACGAAGTTCTTAATTCGCGAGTTGCATGCCAGAAACCTTGACCCATGCTTTACGACCGCCTTGACACCAGGAGGAAAAGCAACTAAAACCCCGAACCATCTCCATTAATCATTCCATCTTTTGCCCCGTTCTCCTGCGAAGAGAATTTACGCGGCAGTGATGGCTTGGCGGATACGAGCACCACGTTGTCGGGAGCTCAAGTGTGCGGGCTCACGTACAACAGCCTCCGACTTCTGAACGACCTCCTCACCCTCGGTTAGGATCAACTCGACGTGGCACGGGTTCGACATGTAAGGGTTGATCTATAAAACGTGTTAGCGGGCCTGCGTAGAATAACCTTGAAAAATATTGGTGACATACACGACCGTGGGCACGGTAAGTTCGTCTCCGCTGCTTAGGCGCCTGGTTGACCTGGATGTGCTTGACGATCAGGTTGCTGGTGTCGAGACCCTTAGCATCCGCGTTGGACTCGGCGTTCTTTAGGAGACCGAGCAGGAACTCGGCAGACTTTACGGGCCATCGGGCCTTGGAGACACCAAACTGCTTGCCTGTTCGCACCAAATATGTCAGCCCACTTGTCTATCATAACCCTCGTGACCATAGAATTGAGTTCCATCGATATTTTTTTCTAAGTCCCCCACCAATCCTATAGGTAATCGGGTAGAGCGTTCGTACCTTGGGCAGTTCGGCCAGTGCTGCCAGCGTATCGTCGCATAGGGACAGCCTCGGTCTTCTCCTTAACGTTCTCAAGGAACTTAACGGCGCGGGTCAATTTCCAGCCGTTGATAGCTTGGGCGGTTTCCCGGGTGTTCTTGAAGGAAACACGTAGGTAGGCACCGCGGGCGCGGGCCGACTTCGCGGAGTCGATCTCGGTAGCAGCGTATCGAACCTGTAGAGAAATTGATGTTAGTTACCGTCGCCTTTCTAGGCCACCTTTGGCATTGAGAATGGAATATGCGGGATGCGTCGACATGATCGATTTCGAGTCGAGAATTAATATGATAAATATCATAATCGTCGCGGAATTAAGGAGATATCGAATGTATCTATTCGAATAGGAATTTTTGACATACCATCGTGACTGCTGTGTGGCGTGGAGAAAGAAGATGGACTCGGGTATCGTTGATTGAATTGAAGTTTTTCGCGAAGTCTAGTTGGGGAAAGTTCAAATTGTAGAAAATGTTAAGTTGTGTGGCCTCGCTTACCGAACCTGTGCGGTACGTACCGGGTCTTAGTCCCTCCAGCCCCACTTAGCCAAAACGTTCTTCTTATCGATAATAACTTTTTACGGACAATCTTCGGTCCTTAGGAGCTCGGGCCATGCTGCTTTCTCAATGCACTCCAAGTGGATATCGAGGTAGCTCCAAAATTTTTTTTTTCTCTTGAAGCTTGATGAAGGAAATTTTTGTTTCCGAAGCTTAACGTTCGACTTAAAAATTTCTTCCAATTGTCGTTCGCAATTCCTTAACGCGACAACCGACGCGATAATAATTCGTCGCACATACTTCGCAATTTACTCTACAACAATAATTTTATCTAGAAATGGGTTTCACGCCGAGAGGAGGCAGAGGCGGTGGCCGTGGTGGTGGTAGCCGAGGCGGCTTTGGTGATCGAGGTGGTTTCGGCGGACGAGGAGGTGGTCGAGGAGGTGCTCGAGGTAAGTCAAGTCTGAAGGACTTCCATTTGTAAAAACTTGCGGAATTAATCTGATTTGTAGGCGGCGCGCGAGGTGGTTTTGGTGGTGGACGAGGTGGTCCTGGTGGTGGCCGCGGTGGTCCTGGTGGCCGAGGACGTGGAGCTCCTCGAGGTGGTCCACGAGGAGGTGCAAGGGGTGGCGCAAGGGGTGGTGCGAAGGTCGTTGTCGTAAGTAATCCACAAGGTGTTCTTTTTCTCCTTTGCATTTAGCTAATTCACCTTTTCAAGGAACCCCACCGTCACGAGGGTGTGTTCGTCTCGCGGGGCAAGGAAGATCACTTGCTCACCCGAAGCATCGCTCCTGGTATCGAAGTCTATGGCGAGAAGCGAGTGTCAACTGATACCACCACAAAAGGAGAGGATGGTGCCCCTATCACTACCAAGATCGAATACCGAATTTGGAATCCTTTCCGAAGCAAGTTGGCCGCCGGTATTATTGGAGGTATTGACAACATTTACATGAAGCCCGGTTCTAAGGTCCTATACCTGGGTGCCGCTTCTGGAACATCAGTCTCTCACGTTGCCGACATCGTTGGCCCCACTGGAAACGTCTACGCCGTCGAGTTCTCCCACCGATCTGGCCGAGACTTGGTTAACATGGCTCAAAACCGAACTAATGTCATTCCCATTGTCGAGGATGCTCGGCATCCTATGAAGTACCGCATGCTCGTACCAATGGTAGACTGCATCTTTGCCGACGTTGCCCAACCTGATCAAGCTCGTATTGTTGCCCTGAATGCTCACATGTTCCTGAAAGTTGGCGGTGGTGTGGTTATCTCTATTAAGGCAAACTGCATTGACAGCACAGCTGCTCCGGAAGCAGTCTTCGCGCAAGAAGTCCAGAAGCTGAGAGCAGAGCGCATTAAGCCTCAGGAGCAACTGACACTAGGTATGACATCTCTTATCCTTTTTTAAATTCTCCAATGCTAACCCGTGCTTCTAGAACCCTACGAGCGAGACCACTGTATCGTGATTGGGCAGTACCAAGAGGCGAAATAAACACCCTGCAGGTTAGAAGACAGCCCGTCTCGTGTTAGGAAAGTCTTGGTGTGACGATCACGATCCACATGGTTCACGGGAAGGAGTTATTCCCATCAGGCAACGGCGACTAGGCGTTATGGGGGTGGGTTACTTGCTAATTCGATTGTGTATAGTTCCATTAGGGACAAATATCTGGTCAATACCACATAGGCAATTTGGTCCGCGCTCGTCTATTTTTGATACATAAAAGTTCTTTTTGCTACTAGTGGCACGTTGTTCATATTGTGATATCTCGGAGATCTTGTTCATAGACTTATCTTGCTCGAAACCATGCTAACCCGCCGGTCCTGAGTATACTGAGAGGAGGGATAATAGCTTGCTTCTTCACATACCACGTAAGCCCGGTCTATTGAACAAACGATACATACGTACTTGACTGGTCAATAGCATCTGCTCACACTTCCTACGAACCTCTACCCAAATACTTCTATCTGCTTACTCAGTAAGGATCACTAGAATCCCTCGAACGCCTCCGCCTCCCACCCAAAAGAAAGCTCTGGCCAAAAGGCCGAGTAGAAGGTACTCCCATTCTCGTTGGCCCACACGTACTCGTCACAGTAGGCGCTTGCGGCGGCGCCCTCGCCGGGACCGATGGTTGCTGTTGTGCTTCGCTCCATAATCTCGACTCCCGCTCTTCGGCCGCGCAGCCGGCACATCCTGCTCCGAGAAGACCGAAGCCCGAAACTGGCATCGGGACCCCTACGCCGGTGTTGTTGATATAGCTATTGTTATTCGCATTTGTATTGGTATTGAGAATACTAAAGTCAGGCAACGGCACATCCTCCATCGTCACCGGCACACTCGGCAGCCCAATCGAAGGCACACGGGCGGATATCGTGGGAACAGTCGGGTTCTCGTACCAATTAAACGGCGGCCAGGGCCATGGCCCGGGTCTAGGATCACCACCCATACTCACACCTACGCCCTCAACCCCTCCGTGCTGCTCTGCCTCGTTACCGTAGCTAGGTCCCGGGTAAAGGCAAGGGTAAAAGGGGTTAGGAGTCGAAGCTCCCACGAGCAAAACCCGGATTACGGGCTCGGGCTGCCAGTCCATCTCATCCACGCTCTCGAAGCCGACGCCCGCATCGTCTGCCCACTCGCAGAAACGCTCGCCGCATGCGCGTATCGCCCGCGCCGCCCAGTTCCGGAAGCGCAGGTTCGCGCGTCGGACGGCGCTACATTCTGTGCAGAAGCGGGTGTTCGGCCCGTTCTTGCTGATGCCACTTCTGTTGGCGTTGTTGGGGGTTGAGGATGACGATGAGGGGGATGTGGCGAAGGGGAGGGGTGGTGGTGAGGTGAAGAAGATATCGAAGTCGGATGATGCGTCGGCGGATGTACTAGGGTTGTTGTCGTTGTTATTGGTGTTGTTGCGGCGCTTACGTTTATTCGTGTGCGGGTTAGACAAATTATTATTATTACTATTGTTGTTTCTCCTTTGCGTTTGACCGTTATGGGGACCGGATGCGCGGTTATTGCCGTTGTGATGTGGCTGTCCTCCTCGACTGCGATTCGGGAAAGATTTATTCGGAAAAGATTTGTTATTGCCTCCTCTCCTGTTAGCCGGGTTACGGTTCTTCGTCAGGGGCGGGTCGACGCCCTGCATGAGATGGTCGCCGTCGAAACCTACGGTTCGTGGTCCCCATTTATTATTGGCTTGGGTTTTCGGACGGCGGGATCTATTCCTTTTCCTCGACATTATGTATAGCGATTTCTTTACCTCAGGCGCGGGTTCTCCGTGCGGCTTGGCTACTCGTTTGAGCTCTAGCAATGTCTAAACTCTTGAGTGTCACTGAAGAATCTCTAGGAGAAATATATTGATGCCCTAGGGCTAGGGACCAGAGGATGCCTGGAACCCGATAAAGGGAGCTTTCTCCATCTTAAACCTTCGCCAGCTCTGGCAATTGAAAGGGGCTGCCATAACTGCTTGAAGTTATGAGACTTATCTAGACGTTCCAGAAAACAAAGGAAGAAGCCATTGTAGATAAAGTGACGAGCTTTCCCGCGAGCTGCGAAGACTATCCATCGGAGTCCGAACTCGTGTCAATAGCGGGATCTAGAAGGTTTCCATGGCGAGGGTATGTGAGTTGTCTTATTGAAGTTTCCCTACAAAGAAATCCTAGGCAGTCGGGTAGAACTCGTCAGTAGTCATGCAACCATTCTCAGAGCCTATAAATGGGACAATGATGAGCGTGAAGAATAGTTGAATATTAGTTGAACACGCGAATAGCAGCTGACACAAGTGTCAATTTCTAAAAGCCATGGGCCTTTGTGAATTTCCGCGATGCTCTCCCGTGAGACCTAGTTTCAATCTTGATAAGTGCAATGTCGGTGAAAGAATGATTACATCGCTCTAGATCTTCCCAGCTCTGGAAGAAACACCGGAATAGCCGGTATATTCTATTGATTTAGGAAGGATACGCCTTTGATATAACTTTACATCGATCGCTTGCCTCGGGGAATATGGATAGGGTTGTTGTTTATTGTTCAAGTACTCATTTCTGACTGTATCTACCTTGTCAAAGGTATGAAAGACCTGTTTGAGACGACTAGGTTAGGTCTTCGGATGTTAAAACATTAGAGCCCTTAACATAGTCACCTCGTAGACACTCATTTTGGAGAACTATTGAGTGTCTCCAGGATCTTCATGTCTTGACACTATGGGAATATTAGCTAAGACGAAGATGCCAGGTTGAGTAAGGCTTAATCATATTCATTGTCGTTGGTTGGCGTTACATTGGCCTAGACGCGAAGGATTCATCTAACTTTCGTGGTATTCGAAGTGGATTCTAGAAAGGTATGAGGCTCTGGAAAGCCCCCGAAAATGTGATTGACCTACTTCTTTCCATGGCTTCGATGTTGGATACGGTTGCCGTTGCTTCCCTGCTTTCATATGAAAATCTAGTCATTGCGACTTTGCGTAGTTCAGCGGTGGGGATATTAGAATGAATTTGCGGTGTCAGATACGGCCCTTATACAGTTTGGGTATAGGGAGCAAAGACCTCTAGCTAGGTACGCTTTGACTTGGCTGGCAGTTGGGCGTTGAAAATACCTAATTCGATTACTTCCCCGGATCCCACGTTAGAATCTGACCCCAAAGGAGGGGCCGTTAGAGCTATTGATTTCGGATGTAATCCAAGCCAAAGCGGTAATGATGCACGTTAGCTCGGTCGGTAAGGAACTTGCAAGAGCCTTTTCTTAAGAAATCCATGGATATCTCCCAACGGCGTAGATAAGCTGCTTCACAGGGTTCCCAGATATTGGCGTGTAAGAAATGAGAGAAGCATAGGTAGGTACTAGGTACCTACATGCATACCTGGATGACTTATCTCTCTCGAATATAAGTTCTTCGGGGGATCTTGGAAGATCTCGGGACAATGAGGCAACATGGATGACGCAAATCCATAGGCCGAAGGTACATAGTCCCCTCAGGTATCTGGGTTTTTAATTTAAAAATTTTGAACGCTAATTCAGCAGCGTTGCGATGGTACGGTGCATGAGACAGGAGAACATTGAAGCCGTTCCACGACAGGTCGGTAATGCATTGTGAAGAGTCCATTGCCGGACGTTTGCTGATGCTCCGGTTGGTTACGGCCGCTAGAAACATTTGCCTGCAGGAGATTGGGTGGGTGTCATTATGAAATGAGTGAATGATTGAGCTCAAGCATCACCGCCCGTTATCAAAAGCTGCCGGTGTTCTCAGCGTCCGCTGAGATGCAGCCAGCCAGGTGAAGCTCGGCGGTGCGCAGAGAAAGAAACCGAAAAGCTAATATTGTGTAATTTAGGGATAGGTATGCATGTAAACAGAAGTGGGGTTAATATATAGATAACCGTTAAAACGTTAATCTGATTTATCTAAAACACCTGCCAAAATATTGTCTTATCAGGTCGAATATATTAGTGGAATACAACTGATTAAATGGTGATCTCTCAAGAATAAACTCATAGGTGTTTAATCAAATTCTTGAGAAATTAGGCGCATCCCGAATAGCCATCCAGGATCGCCAGCATAGATCTTTCGGACTCAATTACCCATTGAGGGACGAATCTCGCTCTCTCCATAACAGAATATGGCCTGTTTCCAACACTATTGCATTCTGTATGAGGATCTTTGCTCCAGGTCGGAGCGGCGCTTTGAAGTTTCGCAGAGCGTATTTTATCGGGCCAATTATGTAAGATCATACGGAAGAAATACATATCAGCTTGCACCGGCTGCCGATCAAAAAGCTCATGTGCCATGAACTCGACGTGGCCGCTCAATTGGTCAAGTACACCGAACTCCGCGCCATCGATGGCCATCTCTGTCTCGGACAAGTAGCTTAATATCGCCGAAGCCCTTTGCCAGCTCTATAGCGGCATGGCCTTTGAGTCCGCCAACATTGATGATAAATGCGCCTTTTAGGGAAGCTTAAGCGCAACCCGGGAAATGGTCGAATATTTTTCATCGAAGATGCAAAGCGCATCGCCCGCATAGAACCCCCCCCTCCCGAGAATTTCGTAGATCGATGCTGACCAGATTGGAGATCTTGAAACGTTAACTCACGAATAGACTCATTCGAACTGGAGGGATAATTACCGCACTGACTTGAAGATTAGTGACGTAGTTCCTACAATTCGGAAGTCATGTCAAGTATAGCATCCTGAGGATAGGACATAGCGTTAGAAAGGAATTCTGGACTGTCCTCGGCAAAGGATGGAGACAATACTTTCTAAGTTGGCAGAGGCTCCCGTAATTCGGCGGCGGAACTGCTCATTCTAGCGGCTGACTCGACCATCCGCGGAACTGCGTTGGGTGATGCCATGATTGTCAGGTAGTGGGGGTAGATGAGTCTGAATAGGAGTAGACTCGGCGGGCTCGACAGGAGGGATAGTCCTTTGACCACGAGGAGCCATGCTAGATATGCGCGCCTTCAGCTTTGCTCTTGCCCTAATTGTTAGCATTACGATAGAAATGCAAAAGACGATCCTTCGCAATTGGTGGTGGCACAGCAAATGTCAAAACTTGGAGAATCGCCAGTTCCAGCCCACAAAGCCACCGATGTCAATTGCTCATATCTTTCAACCTTCCAATTTTCCGATAAACATCGTTCAACCATAAGTGAAGATATCATATGTCCTGTCCCACTTTCGATGTTATATCGCCATATACTTACTATACCGACCCTTCCTATTTTTACTCTTCTTACCGTCTTTCATATCAACGCCATCTTTCATGAGTTGAGGATCCCCTGTACAGCCAGCGCCCTCCGCAATGAGCTTTGGCTATTCGAGTTAGGGTTCGTTTTGGAATCGACAAATATCAGAGCCATTTACAAGATCTTGAAGGATGCTGTAAACTAGGAAAGCTTTCTAGCGAATCCAGTGAGTATTAATTAACTAGCGTAGCTGAAAGCTGAAGAGCTGAAAGTTTAGCTAAAATCCGTCGATTGATTAAAAAAGATCCCTTTAAGACATGCATATTAAGTGTTACATACGATACTAGCATATTAGATGCATGTTCTTCTAAAGGGTCTTGGTACGGATATAACATGCATATGTATATTTTTATACATAAATTAGCAATTTAATCATCACCGGTACTTGGGACCGGGGTATATTACTTAGCAATTGCAGCTCACAGTTGACTTGCTTACTGACATATGCAACTGATGCTTAGCGAATCGGCGCCGCCAACTGAAGGCTTTTCTCACCACATCTTTTTTGCCTTTTCATCTCACCTTATTACATATTCGCGTCAGCACTTTTCATTACTCCACATTCACATCCTTCTTCTTACCACATCACTCATCACTCTTTCACTACTCCAATGAAGGGCTTTCAAAACCTGTTACCACTGCGGCTTCTTCTGCATTGTCACAGAGATCGCGACATAACCTTCTGAATCAGAATGGTTCATGACGGAAGTACATTTGAAACGCAATCTTCCGATTGGCCTTTCTCCAGTCAGATGTCTTAACTGGGTTACACGTCCAAAGTATGGCTTACCATCAGCAATACTGCCAGACCGATCTACAGCCTATACTAGAAGTATTCAGCAGTCGCCCGAATTTCTACATCGGTGCAGCCATACAACGATGTGGCTTGCCTGGCCACACCTATCCCCGCGGGATCTTTACCCATTCGGTCATCATACTTACCTAGCAACTTAGTAGTCTTCCGTTCCGTATTCTGTATTCTGTATTCTCACTCCCTACCTAGTAGCACCTATAGGGTATTATCTGACTCTAGTGAGCCATGGTCGATGACGGATGACGAGAGGCAACTATCAACAATAGCCTCATCGATCCTTTTTTACGTTTGTCACTTGACGTACAAACCATGTCTGCCAAGCTGGGGTAACAACCTTTTGAAAGCAGACTAAGTAGACTAAGAGCTTTGACGCGTTTCGGTCATTATCCCACATGCTCTGGGGCAGTTGGGGCCTGCCAAGCTACCCCGAAGTTGAAGCCAAGTTGGGCCAAGCTCAAACTAAACACTATAAGTCTATGCCGCATCCATGGGTACTGTGTGGTACAGGGTCCACAGCTCTAGTCGTCAACGGGTTAATATAGTGGAGAGTCTTGAGAGTAGAGAGTCTGGATGGAATATCATCTTTCGATCGCCCTACACGATACTTGGGTACAGGCCAAAGCATAAGCCCCCTGGCTTCTTACATACATGCCTGCGCTTTTGCATGTTTCTCTAGCGGTCCCCCCATCCCTGTTCGTTATGTCCGTGCTGGCACAAAACTATTCTCACTCCGCATATTGTCATTTCATTGGTCTGCATACTCCAGTCACCCTTCCACAGAATGGTACCGTCTTCTTTCTAGTCAGCTCGAGTCGAGCACCAGGCCCCTGGCATGGATGGACACACAGGGCTCCTTAACTACGATGGCATCCCGGCCAGTCGCTGGGAGCTGCATATCTAGTATCGTTCACCCCGGGAAACAAAGCGCATTACGAGTCCGCATGTGTGAGTGGATGATTCAGTTATAAGATTCTCTTCGAACCCGGCCGTTGATGTCGCGCTGCTCAAGTGGACCATTCAAGACTCGGTCGTGATCGATGAATTATTCAACGGGCTGGCTCACCTTATTTAGGTACCTTTTCGACGTTTAGAGACTAATGTTTGTGGCAACGGCGTCCACGTGGATGATGTCAACTCATTGGTTTACCAGATCGGATCTTGATTAATGACTCGAACACCGTTCAGGCTAACTATCCGCTTTCCGTCATTCGCCTGACTTATATTCGACAACATTACCTAAATCTACATATGTAGACCCATCCGGGCGGATTTGTTCGAGAGCTAAATTAGGCTACGGTACCTGTCGACTAAACAATTATTCGTTACCTATCTTATAATATCATACCCTGCCTCCTTTCGATTCTGAAATACCTACCTCCTAAGGTGCTGTAAGAGATGGCGGGAGGTGACTTATCAGAGGAAGTGCTCAACGCCATCAGCGTCATCGAGCGCGTCGGCTCGGTTTTCTCGATGTTAGGATGCCTTTTCGTCATCCTCACATTTTCCTTCTCGAAGGCATTTCACAAGCCTATCAACCGACTAGTTTTCTACGCCTCCTTCGGTAACCTGATGACCAATGTGGGATCGCTATTGTCAAGGAGATATGTGTTAGAAGTCGACTCGTTCGGATGTCAATTCCAGGCATTTCTCATTCAGATGTAAGCATTGCATTTTCCCCAACACGCTGCCTATTGTACTAAACCAGTGAAGGTTTCTGCCTGCTGATGCCTTATGGACCCTGGCAATGGCATTCAATGTATACCTGACCTTCTACCACAAGTTCGACGCCGCCAGGCTCCGAAAGATGGAGATTTATTATCTTTTATTCTGTTACGGCATTCCATTTGTACCTGCACTCACTTACGTCTTTGTGAGGACTGAGCGGGCTGGGAGGATGTACGGGAATGCTACGTTATGGTGTTGGGTTAGCTCCGAGTACGATATCTTTCGAATCGCTACCTTCTATGGGCCAGTCTGGTACGAACACAAGAATGAGAACTATCGAGTCCTATGATGCTTACTTTATTTAGGGTCGTCATCTTGCTTACTATGTTTATCTATATCCGGACGGGCGGAGAGATATACAGAAAGCGGAAACAACTACGTCAATTTGGAGCCAGCAGCAGTGCCCACGATCCTGAAGCGATAACCATGGACGACCCTTACTCAGTTAAGACGACCGAGGTGACTGTCACAAGCGAGTCCGCTCAAGACAGCACAAATGGAATTGACCTTGCTCCTCTCGGTCGATTCAGCGAAAGGCCCAAGCCAGCATACTCAGTCATGATCTCGTCTGATCATAACAAAAAAGGCAGCACATCACAGCAAGGGGGTAGCACACACCCTCCCCCGAGTAACATACCACCGACACCATTAACCGCCCGGGCACAAGCAAAGTCGCAGAAGCGAAGGGCGAATTTTGAGGCCAACAATGCGGCGTGGTCGTATAGCAAGTGCGCCCTCCTTTTTTTCACGGCGCTCCTCGTCACCTGGATTCCGTCCTCGGCCAATCGCGTGTACAGTCTTGTAAATACAAACAAGACAGAGGCATCCCTAGAGATCATGAGTGCGATAGTATTGCCGCTCCAGGGTTTTTGGAATATGTTTATCTACATCGCGACAAGTTGGGAGGCGGTAAAAATTACTTTTAACGATGTCATGAGTCGTATCAATGGTCAGCGCCCCGAACCGAATCGTTTCCCCAGCGAGTACCATGACAAGCACAATTTCGCATTCAGGCTTCCGAGTCGGAGTCCGCGAAGAGACCTCGAAAGCGAAAGTATGACGGAGCTTGCCAATAGCGGCAGGACATCCAATTCCGCTCATGACTCCAAGGGATAGGTTTTATGAGCGCATAAAAAATTGGGTTACGATACTTGTTTTCGGGATGGTTTATTTCACTTCTTGAGCATATTTTGAAAGATACCTGAAGATACCTTACAGTTGTATTAGAATTTACTCGCCATATACCCAGTCATCACTGAATTGGATTGGTCGGTTGGTGTACCGAATGATTTATTTATTAAAGAATATTTATTTCCGCATCTACTTCTTACCTCTCATTGATTCGATGTCTTCGTGTTTTATTGTTTGCCTGTCTTGCCAAACGGGCCAAGTCAATTTACAGTTATTGCGAACCTTAGGGATTTCCACTTTGCTAATTAGTCGGGCCTTTCCCCCTCTAGACACCGCTAACTATCCGAAACCCGGAGATACCAATCTAACATTTCCAATTCCAGAACCGAGTCACATACATGCAACACATACGACATAATACACGTAAAATCCCGTCATTCTGGTAGCCATTCGGATATCATAACCGTCCCAACGCCCAGAAGCCGAACGGGCTGTAGTGATTCGGCAACCAAATGAATATTCGGGCTTTGAACCCATCGCATGTTAACGCGTCCCCTTACTTGATGCAAGCGCAAAGGAGAAGGAGGTCTAGTAAAAGGGGAAGCTGTCTAAAATGATAGGTAATAATCTGGGGTCAAGCCATAACACTGTGATCTGGAGTGCATTCTTACTATCCTCAGTTCGTCTAGTGCATTACTTATTACGTATCATTATTTTATCATTTGGAGAAGTTCGAGTTGGGTAGCTCTTTCGTAGTACGCCGCTATCATGCATCCGGTAAGGCTAAGGGAAATTTTCAAGGTTGGTACGCTCAAGATTCGGTTAGGTCAGGCACGAAGTGAATTGAGGCTGGTCTCTGCGTTACAGTAGGATGCGGATCACCACGCGACCTTTCTTTCTAGACGGATCCAAGAAATAGGTCAACCCTGAGAAATGGCAATATGGGAGGCTATAATATAGTAGTGAGAGGTGGGTTAGAGTAGGACCGTACCACAATAGCGCTCATAAGGCTGATCTAGCATGGCGTTCAAGCATTAACTCGTTCTATGGCGAATTTAAACCATTTGGTAGTTTGGTATGATATAGGTGAGGATCGAGGGTAGATTAGCAACACTATTGGAGTTTGATATTAGTGAAATTTCTGCCGTTTATCCACTACCCAAGTCAAGTCTGACGTCGCCCTCTACCTCGTAAATTTTTCATGTCATTGTTACCTATTGACAAGAATGGTTTCTGATATAGAGCTAGCGGGGATGCAAATCACTTAACGAACGCCTTTAGGGGGTTTCAAAGCCAACGGTAGTTACATCCGCCGCCCTACATTACGAGGGCGACGTAAAATACTAATTCTGTTAGGTCTCGACCTCTCTCTCTAGTTTCATCATGCTAGGGGTAACAGCCAATCATGACTCGGGGATTTAGGTTATCTGGCTCGAATAGGTAAGCGTCCTTTGGCCGGGGCTAGGTACCGGGGAAGAGAAATAGCCCCTAACTGTAAAGTCTTGTTGGAGTCTTATTGGAGAACAAGCCTTGCTTCGTTCCTGATCTAAGACCTCTAAGACCACCAAGACCACTAATAACGGGAGTGGCTGAGCTGTTGGAGATTTAAATCTATCCCCCGGCCTATTGGTTTCGCTCGTAAATCTGCAATCACGTCAGATATATGTCCGTCAGCGAAACCGCGAAACCAAAAAGCAAAAAATATCCCGCGTACGTGATACATATCACATAATGGGAAGGATGAGCAGATCCAAGGTATGTGACATAGAATAGGGGAGAGGACTCCGAAAGGCAATAGGAAAATTTTCCCGTGGCGTTGGGAACAGCTGCAGCTGCTAAGGACCATGGCCTCGGGTCTCACAAAAAATTAGGTAGGAATTTGCAAAAATTCGACTCGTCAATCCACACCCCCTGCCAGTCTAATTCCCCGTATGGAGGAATGATCGGAGTGCTCGGTCCCTTATCTTGCAAGCCTTCGACCTTGGCACGTCCGCATAAGGAGAAACCGGGGAACTAATGGCTAATGTTGCCGAACCAAGATACTTTTTCGCCGCTTTGTACGTACAGTAGGAACTCGGAAGGCGAAGACACGGTGAGCAGGGTGAAGGTATCTTGCATGTCCGCCAGGTCTGCTTCATTTTGCTTCGTACATATGCACCTATCTGCCTGCGTATCGGTAATTATCAACTAGGGCTCCCTGAAGTCGATCATCGAAGACCCGTGGGACAATATCGTGGATCATTGTCGTCGTTCTAGCCCTACTCTGATTAATAATGCGCAAACAAGGAATCGAGGTAAGGAGAGAAGCAGAGCTAAGAGAGCTAAGATTTCTCCAAGATTAAAAGAAGCTTTCCGAGACAACGGCAGCCAACGTTCGGCAACGGCTTCGAGAAACGTTGGTGCGCCATTTAAGGGTTCCCGTTTCCTGCCCCGGCATCAGCTAGCGCAACCAAGAGTAACTCATCAGCTAATGCAATAACGGCAAGGAGAGACATGACAATCACAAGAGAGAGAAAAAGCTTACATTACATACCTCCAAATCTCCTCACCTTCCGAACAACGATTATCAATCGCCTTATAAGGCTATGACTCCGGGGCGTGCCCATGCTTTTTTCTTACGCCATGGCGTTTATCTGTGCGGTAACGCGACTGGGCACTGTCTCTGAAGATCCCCCCCGTGTCTCGCCTCTAGCTAGCCATTTAAGATGACAAGTCGGATAGCGTACGCTTGATAGGTATTCGTTGTACATATGTACGCTGTACATGCATGTTGTGCAGCCATTACGGCATGTGAAGATAGGGTACATGTCGAAAAAAAGCAAACAACTCAACGCAACGCTTTCCGTCGGAAGCTACTACGCGGCCGGGCGCTAGAGGTATAGGGAAATTTGCGAACTGCCTAGCGCCCGCTATACCACAACGACGAAGGCCCGACTGTCTCGTTACGGTCAGTACCTATGGTCGGAGTAATTTTCGACGCCACGGCAAACGCCGCAATACACACCTAAAAGCTTGGTAAAGAAATAAGCATCAGAGCCCGAACTATGGTTCACGGTTCGTGGCTCGATCATGACAGCCTAGATCTTTTCGGGTACGTCGCATCGCTAGACCGCTAGACGCAATAGCTTCTCACGGCGACGGTGGACAAAATGAGACGATCTGCATCGAACCGCATTCGTGAGTCCCCATTAAAGATCCGCCATGCATTGTCCCTGGGGACCATCGACATGCAGGTACACACGAACAACACGTACGACGGTCCCTACATATATATAATGATCAACCAAGCTTTCCGTGTAGTTCCAGAGACGACTGCAGTCTAGAGCAGCCTATGGCAAGCGTACTGATGGATACGACCAACCCACAAATTGAGTTGAGGTCCCTAAAATCGGCATTGAAGCTCAGTAAGTCTTGACCACCCGATCTCGAGATCTCAATCGAGTCCCCAGTCCCCAAACCTCGGTGGCTGGCTGGAAATTCGGTGGGAAGCCGTAGATCCTTCAAACACAGGCGCAGCGGGTAAGATGCACATACCCATGTTTGCTATCCCGCACATGCATTTTCTCCTACTTCCACGATACGATACAAGGCCATGACGGCAGAATTACTAGATAACCTGTTAGAATAAGTAAAGTCTTCGGCGCCACCCACTATACTTCCGACCGAGGCGTGCATATCAATGAACGGGTCTGGTCAAATAACCCACTACTGGACTTGGAACAAAATAGGGGTATGATTAGCTATTTGCTACATGAATATGAATTAGCCTTGTCTCGTTCACATGTCCTCTGGGGTCGAAATAGCATTGCTACTTGGCAAAAGCTTAGCTAAGAGAGCAATTATGAAATAATTGTCAAGTTGATGTATGTTGGATTTGTATTCGGGTATCTTCCAATGAGCTAATAGGTCTTGTTAAGAGAGGGTACAGCCCGAGTTGTGCTAGAGGGGGTAGCGATTTTGCATAAGAAATATTCGAAGACTTCTGGTAGATTCGGCGGGGTATAGAACGAAACTGCGTGAACAGTTATAATGATTTGTTCCAGAACTCTTATGCCATGAGCTGATGCAAGTTGGTGCTTTTTCTGGTCTTATCAATGAACATCCCCCCCAAGACCAGAGGCTTTCTCCATATCGACTCAGAATATTCATTCAAGATGACAGGGGTCAGGGCGCCTGTCTCCTATTCTTTACTGCCACGATGTGAGAATATTGCCAGTAAGTTCCTCTTTCAATACACTCCTGGACTATATCTTCCTCCTCCCACCACCATCGATCTGCGTGGACAAACTTCCCCCAGATCTCTTGCCACAGCATTCTTGCGATAAGGCATCGAAGCTCACTTTCTACAGCTGTTGTATTCTTTGTGTCTTCCATCGGAGTGGCACATTCATGTACAGCACGTACGGAGACTGTTGTGATAGTGCTTCCGAAACCACGGAGCTTCGCGACTGCCAACCAGGCTGGGAATGTGCCGCTCGGGTATGTCGTGCGGCACCGTTTCTCTAACTGTATAAGGAGTTTCTCAAATAACCATTGTCGCAGTTTTGGTCCCATTGAAGACGAAATCGGTTGAGGATCAATTAATGTCAAGTGTAGGGCGCCGCCGGGTGCAAGACAGCGGTAGATATGGCGAAGCATCGGTGGAATCTCGCTTGAGGGAAATAATGCCGGCATCGGCAAACATGTTACGGTCGAGTAAAGTTGCGGCGCAAGTGGCCGAGACCCAGATTGTGCCGAGATTGCTGGCACAAGGATTGGGTGGACGTTGGGAAACAGGTTCGGGGATATTGGTTTTGGAGAAAGGTGAGAAATCGAAGCTTGTGGATGTAGAGCTGCAAGAAATGATGTAGATGCTAATTATAACCGTTAATCATTCCAGATATTCTTCACTCGTCGTTAGTGGAATAACGTACCTTGAGTTTCGTAGAGCGCAAGAATCCTAGGATATCTAGAAGGTTTTGACGAATTCGGGCTTGCTGGACAGCTATCCGCGCATTCTGTGAAAGGAATGTAACCCTCGCCCTGCAGAGCAGAAAACATCCATCTCTTCTTGGACATCTCAAGCTCCTTGTAAACTGTTGCATCCGATGAATGGCCCATACTTGACTTGATGTTGGCAAGCATAAGCTCTGGACTAGCCGCAGCCATCATGCGAACTTCACGCTGCAGCGCTGCAAGACTAGGAGACATACATTGGTCGAAATCGTCGCCCACCGATGAGGATTGTCGCTTTTCTTCATCTGACATGGTCGCATCTTCTTTGGTCGGAGTACAATCCCATTCATGAGGAGGTTTCCAAGCATCCGGATTGACTAACCTGTCGTTGCAGTTCCAGCCTGGAGTATAAATTGAGCCGTTCTTTCGAAGCTCAATAGGGGGTGGAGTTCGAGGGGACTGAGAGGAGGATGCCGTCGAACTGGGGTCATCAAATGCTAAGGGATGTCTACAAAGTAAATTAGGCAAGGTTTTAACCCCTATTTATATATGTAATTAAGGTACTTACGCTCTGTTGAGTAAGTCTGGTACGTGGTCTATCAGAGGAGGTGTTGAGGTTTTGAACCGATCGACAGAGATGTGTACCTCGGAGACCAAATTATCAAGGTCTGTTTCCGGATCGCGAGGTGAAAAGGCAACTTCGGTGCTTCTAGTGACAAAGGACGACGGCCCTAGGGTTTGAATTAAGTACTCTGGTTTTAGGGTAGTCTCGGTATTATCTATAGAGGCACCAGCCCCAGTGCTGTTACTCGCCGCCGATCTTTGCGTCCATTTCGACGATGCAGAATCTAGCACGGTTGAGAATTAGTATATATAGATCATCCATAGCCAAGATAGTTTCGTACCTGGAGATGACATGCTTGAGTTATCAGCCACCTCCGGAAACTGCACAGGATGATGACTCTTCTCGCCATGCCTTACAGTAGCTTGTGAATTATCGTGATGTTGCAGTAGAGACTTAGCACCGTATGCTGAAGTCCGATTGACCTTGTTGGAGTTGGAAGCCAGACGCGCGGGAGACGTGGTGATATCCTTTGATTTAGACGGTGTTGGGGTCCTTCTTCGGCTCCTAACCGTAAAGATCCCAAAACCATGGTCACTGGATGTTGAGCCCTCTGTTGAGATGGATTGGCGACTGTTCTCTGTCTTCTGTTTTCTATCCCTATCCTTCAACCTAGCTTCTTGCTCTTTTCTTATGATCCTCTCACCCATTAGTTCCCGGTTGGGGTCGGTCCAAAGGACGTCGAACATGTTGTCGTCTTTTGATTGATTGTCTTTCTCAATACCTCGCTTCTAGTTTATTCCGCTATTTAAACTAGTCTTAGAAGACTGGGTTTGATAGATAGAGCCTTGCAAAAGACCGATATACCTGCAAATTGAATTGATTGGAGAGTCAAATTCCCGGTAATAATCAACTCTTGCAAGGCTTTTAACTATGCCATATCATGGATCTTTCGGTTATATGGGTATCAGGAGGTCTATTATATGGAATTCTGAGGTTGTAAGAGGATTTCAGGATCAGCAAAATGGCCGGTTGCCGGTTAAGGAGGTACTGGTAGATAAATCTGTAATTGCGTCACTCGCCCAATTCACGCGCTCGAGGCGCTTGAATCGAGTAGATTATTGCGACGAGAAATCCGGCGATAAGAATCAAACAGCAGTAAGGATGCAGAAGAATGGTGGGTGGGTTTGAGTAAGGTGAGGAGATTGGAAGTTAGAAGTTGGTAATAGGGGAGGGGCGAGAATTTGAACTGATGATAACAACCGCCCAAAAGATACGAGGCAGCTTGGAAACTTAGTTTAAAAGGTGAGACAGATTCAATGCTACCTGAGTTCGAGATTCGGGCTTGTTTTAAGTTTCTTACCTAATGTATACCATTCAAGGTTCCTTGTAACCGGTACTTTCCCCCCCTTTTTCCGAAATATCATTGATGAACTTCGGGAACGTGCGCTAATGAGATCGGGGGACGCACCTTCCCGTCAACTCTCATCTCTATCACCCCTTCATGTGAATTTTGGAGTGATCAATTCTAAGATACCTTCATCATCTTTTGTACCTGGTAGATATAAACAACAGAGTGCCCATATGTTTGTCTGTTGGAATGTGACTTCACGTTTCCCTTGATCAACCGTGTATCCATCGTTTCGTGGACAATATCGTGGTTGGTTGTAGGATACAAGGGGTCACGTTACAAATATAGAGGCCATCACTCCACAAGTTCTCACTCTTTAAGGTCTTAGGTTAGCCTTTAAAATATTATGGTCAAATAACATGGTCCATGATCAGCAAGCTCTGGATCCATATAGTATATAAGACTAAATCCATGATTCCCAAGTGAACATTGGCGATTCGAAGGATCTTCAATAGTTCCTAGAACGAATTGTTCCACACGTTGAATTTGTGTAACTTTGAAATGAGTTCATGGCGTCTCTATGTCTACTAATCTTGGACTATATTTCCTAGAAATAACCACTATGGCCTGATATTTGTGAATGAAAACGTTATTGTCTATTGCTTTAGGAAAGGGGAGCAGACAATGGCTGAGTTTAGAACCCGTCGTGATGACTAGTTCCTCCGTGCTGACTTCCCTAGAAGGTTGTTTAGTTTTTCATTTGACTGCTATTCGCTGGACAGGTAGAAACCCAAGAATTTCCAGTGCGCTAGCTATGTCTAGGTTAAATTGAGACATTTGAGAATTCTGAGGTGGATATCATATCATAATCTCTCCTTCTCCTATCATTATCTCTATGACAACCCATCTATCAAAGTGCGCTTCAAAGTCAATTACGTTACCTTGGTAAATAGCTGACATTTCTGTTTGTTGTGTTGTCTGCAGTCCGCCTAATAGACCACCAAACAGTTGTTGTTAGAGGTCAGGTCAAACAAAATTTCGAGAGTTGCTCCTAATCTGAGGGCTTATCATAACCAGTTCGTACAACTATGCTGCCAATTTGTGTCTTAAGCAGATAGGTAAACTACCAGCCCGGAGCCTTCGTCTAGAGTACCCTGATGGACCGATAGATAAGTATATACCACCTACCTGCATACTACACTCACTGGGTATCTACCTAGTCACATAAAATACATAGCTACCTAGGTATTTGTAGATATAAGATAGTTAATATTAGGCTAGAGTTGCGGATTGTTGTATGATACTAGCCTTAGCGATATTCTGTGCCCTTTCCAAAAATATCTGTTTATATGTGTCTCTTCATATATCTTATTCCATAGAGTCCGTAGATAGCGCCTTCGAAAATCATGTTGTTGGAGTTCGACATAATTCTTTTATTTTTTAAATCCCTTTCATACTTTCCTGAAGCGCAGTCGAAGTCCGCGAAACAACGGACTAGCTGGTGAATGCCAAGCGAGTTGTTCATTTATTTTCGAGATTGAAGTAGAACATCGTGATCCGGGAGAAGTTTCCGTTAGAAACGGCGTCCATTATTTCCGGCTTTTATAATACCAGCAAGTATCTAAATAGCCTAGTCAAAGCTTCACTCGTGAAATGAACAATTCCAATGAAGCACTTTCTAGGGCTAAAGATATTACATGCCCAGCATGATAGCGCAAAGTACCCAGACGATTGTGACAACTATATAAGCCACGTACCTGGGTGCTTTTGTTTCAACGCACCATTTGATGACACTAGCACCTATAGTCGTACGGAATGAATGAAATAACTAGACTTTCTTAGCCGAACAGGTCCGAAATGCTTTCGTATGGAATTAGAATCTCTGGTAGTGCCATGCCGTTGAAGAACGTGGAAAATGGGGACATGTCTCGATGCTTTAATATCCAAGCGTGGTTAGACCTCTAGAATGATGTCTTTCCTCCTCATCCCCCATAATCGCGATCCGTATTGTTGAAATAAGTGTAAATACTTTTAAGACTTGGAGAACGGACATCCCTTCGATTCTTTCTTGTGTAGCCTCGACGTACGGTGAAGTATGTTGACTACTAGCCTGGGTACTGTTGCTTCTGTTACATCGGCTAACAATGAAGAATCTCCTACATGAGGAAGTACGACATCTATCCCGGTTCACACAGGAGATATATAATGGAATGGATACTCCCATCCCCACTCTGTATCTCAGTAGCATAATACCTAGGCAATGTGTGCAACCGTACATCTCGGTAATTGGCGAATTTTCCCGCATGTCTCGTGTTCTTGTCCACTGTCTAGCCCATTGCTGACCCGTGGATGGCCTTTCAGGGGTTCTATTACTCGTCTACACCTTGTGAAACAAGTCTATCGAGCTTCCCAGAATACTCGCGTGTTAGCAATCACCTCATGCTGACCAATATCTTATTAGTGTAAAATCAGAACCCTAATTGTTGACAAGATTGATAGGAAGGACAAAAGGGGCAGCACAGGACCTATGTACATACCGGCGACTATAGCAAGTAGGGATGCATGCACAACATCCATGTGCAGTTGATACATGCACGCGCCGACGTAGGTCATCTTATAGTAGCTCTCCACATACTTGCATACTTATATGAGTAGGTAAGAGGCTTAAAATAAGGAGAAAATTATCAGGAGGAATGGAAAAGGGGGCGGGCCGGTAGTCCGCATAATAATATGCGTGCTTGCAGCTAAGATGCTTGCATCCGGTAACAAGTATACCCTAGAAATCTCAGATGCTCTATATTTCTGCAGCTGAGCTGTGTGTGTATAATTGTTCTTGGCAGAGCCCTGTGACTCGAACGTCAACCTACTGGGTAGCGCGTTCTACGTGATCTCCCTATCCTTTCAAGGAACTCCTGGTTGCTATGTGTTACCGAACAAGGATACACCTTATTTCGCCATCCGTCTCCCTTCCTTCACCCACAAATAATGGATTATTATGATGGAATGATAGCAAATACTATGTATTTCCAGGTAGGATATACGTTATTTGCTATGTAGACTAAAAAATTAAGAAGATGCAACAACTAGGTGATTGTTGAAAATAAGAATCGTTGTAATAATGCTAGTGCGGAGCGGAATTTTGCTGGTGCATGATCAATATTAGGAGCAGTTCTACAAAAACTACCGAGGACAACCCCGGAACGAGGTGTTCACGCCAATTTTTGAGATGTCATGTACCTATAAACATTGAATGCGTAGCAGTAATACCCAATACTGAAGTACCTAGGTAAGTATTAGTAAGAAGATGCTGTATGTGTGTGTGAGGTAGCCATGGATGGATTTTTGGTGGGGTGGTCACTGACGACCTCGCAACGTGATGACTTAGAAAAGCTGGGGACGAGAATTGGAAAAAAAAAAACCAAAACCTGGAGGTTAAGAAAATACGAAACAGTAGAAAATTTAATTCATATTCACCTTCCCTATTTTCTAGGGTGATCTGCTCCAGCCGTTGATCTGATTTAATCCCAGTTATTCCAATTCAAACTGTCGGGTCTTGGTACGTACCTTTTTAGACAGGCAACTTCAAATGGAACTTGGAAGCGTCCTGGTCGACATGGACATCTGGAGTACCCAAACCTAACCTTCGGTACCTACCTCAGCACTTGCACCTGCACTTGTCCTTCGCCGCCTCATATCGCGGTTTCCTCTCCACACAATTTCTACCACGTACTTGGGAATTTTAGGTCTTTTTAGGTCTTTTTTGACACCTACTAAATCGTCCCCTTACCTTCATACCTTCAACAATCCTTCAACCTTCAACTCTTTTTCACTTCTTGATTCACCCGTCCCTCATCCGTCCCGCACACCAACTCTCTTTTTATCCATTTTCTCGTATCGTATCGTATCGTTTCGTTTCGTTTCTCTGGTTCACAAGAAACATTCCTTTACAACATTCTTTTCCAACCCGGCCGGGCAAGGCACACCTCCAGATTCGGCAGACACATCACCGTGCAACTTTTCGTCTGATCTCGTCCTCCGAAATCTTGCATCCACACACCGACATCTGAGGTCTACCGCCACCTGATTCTTCTCCCGTCTTTGCCATTTTTTTCCAGACTTGTTCAATATCGTTGCATTTTAGTTGACTGATCTCTCGTCAACTTTATCCAACCTTATTCATATCACTCACTAACAAGTCTCCCCCCTCCGACTCGTTGAATTCTGTATTCCGTATTGGTTCCAATTCCCCTCCTTAGAAATCCTTACCAATCTTTCCTTGTGTACCCCTTATTCGACGTGATTTTTTTTATCACATGAATAAGACACCATGCCTGATCTAGGTGCACTCGTCGATTCGTCGATGAACAAGCTCGCCTCCATTGAGGATCGTATTAATGCCTCGACGTTTGGTCGAGTCTTTCGCCTAGATGGCTCCGGTCATGTAAGTTGATTTGCTTTTACCTTTAATCGCCCGATTTCTATACATCCCCTTGTCTTGCCCCCAACGCGATCTTGATATGTATTCCTCTAAGTCGTGAACCTGTTTGGTTTTGCTAGCTCACGATAGACAATAATCCCAACCACAATATTCAAGCGGCTATCATACTAACAATAGCCAGCCTAAAACCGTCCGTGGTTCCTCTTTCTTCCGAGAGATTCGCGCCGGCTTGACTACTTTCGCCACCATGGCATACATCGTTGCCGTCAATGTAAGTACCACATTTACCATCCTCCTGTGATTTCTCATCTAATAAGAAAAAGGCCGCTGTTCTCGCAGATTCCGGAGGTACATGTGAATGTCCCCCGGGAACCGAGCCGGGTTGCCCTGGCGATCCCAACTACGCCAACTGCCAAGCAGGTAAGTATTCTCGAATAAATAGAGCAAGAGATAAGGTTGAGAAGAACCAAGGCTAACTGCTTCCCATCCAGTGCTGAAGCGTGACTTGATCACTGCCACTGCCGCTATTGCAGGCCTTGGCAGTATCCTTTTCGGCTTCCTTACGAACCTGCCTGTTGCTCTCGGGTATGTTAAACTCCTTGCTCTTATAAACCTCCTTCTAACGTGCATCATTAAGACCAGGTATGGGCCTTAATGCCTACTTCACGTACCAGGTCGTCGGCTGGCACGGTACTGGCAAGGTCCCTTATCGGATCGCCCTTACTGCCATCTTTGTGGAGGGCTTCGTCTTCATATTCCTGGCTCTTACCGGAATGCGGCAGTGGCTAGTCCGCATGATACCGGCTACTATTAAGACTGCGTGTGGTGTTGGAATTGGCCTATTCTTGACAGAGATTGGATTGTCCTACTCAGCAGGTATTGGTGCCATCACGGGAGGTTTCTCTACTCCCCTTGCGATTGGAGGATGCCCTGCAGAGTTCCTCGACTCCAAGGGCGAATGTGCTAGCCACATCATGGAGAATCCTGGGGTAAGAAGCTCTTTCTAGAGAATCAAGTTTCCTTGACTAACAGCTGGTAACAGATGTGGATCGGTATTTTCATTGGCGGCATCTTCGTTGCATTCTTAATGGCCTTCAAAGTCAAGAGCGCCATCATCATCGGTATTGGAATTGTATCCATCATGTCTTGGCCGTGAGTAGAGTGTCTTTCAAACTTATGAAGAATATGTGGGGACTGACTGACGCTTTTTTAGCCGCAATACCCCATTCACCTACTTCCCTTACACGGAAGCTGGCGAGGAACGATTTCAATTCTTCAAGCAGGTTATCGCATTCCATCCCATCGAGTCCGTCTTGAATGTCAATGAGTGGAATCTCTCCGGCGCCAATGGTGCTCAGTTCGCCTTAGCACTCATTACTTTCCTCTACGTTGACATCATCGACTGTACTGCAACTCTGTACTCGATGGCTAAATTCTGTGGAGTTGTGAAAGATGATGGCGATTTCCCTCGTTCAACCATTGCTTATTGCACCGATGCCTTCATGATCTCGATCGGTTCTCTCTTTGGTTGTTCACCCTCCACCGCCTTCATCGAGAGTGGTGCAGGAATTGCGGAAGGAGGTCGAACCGGACTGACCGCTATCTCGGCCGGCGTTTGCTTCTTAATCTGTCTCTTCTTTGCCCCGATTCTGGCCTCTGTTCCGCCCTGGGCCACAGGATCGACCTTGATTCTGGTAAGCTTATCCACAAAGTCAGAAATGGAAGAAGGGAATGACTAATAGTTTTTCAAAGGTCGGCTGCCTGATGATCCGTCAAGTTATCAACATCAACTGGCAATACATCGGCGATGCTGTGCCATCCTTCGTTACGCTAGCCTTTATGCCTTTCAGCTACAGCGTCGCCTACGGCCTCATTGCGTGAGTACCTTCTTATTAAGTGAAGTAGCGCGAACTAATCATAAATATAGGGGAATGATGGTTTATGTCGTCCTCAACACCATGATTTGGGTTGTTGTGAGACTCACCAAGGGTAGAGTCGTCCCATCGAACTGGCACGAGAAAGAGGTTTACGACTGGGGAATGGCATCCAGGGATGTTCCTGGATGGATGAAGAGTATCCAGCGACGAATTCTGCCCTCCCGCTTCCACATGGACGACACGAAGGACGACGTGGAGTTGGTTGACAATGATAGCGCCATGAACGCAGCCACCATTTCGCGAAGCAACTCGGCCGAAGACAAGGACGTACACGTTGTGGAAAGCCAAGCCCACCCCGACGCGCACACCAGCCACATCAGTCACGTGTACTCACAGGCTCCGGGCCACGTTCAGCCTCAAATTCAGCCTCAACCTTACCCTCACCCCCAGGTTTACACTCAAGCTCACCCCCAGGCTCCTCACCAGGTTCCTCATCAGGTTCCCCACCAGGTTCTCCACCAGGCTCCCCAACCCCAGGGTCAGATTCAGAGTCAGACTCGGGCTCAAGGACAGTCGCAACCTCGTGATCACTACCTTCCCTCCCTTGACTAAAAAGTAAAGGGATAACTAACTTATGTGCGTTGATTACGATCACGCATCTGCCAGTATCAGGCAATTTCTCGTCTAGAAGTGTTTTCTTCGTCTATGGAGGGTAATGATGATGATGAAGAACACTAATGAAGGAGAGAATCGCGTCAGTTGACTGGCCATGATGATGCCAGTAAAGAACGAGATGATTCACGTAATATTTCTTGAGAGATCTGTGGAAAGACTAAGCTCCTCATCTTGGGGATGCATATACCTAGTCTCATCCAAGGCTAAGTGTAAAAAGCAGATCTCCTTTGCTATAGCTGAGATAACAGACACTACACGACAAATTCCTTCCCTTCCCCTGCCCCCCAAAAATAGACGAATGAATAAAGTACCCAAGTACATAGGCTACATATGATTCTGAGTGCCGTAGTTTATCCGCCTTATCTTATCAGGCCGTCAGTAGATGCGGACCTTAGCTCCCGCAACTTCCAAGTTGTTAAAGGCCCACAGTAGCTTCCCGCCTGCCCCCGCTACGCAGGTACGTAAGCATAATTGTGTACCTGATGTACGTACCTGGGTACAAGATACCTACCTAGGTAATTATGATATGTAGCTCTTTTATTAATTCACATCTTCGACCGCCGTGCAACTTGACATCACGGAAATCTTTTATTCGGCTATGTTATGCGATTTCTACGCTTTCGTCTTCCTTAATCAAGTAACCCTAGGTCTATTACAGCTTGACCTACGTAATACAAGTCTACAGCCAGCACCTTGCCTACTCAGGCAAACTTAATTAAAAGATGAGTGGTGGATGGAATACCAGTTGAGTTAACCTCGTTCTCCGTTTGTTAATCATGGGTACGGATTGCTAACTTATTGCTCGTAGTTGAGTCGGATGCTGTATGCGAAGCCCTAACCTACCTACTTAGTGCATTCTACTATTTCCAGGGCTAACCAACATTGCTACAGGGTGTCTTTACGTTCCTTCTCAATAACCTGGGCGTCCAGGATGTACAATTCGAAGAACTGCTCACGCTAGAGCCGGAGGCGCTCGCCGAGCTCTACCCCGTCTACGGCGTTATCTTCCTCTTCAAATACCCTACCGACACACCGTACACATCGACCGACAAGCCGCTCGATGGCGCCTTCGACCGCGACGCAGCGGAGAACCTTTGGTTCGCGGCGCAGACGATACAGAACGCGTGCGGCACGCAAGCACTACTAAGCATGTTGATGAACAGAGAAGACAGCGAAGTAGAAATCGGGGAGAAGCTAAGAGAGTTTAAAGAGTTCACGATGGTGCTGCCGCCGGAGTTCAGAGGCGAGGCTCTGAGCAACAGCGAGCTCATCCGCGACGTGCACAATAGCTTCGCCAAGAGTAGCCCGTTCGTCGACGAAACGCAAAGACATGGCGGCGAAAGCGAGGACGCTTTCCATTTCGTAGCCTATACCCCGATCAACGGAACGCTGTACGAACTCGACGGCCTGCAGCCGGCACCTATAACGCACGGAGCGTGCTCCGCGGAGGATTTCCCGGCGAAGGTTACGGAGGTGCTGCAGCGTCGTGTCGCGAGATACGACCTCTCAGAAATCCGATTCAACCTTATGGCTATGGTCAGAGACCGCCGAATCGCGGCCCGAGAAATCGGCGATGTGGAGGCTTTGGCAAGGGAGGAGAGGAAGAGAAGGGATTGGCAGTTCGAAAATGCGCTGCGACGGCACAATTTCGTTGGCTTCGCGGGCGCGGTGCTGAAGGGTGTTGTGGATATGAAGCTTAAGGAAGGGGGTGAAGGCGCGTATACCCGGTGGGTCGAGGAGGCGAAGGCGAAGACGAGGCAGAGACTTGAGGGCAGGAAGAAAGGGGGTGGTGAAGATATTGAGATGGGTGGTTAGGGGTTACAGGTGGATATGGTACGGGTTTATTCCCATCGTGAGATCTTATGCTAGAGGCGGCGAGGACTTGCAATGTGTTCTTGGTGGCCCTCCTTGTTTGTGGTGGTATGGGATAGGCACTATGTCTTAGAGCTACGAATTACGATACTCACTGTATCGGCGGTAACATGCTATTGCAGATTTACGGCGTGGGATGCGCTCAACGCGAAGTCATTGTACCTCTGTGGATAATCGCTAACCGAGCATCTACATACATATGTCCTTCTGATGGAGCTCCTAAATCGGAGTTCGGATATGGATCTCAAGTGGAACCTAGAGAAAACCCCTATAGAACAGGGAGATACCCAGCCTTTTGCATGTGCATACATAGTTTCCACTCCATTCGGCTCGGTTCCTGGTCCCATTCACTGTCCTACTCCGCCACCCGACACGACTGGCTACCGAGGAAATCCTTCCCGGCGTGGCCGTCACATCGCTAGCTGCATGGCCGCAAACAAAGCTTGATACATTACATGCATTCTGTAAGGCACTGGGACGTTGTGCGATTGAGGGGTGGGATCTTCATCGTTTTTTTCAAGCTCTCGGACCTTCTCCTCACTTTCGGGATCAACCTAGGTTGTTTTAAGGCAAAGGTTTGCGATCGCCCACCCCGGCTCCCATGCCGTGACGGCGGGAATTGCTTACTATATAAGGACAAACAGATTTATCGAGGATCTGTATGGTCAATTAGGTGAGTAACGAATTATGCCTGGTTGGGTAGGTGTGTGATTGAGGCGCTTTTTATGTACAACGGGTAAATTAAGCTGTTCTTGCTAGCACGCAAGGAAGGGATGGGTTTTATACTAGATCTTGGGTATAACTCGCCGCTCGGACTGGTCTATATATACTCTTTAGGTAATGGCAATCGAGCTTTATATAAATCGTGGTTTGCTATACCTTGTTTACTAGTTTTTAGGTTTGTGTCTGCTCAGGACTACGTTGGATAACGATGGCCATGGCCCAGGATCCAGGGATATGACAATTTGGAGATTGAGGTATTGGATTCCTTAAATATTAAAGAAGCTTAGCTATTGACATTATTTTATTCGTCAGTTATTCGACATGTTAACAAGAAGCATAATATTTAGTAAGCACTCTGAATCTGTGCAGTACATAGATGATGTATAAAATGGAACTTGAGAACCCCCTATAATTACGTAAGTAGACACATAAAGGGGAATATCTCTAATATCAGGCTCGTTCTAGACTATGATGATGTGGCTTTCATTTAAGTATATGAATTATTCAAATTTCGTGGGTGATAGGGGTTTCCTTCGTTCTAAACTTGCCTGACAGGCGATGAACTTGGAGAATCGCTTTTCACGAGGGCAACCTAGGTAAAATGAAGCATATGTAGATGAATTACTTTAGTTTCTTGAAGCTACTTGAATCCTATTTGACTACATAGAATATCTCTTCGTACGCCCAAAACTTGAATAATGCGTATTTCGTGATCCATGACTTTAAGGGGTAGTGGCGTTGGTAAGAGGCCAGTTGATGCCCTTGTCTGCGGCACCCGTGTTTCCTAGTCCTGCACAGCTGTATAGACCGACTGGGTTGTTCTCTGTAGCCCTCATGTACTGGAGGTCGAGGCATTCCTCTGTTTTTCGTGTGAGTCTTGGGAGTAATATGGTTATAGGATGACGTGATACTTACGTGGGCTCGACAACTCAAGAGCGATTCTTCCGTCTGGCATGGCCACCCACTTTTGAGAGTCGGCTGTGTCAGAGCACTCCTTAATGTAGATGTTGGCCATATCCTTCCAGTTGGCTATTCATCCCGTCAGCTTGGATTGATTCGTAGTATGATCTGTTGGGTAATTACCCTTTTCACCTCCATCGAGACATAGCTCAGTGCCAGCTAACTGAATCTTCGTGTTGCCACTCGTGATATACCATTGTTGGTCAGCAGACTGAGCACCAGTCTTACTATATACGTGAGAAGATAGGTTAGAATGTATGTTTGCAATCTATTGAGGGAGTTTTTAGACGAACACTACCAGAGTGCTACCGCTAGAAGCTGTCTTGGGGACCAAGACGAACTTGGAATCCACCATCGACGTGATGTATACGGTACGGTAGCCTTCAGGGGCCTGCGCCAGGCCAGTCGCGACGAACGCCAGCATGAGGAAGGAAGTCGCGAACATTTTGCTTTCAGTTGTAAATTTTTTGTACCTATGTAAATTTCAGGAGTGGACGATGCACGATAGTAGGATCGCCAGTGACGCCACGAACTGAAGGGTACATGATATTTATAAAAGAGCAGGTTTATCTATCAGGACAACTAGAACATCTAGGTTTGCCCAGAATCAATTTACTAGCCTAATTGACGACCAATCCTCAAGTCTCATAAATATATTAAAACTCGCTCGAAGCTGGACAACTCTGAGGACACTCCCCATTTCTCGGAGCTTGGTATGCATTACCTAATCCGTCAATGATCTATTAATTAAATTGACGGAGAAGGGCCATGGGTTGTATTCCTCGATCGTCGGCAGATTGTTCACGAGATGGGCACCAATAGATCTGCCGCTATTCCTATCTCCGCCCTCACCTTTACCCCCCTATATCATAGTCGGCTAATATGTACTAGAGCAAGGTACGGCACTAGATTCTCTTGAGGCGACTTTATGTTGTCTCCGACCGTACCTCATTCAGGAAATCTTTGGAATCAATTATATCATCGACAGTCCTGTCAATAACCGTTCAATTACGGACAACGTTCAAGAATTAGGAGGCAAATAGTTCTTGGAGTGTTGGCAAACTTTTGGCTTCACCACAACACCTAAACCACCCAGTTGTAACTATATAGAAGACACCAAATTATATTCTAGCCGTAGATTAGAACTGTCTCGAATATTCTGCTGGGGTAGATGGTAATGATGATGGTTTTCGTGTTGAATAGGAGAAAATTTAGCTCGAGAGTACGGTAAATAGTCTAATTCAACGTCAATATACCCACTCCTTTCTATCACCTTATTAATCGCAAACTATGTATTATCCATAGATATGGGGGGATCTAGGTCAATTGAATATTCTGCGAAAATACCCCTGAATATGCTCATGCTTCGCTCTAATGGGCCAGACGTAGAACAACCTCCACTATTGACCAAAAACAATTCTCATAACATATTTCTATTCCTTAATTACCTACTTAGAAATATAGTATCCGTAAACGTTTTCAGTGTAGTTATAAAGAATATAGGGGGATAAAATCGGTCATGACGGGGCTTGCCCCTATTGTTTCAAGCTCGTCCGTGAGCTGCAGTAGCCACAGTCTCTACATTCACGACAACAACACTGCAAATATCGCATTGATGCGTAATTCCAAAACAGGACTTTGGAATTATCCATTCGGTAATGTTTCTTAGATAATTGTCAAGTTTGATGATTTAAAAACATACGTCAATAGGTATTTTGCCCAAATCTTGCGCTCAGGCCCAACCCAGAAACCGACCCCGGCTCAACCTCCCCTCGCGATTCCATCCGTTTCAAAAACTTCCAAATCTTTGATGAGGAATCAACATCCCTACGCTACTCCTTCCCCGCGTAGATCCCTCAGGTTCGGGAACCGGATCACCCCTGGGTTAGGATCATAGCTAAGGATCGCTAATCTACGACTGCGCCGTCCTGCTCATCTCAATCTAAACATCTCGTGTCTTTGGCCCCTTCCCTGTTACCTGATACGTACGCCTAAGCTCAAAGAGGTGAATGCAGCGAATGTTAGCTTATGAAACTATGATTATGGTAGCCGTAGTAGTAGATTATCTTCAGTGGAACGCATCTTTAACTAACTTGAAGATAGAGAAGTTTAAATGTTACATCGTTTCAGGTTTCAAAAACCATAGCCTAATACCAATAGAGTAAACTCGACGAGTGGCTTGACCTTGACCGACATGGAATCATTACACGGCCCCTAATACTAATTAGGACTGGGATAGTGGGGGATTGACGATGTCTCCTAATATCATCAAGACGGACACGATTACATCACAATAAATCAACACGACTAAGATATAATGAAAAAGTAGTTTATAAATATATTAACAAGATAGAAATAGGTAGTAGTATATGAGGTAATTGAAGAAAATGATATGAATCGTAACAATACTGGATATCCTCGCCGAATAACTGCCCATCCCAAACGCCCTGAGGAAGACAGAGGTATGTTCTCTGTATGAATGCCTACTGCGTCTCTTATTCTGATACGCGCAGGCGGAGTGGCCTATTACAGGGCACTGCCATGCCCCTTAATTTTCCCGGTTTGTACAATTTTACTTAGTCAAGAGATGGTAGTGTTGCTCATGATTGAGATTCACCTTCCCAGAACCAGTATCTATTTGACATGTTAGTTAGATATTCAGTAGAATTCGCGCTTAGGAATGGGAACATACTGTGCGGAATATTGCACCTGGAATGAAGCCGGTTGGCCTTGGCACGTTGCAGGGGCGGAACCGCCTGCCGTGTTGATTCGGTAGACCTCCTCCAAGTTGCCCGTAGAGCCGGTCTCAGTCTTCAGCTTTAGCCATGTAACAGCCTTCTCGCCTTGTTGACCCCTAGGCGCATCATCTGGTGCGTTCGACTGGTTGGTCTTGCTGCACGGAGCTTCGCCGAGGTTGTACTGGTTCGTGTCGAGGTTGAAGAATGGGGTCGTGGCGTCTTTGAAGAAGTGGTGACCTGAGATCATAAGGTTGGTCGGGCCTAAGCGGGTGTTTTCCTGTGTCGTGAGGTTGAATTGCAGCGCGACCTTCGGCAGGATCTGAAGTAGATCCGGGTATGTTGAGGCGACGCAGCTAGCGTTGAAAAGAGTTGCAACAGCTCCTACGGCAGTGGGTACGGCCGTGGCATTAGTCGTATCACAGGTATAGTTTTGCGTCCCACGGCCTATAGCCACGTGCTTTAGAGTAAGACCGGCGGATGGAGGTGGCAATGGTGTAGGAGCTGGGAACTATGTTAGTTGGATTACAAAAAACGTTGGTGAGATAGTGACAAACCTGATGCCATCTGAGCCTTTGAAAGATCGCAAACCGGAGCTGAAGCCATGGACTTCCCTAATTCGACCTTCGATGCCAACATGTTGAAGTACTCGGAGACAGTTTCGAGGCCGTCTGGCTTAGCGGCGTTCCAGTTGAAAGATGGCCATGTTGGGGCAGCGATGACGCTGGAAGCGCTGAGGAATGATACCAATAATGTCGAGGCATACATTTTGATAGATGTGAGTCGGAAGAAGTATGAGGAATGTGTCAATGTTGAGTATCCGAAGTCTGAATCGATGTGGTTTCTTCGTTGAGTTCTTAGGTAGTCTTGGTCGTTATAAGCGTAGATGTCGACTAATAAGAAATAGAAAACCCAAAGAAAACCCGGCCTAAGATACAGAAGATAGATAGACTAGATGGACAAGGAAATAAAGGAAACACTAAGGAGATAGAGAAATAGAAAACGTAAAAGGAAATGATCTCCCGGAAGAGAGATATATATAAGATAGAGTTGAAGATGTATATACAGTGGTTGAACACATCTTCGGGAGCGGGATGAGATGGGGTTATTAAATGTAAAGACGCCGCCAGCCTACCTTTGAACTGCTTGGATTTTCTTGGCTACGCCTTACCCCAGTCCAGCGGCACGATAACGTGGGACCCTGAATGGGTCCTAAATTTGCACCGGGAAGTCTGCAAGACCAAGCAAGGGTCTATCGAGAAGTTCTAGCTTCTGCAGCTGAAGAATGGTCATTTTTGCCTATGAGCCCGCGGTAAAAGGGCGAGCCGGCGAGAACTAGACGCAAAGAGGGTGGTAGTATTCCATTTTTTTGAAAACCCCTGCCATCGATTTAACATGGGGCTCTGTATGGAGAGCCAAGCGATCTGCAGCTAGGACCCGTCAACAGGGATGAATAGCCGGCGAACGATGATCTTACTGGCTAACGAAGCTACCTTGCAAGCGCCAGCGGCCGCCTCTTCGTCGGCCACCCGGTCAACGCTTGGATGATATTTCTTGGTGTATCCTAGAGAGATGAAGAGGGGTGTAGCGGCAAAACGATTGATGTTTGAAAATACTACACTTCTCTTCAAGTTACGCAAATAATTATCATCAGCGTTGAGGATAGTCGTGTTTTGCAAGACTGGATATAGCAAAGACACGAGAGATCATAATAAACGGTTTGTATTCCATGGTGTGCCACGTGTAGAGACGTTGGTCGGTAGCTCGCTGCAGGGCGTATCAGACGTAAGGGTCTTCTCAACCGTGCACTCGCAATGACATGTGCAATGATCCAGTTTCGAAATAGAATTTTGGAATCATGTAACACGACGGCCAACGGTATCTTACCAAGTCATGGAATCATCGTTGGAAATTGGAATCCTCATTGACGCCAGCATGGCATTGCTAGATGGGGAACCTCCTGAAGTAAGGTGGGCGAAGCACGTAGCTCGTCAGCTAATTTCCAGTGCCAAAATGACCCATCTCGTCTTTCTGATGCTTTGCTAAAAGAATCATGTATGTTGTCGTAATAACGACCAAGCTACTAAGCCTTAGTTCAAGGAACTCACAGATCCGGCTGACGATGGAAGCCGTTCCGCTGCAACTTTAGGATCGGCCTAGAACTTGATTGATGCCAGCTTAATTACGCATCATTGGCAGATCCACTGCAGAAAAAAAGCAGAGAAAGTTTTAGAGGCTGGGAGGGGATCTCGGTTGCTTGCAGACGCCATCAGATCATACAACGTAGAGTAAGCGTTGTACCGTAGTGCTGTAGTATTCCGTGCCTTGGTTCCAAGGTTGAAATTGATAAGTGATGAGAAAAGAAAATGTGTGTGAATGGACAAGGGGGCAAGGATTAAGAAGGTATTGGCGTATTAGCCCGTTGAGAAGGTGGGTTAATTTCCCACGCAGCAAATCCGGGCTAATTCTTTCGACCCCGCATATACATTCACCTGCAGACGTGCAATGTGGCGCTTAACATCTCAAAATAGCAACAAGCGCGCCCGACCACCCAAAAATAACAAAATTAGGCCTCGGGACCTCTCGCTTAACGCCGGACCCTATCATACCCGTTCGGGCCAATTAGCCCAGATAATACGCATCTGCCAATCACCACGCATGCAGTTTTTCGGCTTCTCCTGCCACCGACTGGTTCCTGGGAAACGGGCAAATTTATATTGAATGCAATACCACCTTACGTACAGGTTTTTGCAAATTAGCTTCTTATTACATATCATCGAGGTTGCCTCGTCTCAGGTGGTGCTGAAAAGAGGGAAAGCGTTTCGCTCGTCCGACGGCCGAAAACTCCGTCCATACTACATACCTACCTACACATACATGTACAGATCTGTATATCAAGCCATCTTATGTCACTAATACCAATAGTCTAACACTTAGTCTAGCGGTCTAATGTGCACATTATGTCTCGCCGAACAATATATCGAAGCCTTCCCGGCCTCCACCCGTCTGTTGTACCACCACCAGTCTCGGATGTGGGTTGCACCCGCGGTCAAGACATCAATTCGCGCCCTGTGATTGGTGGCTCGCCTACGGTGAGTATCGAACAGTTGTGTACGCGAGTAGATTAACACTGTACTCATGCTTTTGTGGCCTAGTCTGCCAGCGTCAAAAGCCCGGGGATGATCCAGAATAGGCAGTAATTAAGCCAGTTACGTAGTCCCCTGTGTAGCCAAGTCCGGTATTCGCTGAGTAACCGAGTACAGATATTACTCGCCCATCGCCATCAGGTGCTATTAGCCAATCAGGGAAGAGTCATCAACGGACTAAGGCTGTCTCAGGCGGGCCGTCAAATTGCGTGCATCGTATATCCAACACGGCGGCTCGGGGTGACCACATTTACAGACCTTGGCTTCCTTTCACAGTATGGAACAAATGAAGATGGTTCCTCCATTTAAGATGGGCATACTATGACTCCGAAGGTGGGCATCGTGATTCTTTCATTACTGCACGTTTGCTTGTGACTATCTTGTTGCCTGCCTCTTCCGAGCCTTCTTGCTCCAATGTCGGCATGGTCTTGGTTGTGTCTCAATTAGCATCAACTATAATCTAGGTACCTAGACATGCAAATACGCCGTGGTAGTCTAACGCTCAAATTCTAATCGATACAGGCAAGATATTCAACTCAACAGGTTAGTATTAGTTGCATGGCACATGCCGTATTAAACAAAAGCCGGCTCGTAATGGTACAGTAGATGTATAACCCTGCGGACCTAATTATCAGTGCCCGTTAAAGCCTTCTTCTTGCCAACTCCCAGGATTGGCAGCTTGCCCTCTCCCACCGGTGTTGCCGCCGGCCACCCCTCCCGCTGCAGCAGCAGCGGCTATACCCTGGCTAAGATTGCTCGAATGCTGGTCGACGTCCGACGTGCCGAGCCAGTAGAGCGAGAAAAATACTAGGATATGTAATGCGACGCAGTAAGCTGCAAAAAGATTCCTGCTTGTTCTCGAAGCCAACACCATCCGGGTTACTGAGTAGACTATTCTCTCTGGAAGACTCATCCGTTTATAGGCCCTTGCTGACTCACGGCCTCTGAAAGCCGCAAAAGGCGAAATATTGGATTCGTACGCCTTTTTATACCGGTCTAAGGCAATTCCTGGGTTGCCCGTACCGCCCATGGCAACTACTGACGGATTCGGATTTGATGCATATGCAGATGATGACGACGCTGACGGCCCATTACGGTTATAAGTCGACACGTACCGCGTCTTCTCGTATAGTTGAAGGTTGTCCTTCTGTAAGGCTGCGATCTCTTGTCGGAGTTGTGAAACCGTGCGATGACTCTCTGACAACTCCCCTTCGAGCTGAGCATTCCGCTTCTTGAAGCGGTCACGTTGAGCGGTGATCATGGGCAAGATACCCGAACCACCACCCATTGGCTCGCCCCCTGTCACGCGGGGATCAAAACCGGATATGATAGACGAAGTTGGCGAAGTTCTTCCGCCTCTCCTCCCAGGTGCTATAGACGGCGCGTATCTTGTGTAAGTACCTGCCACTGATGCTCCTGAGGGGAAAGCGTTCTGTCCTTCGGATTGAAGGCTAGCTAGATCGTTCTCTAGCTGTGCATTGAGGTTCTGGGACCTCTCTAAATCTGCATTTGTTCTCGACATATCCTCCTGTAGGTTCTCTAACCGACTTTGGAGATCTTGGTGAGATACCCGTAAAATGGTTAGCTCGTCGCTCAACTTCTTGTTCCTGGCTAATAATAATTGTTCAAGGGTATCACCCTTCCCCTTTTGGGCGGAACCGTTCGACTCCGAAGCGGCTAGCACGTCGTCGTCATCGCCCGTCGCAAATTCGATACTCTTCAAAACTTCAAGTTCTTGCTTAATATCGTCGTAGTCGTTCCACTTTTGAACTTTCGTCTTCAACCCGTCACGCTCCTCTTTCAAAAGACCGACCTCTCGTTCCAAGCCTCGCAGTCTGGTATCGATATCCCTCTTGAAAGCCTCCTTCTCAACTCTTGCGGAGTCAAGTTTGCGGATGAGAGACGAGTTCTCCGATCTCATACGAATATATCCAGGGTCGTCTTCTAGAACTGGTGCTTGTGCCGGAACTTGAGACTTGGACTGGGCAAGTTCTAAGCGTAATTGTTCATTTCGAGCTTCAACCTCGGCGAGCCTTGCGCTAGTTCGTTCCAGGTCAGAATTGACCATTTCCAACTCTGCGCTCGTAACGTGACCATGTCTGCCTTCAACATCCGCATCTTCGGATCCTTTTAAACGTTGGTTCACCTCGTAACTAGCCTTGATTTCGTTGATGAGCCTATCCTGGCTTTCGATTTTCTCTTCCAGTGCTTTCTCTTTTGCTTCCCAGTTGTCTTTCTTTTCGTCCACGACTGCGGTCCACGATGCCTCTACTTCTTTGACTTTAGTCTCGAGATTGTTTTCTAGTTGTTTTCGGTTGGCACTTTCCGATTGAAGTCTCGACTCAGTCTCCTCTAATTGCGATGTAAGTTTGGCGACATTATTCTGTAGGTGTTGGTTTTCCTCGGTTAGCTTGGGTAGGGTGTCCTCGGCTACAAGCATAGAATCAACGGAGGCTTCGAGCAAAGGATACGGGTCAGGCGCATTCTCGAGGGCAGAATAGACTTGTAGGAATGCGGAATTGGTGGATTTTGAATGATTGGTGAGGAGGTCGATGAATGTCTGGTAGGCTTTTAGAAGGCCTTTAATCTCTGATAATTTATTCGCATCGTCTAGTTTGCGGAAATCTTTCGTCTTCTGAGCAAGGTCTTTTCGCTGCACGGTGGAATCTCGCTGAAAGGCTACGATGTCTGAAGCAGTGTTGTCGAGAGCCGACATTAACGAGCCTAAGTCGATGTCTAACGAGAATTAGTATTGGGCATAGCAACAAAATTATTGCAAGTAGCATAGGCGCATACTTCTCCATGCCGAAATAGCATGTTGAAACTGATTGGCTCCATCCTGGCCAGAGTTATCTGCTTGTCCATCACCAGAAGGTTGCGGTGCTGATGGTTGCGCGGCCTTGGGCGACTTAGACACGTTGGCCATCTTTTTCTTTCAGGGTTGGCAGGGTTGGCAGATGTCGCTGCCACAATTATCGTATCATCAGATAGGAATTAGCTGGTAGGAAGATGGTATAATAGACCGATTAGAGCAAAAGGAGACGGGATCGGATCAACGTTAGTGATAGTTGGTCGTTGGCGTTGGGTGTAGGACTTTGAATTAGAATAGTTATGAAGTTGAACGTGTTCGTTCAATGTTCCGTCGCCTCTGCTAAAAGCCAGGTGCTGGATGCATGTGCAGGGATCCACCAGCTCGGCGACTCGGTTTTACAGTGGGCTATGAGCTTGAATAAACTACGCTATCCACTGTAATTGTCCCTGAGACCCCTGAAAGGATACAGCCTATCAGAGTCTGATTTGGGAAGTCTAAATTCAACTTTACGTAGGAGCCTGCCCAGGTGCCTACCTCACTGGGACGTACCTACTGTACAGTACCTGTAGGTACGTAATCCCAGCCTCAGTTAGGAAACTCCACTTCAGCTTCCAGTTCCAACAGATCTCAGCCCCATAATCAACTGATTAGAATTATCTATCTTTTCTGTTACTTATCAATAATCTAGTAGCTTGGATCTTAATGTTATACAGCAAGGCGCGAACATGAGAGACTTCGACCTGATATGATGCTGCCGTTTTCGCTATGGCTTCCGATCCTCAAGGCGACAAGCGATCGCTAAAGGAGTTTGACGTAGGACCTTTTGTGCTCCGTACTCTATTTGAAGATGTTCCACTATCGGAAGATGGCACCAGGGACGATATAAAGATCAATTGTGTCGAATATCTAGGTGCGCATAACATACGAGATCTTCGGAGGTCTATATCAATAGCTAACGGTCCTCTTAAGACGATCACCTTTATGTAGGCACGTCCGACTCGGAACTCCTTCACTTTTTCCAGATACCCCCCGATCCTGGAGACAAATCCAGCGCGCCGACATTCATTCTCGCGTCACGATTGCGCCCTGCTTTTGCCGAACCCGCAAGCGCATCTAATTTTACACGACCCGGTGTTCAACAGATTCTATTACTACCCTCCGTTGGCAAGGCTTGTATTCTTTGCAACTGGACCGTTACCTTTTATTCGCTCCCGGAGCTAAGCCCTGTATTTGGCTCAACACAAGTCAAGAATTGTAACTGGGTCGGCGGCATAGACCTCAATGAACTGAGCATCGATAACAACCGAGGGGATCCCGCCAGTGTTACTATACTGCTGTCGTTAAATCGGAAAATTCAAGTTGTTGCCATTGCTGATGGAGCTCGTCCTATAAAGAAGATTGATTTTGCCGGGAGCACGATATCCATAAGGAGGGACTCGATCGCGTGTGTAGCCGACTCACGAAGCTATGCGCTACTTGAAATTAGCCAACAGTTAAAGATCCCTTTGATGTCCATCTCCTCACTGGATGAGGTTGAACCTGGCAATGTCGTTGGCCAAGCCCAACATATTTCCGGAAGTTCTGGTGGACTTCTACGAAGCAACTCTTCTGCCCAGTCTCGCTCCCAGGCCTTGAGTCCCGAACCCTCTGCTCATAAACGAGGAACTAGCCTAGGCGATTTTATCACAGGCGCTACCCGGAGACAGGAACACCGGGTCAGCGAGGACGATGAACCCATATCTCGTGGAGCGACTCCACCTGTGATGGAGGCAGGTCAAAAAACACCTGATGAGTCAGCGCCAGATAGTGCAACCAAGGACCAAATAAGCCGACCGGCTGCGACTGGTCGACCACAGCCGGGCTTTCTCAAACCCTTGATCGTATCCCCAACGCCAGAAGAGTTTCTTCTGGTTACTGGCACAGGCCCATTAGAGCCAGGCATTGGGATGTTCGTAAACCTAGATGGCGATCCAACAAGACCTACCATCGAGTTTGATCGATATCCTAAGGAGATTGTCGTCGACGGAGGATCTGTAGACGTTTCCTCGTCACGGACCTCGCTCGGTCCAGAAGATGAGGGATTTGTTCTCGCGTCAATGGGAAGGGATTTTCCCGATGGCGTCCATTACGGTTTAGAGATCCAACGCTGGGATGCCGATGCCGATGCGGCTGAAGGCGAGGTGGCGAAATACTGGCTTGAGCCACCAAATGACGGTTCAGTTGTCAATTCTCAGCAAAGTATAGGGATAAGATCTCTACGTGGAGTTCAGGACACAAACTTCTCCGAAATCGTGGATAAATTATGCCGACGAAGATTTATGCCGTTTTCTTCCGGTGGCCTAGATGCTTCAACTATGTCTTTACGGACCGTTGATTCGCGAACAGCATCTTCTATGGAGAGACTATCTAAAGAAAGGGAGCTATTTGAAAGGGATACTGATTCTTCAAGTGAAGACTTTCTACCAGACTCTTGGCAAGCCACTCGCAACGCCGAAGAGCAAGAGTTTGCTCGTCGCCTTGCTGGAACCACTGCTCGCTTAGCTGTATGGTCTGGAAAAAACATATGGTGGGCCGTTCGAAACCCATTAATTTTGAGGCTAGATGCGCAGCTGGAAGCGACGGTCGCATCGTCAAATCAGGCTTCTTTCATACGGAAAAATCTGTTCACTATCCTAAATTCTTTCCGTGGCCAAGATGCGACATCCGAGCTCGAATTTCTAACTTTTAGCTACATCCGACAACGAGCAGGTATTCTCTTGCTGACAAGCTTTCTTAAATCAGAGGATACTCCTTTTTCGGAGTCGGAACTCCGAGCCATGGAGGAAATCTTAGTAGACAGCCTCCTCGATCCTCGGGTTGTTTTGTCCCTTGTACCTGGTGTTCGTAATGAGGTTATCGAGACAAAACGGGGTATATGGATCTTCGGAGGTGTGAAGTTGACTGCCGAGGAATTTATCTCGAGCAGGGACTTCGATAAGGACAATTCAACCATGAGCACATTGTCGCAGCCAGTATTGCATTTCCTAAGACGTTTCCTAACTGCCTGGCGACGTAAGAAAGGCTTCGGTAGCATACCAGACGAGAATGAGGTCTTCCGTACCGTTGATGCGGCTTTACTTGCTGTTCTCCTTGAATTAGATCAACACTCAACTCCTGGCCCAGCCAAAGCAAAGTCTGTCCGCGCAGATCTATACGAACTCGTGGATACTGGGGTCGACTGCTTTAATAGAGCAGAGACTTTAGTCGAGTCATACCATCGTCTTTATGTACTGAGTAGGCTTTATCAAAGTCGCAAAATGGTGGCTGATGTCTTGGCCACCTGGAAACGTATTATCGAAGGCGAACGGGATGATGGAGGAGAATTAACCGACGGTGAACAGCGCGTGCGTGAATATCTCTCGAAAATCAGCAATCAGGCACTCGTCCAAGAATACGGAATTTGGCTTGCGAACCGAAACCCAAAGCTTGGTGTCCAAATATTTGCTGAGGACAAGGGTCGCGCCCCCAAGTTCGAGCCAGGCCAAGTGGTCCAGCTTCTTAGGGAAGAAGCCCCCGACGCAGTAAAGTACTACCTCGAGTATCTCGTTTTCGGCAAAGGTCACACCGTATACGTCAATGAATTGATCATGTACTATCTGGATATCGTGATCACTCGGCTTCGAACATCGCCTGAACATCGCGAGGTGGTGAAATCCACTTATACGGCATACCGTGCTTTACACCCACCGAAACCTACGTACCGCCAATTCCTGACGGACAACGCCCCTGCCGATGACGAAGCTTGGCATAGTCGATTACGACTCTTACAATTGCTCGGTGGTAGTCACAATTACGACTTAGCAGTTATTAGGGACCGAATCGCAAGTTTAAATAGTACGGCCGAAGATCTCCTCGTGCCTGAAACAATAATACTCGATGGCCGAGAACGAAATCACGAAAATGCATTGCGCCTATTAGTTCACCGGCTTGGGGACTACGATACGGCCGTCTCCTACTGCCTTCGTGGTGGGGCAAGCATCTATACTATCTATCAGGCTCCACAAAATCAGCCACCTCCAAGCCCAGAAAATCTTAAAGGACCGAAGCGTCGCGATAGCATGCCTCCAACACAAGACCAACAGGCACGGCTCTTCCGGGCCTTGCTTGGCGAGTTCCTCGAATTAGAAGATATCAGCGACCGCGTGGAGCAAACGGGCTTATTACTAGATAAGTTCGGTGGGTGGTTCGATGTTGGCGATGTCCTATCCGTAATCCCAGATACCTGGAGTGTGGATATAGTCGCCGGGTTCTTAGTGAAAGCCCTAAGACGGATCGTGGTAGAAAAGAACGAGACCTCAGTTGCGAGATCACTCAGCTCAGCGCAGAATCTCCAGATACAGCATGATCTAATTGTACGAATCGAGGAGAAGGGACCGAGCATCGAGACGTAGGGCCACGATAGTGTACAGATATCTGATGACTAGATGATTAAAATATAATTGATGTTACAATGCCCCTTTTATTTATGGCCACTGAATAGGTAGGTTATAGAACTACCTTTACCCCATTCATATGCCAGTTCTGACTAACAGTATTGGTAGATCATATACATATAAAATCGTAAATCGTATCACAAGTGCGATTGTCTTTGCTTCATTATTCATTCATGATCTAAGTGTCTAAGGCAATGCTAACACACAAAAACCTAGGCAGCGAAACCTCGTAAACTCCGGCCAATGCTACAATAACCGAAGGAACCTAACACCAGCGTACTATTACGCAAGAATAGGTATCACAAACAGGCTCGCCCAGCACAAAGGCTAAATGCTTTTCGGTCCCAAGTACGCCTAGCTCCCTTCCGGTCTCACCGTCGAGGTAAATGTTTATTGCACTTGCATGATCTTGCTTTTCAGTGCTTTTTGCTTGAGTAAACCCTCAACCCACATATCTGCCTCTTCGAGGGCCTTAAGGGGGTGCTTTTTGCGCTTGAGAAGATACCCCTGGATTTGCGCGGGCGAGAACTCGCTATCGGGGATCTTGAGCCCGAATTTCTTGGCTATATCAGGAAGCTCATCGACCGGGACGTCCAGGTCTCCAGATTCGTTAGAGTCAGAACGATTTGCCTCCTTCGCATCACCATTCATCGTTGTTTTTATCGTTGTCGTTACAGCTCCATTCTCAAGCCCCCCAGACGACGAACCCTGCGGCGCCACCCCCTCATACATGCGAATAAACAACTCCCTCGCCTGATCCTGCGTCGCATTCGCGAACGCGACCTGCAAATCCACTCTTCCAGGCCGGATCAGCGCTTCGTCTAACTGTTCCGGCGTATTCGTCGTCATGATCAACACGCGTCCTTCGTGCGAGGCCACGCCGTCGATCGCGTTTAATAGCCCCGAGAGCGAGATCCCTGTCTTGCGGTCCGCGTCGCCTTCTTGCTTGAGCGCCTTGGCGAGGTCGCTGACTTTCCAGTCGCCTTTGAGCTCGCTGTTGAGGGTTTTGGGCGGTCGGCGGGATGAGGTGGGGGAGGTGAGGGTCGTGGGGTCGTCGTCTTTGCCGGGGGGGCGGCGGAGGCCGGCTGTGTCGATGTCTGGGGGGTGGTTAGTAGATCGATAGTATTGGGGTATAATAAGAGATTCTTTTTCATCTAAGGATAGGATGTTAAAGAACTTACCTTCCAACAACACAATACATCGACGCGGCAGCGAGCCGAACAGGCTACTCAAGTCTTCCTCGGTCAAGCTCGGTTCGAGCAGGGATATCACGTGGATATCGAGACCAAAAATACCGGCCAGCGCAAAAGACAGTGAGGTCTTGCCGGTTCCCGGGGGACCGTGGAAGAGGTAGCCTCGGCGGAGGGGGATGCCGCGGTTAGCGTACCAGCGTGGCGTCTCGGGGTGCAAGTACTCATTTATATCGGCGAGGACCTGAAGCTTCTGCTTCTCGTCGAGCACGACGGTCTTGATATCGCGGACCGGGCGGTTGGCAACCTGGTGCCAGCTGCAACGGCCCGCGTATCGTCGGTTGTACATGCTCGGGCGTTTCACGATCGTGCGCGCCTGGTGGTCACGGTAATACTGTTCCTTGGCGTGTGCAAGGAGCTGCTTAATGGGTTCTGCATGAACCAGGGGTTTCTGTCAGCTTAAGGGCTACGTACCAAAAGTAGGGGGTAGGGGATGAAATGTGATTGGCGACGGGATGCAGGCTTACCCGGACTTCGCCAAAAACATGAGATAACGATGTCTTCCTGGTCCTTCAGAACTTGGCCGAGACTGTTCTCGTCGAAGACGGACTCCCGTTTACGTTGAAGTCGGAAATATTGGCCCTTCCACCAGAAGCCATGGAGGCCTATTGATGGACTGTACTGTGGTGGCTTTAATTGAGTGTTAGCAAGATCATAATGATATGATAATTAAGTACCGAGGTACAGGGACAAGATAAACAGAATAGGGGGCAGGTAGGTAAGCTTACAGCTCTGGCTTCTTGGTTCGAGAAATTAAGATACCGGCCGGAATTATCCCTGGCTAGATCGGACGCGTCCTCGAATTCCCATGCCCTTTTACTCGCCGTCTCGGCCAATAGGGCTCTCGAGTTGACTATCTGGGGCTGGGAAGCCAGCCACTCCATAAGATGCGCGTAAATGTCATCGCTGTTGAGGATGTGGATGCTACACATAAAATGGCTGATGACGATGTTGTAGAGGGATGAATAGAGTTGGTGGAATAACTTATTGAACGCCCAGATAACGCCAATGGCGGTCAGTATATAGGATGGCTCAATTCCTAGCTTGGTCCCTATAAATCCATAAATGGGGGCAAGGCCACGGAGTCCGACGAGACCGAGGATGCTCTCGACTACCTTTGCATGTGGTGTATTATCCGTCGTGTTATTTCCGCCCCCATCCGATATGTTGAGACCTATGCTCGGAAGCAGGTTGTTGAGAACGCCACTGTAGTCCATGCTCTCTAGTGCTCAAAGTTGCCTTTTCTGAAGCGCGGGCCAATGATAGAAGGTCCAGGGAGAAGGCTAGGACTTGAAAGGGAGATGATAGGATTATTTATTGTAGAATAGCAGGAAGAGCCTAGGTAGGTATGGTAAGCTCGTACAGTAATAGTTGGGAAGACTTTTCAGCCTTACGAAAACGCTGGAATTGTGATATGAGAGTGACACGGACCGTACACACCTAAGCAGGCGAATCGGCCAGAGCTCACCGAGTGGCAATAATATTAATCAAGCCATATATGCAGTTAATTTGCCACTAATGCCGCTACTTGCAGGTAGTGTTAGACAGAAAACAGGTGGCTATCCGTACCTATGTTTTGAAAAATATCGTTAGCGGATCACACTGTCTTAAGCAACGAATCATTCAAGCACTTATACCGTAGATGAACGAATCGAGTTTGGAAAATTTTGATCTTATTATATTTAGAAGACAAGTAGGTCAGCAGGATGGTTTGACAAACAAGGTGAAATATATATAGGAAGCGATTATAAACCGTACTTCTTATAGAATCACATTACTAAGTACCCTATGTTTAGATTGGTATACTCCAAAATGTGTAATACATTAAGTAATTGATACGGAAGTGCATATTCGCTAGGAATGGCTAGGAATTGTGAAGAAAAATGGTACCGTAGGATTAGACGGGCTAGAAAGTGAAGCTGAAAAAGGTTACAGCACATTGAAGCCGTCGTGAATTGTCCAGATATAGTCTCCATTGAGACTTTAGATGTGTGAATATATACGTGACGTTGTACGTGAAATGCATAACATACCTACATATATGTAGGTCCATACTTTTTATGCCCAATCAGAGTCTTCGTTAGGCCGCTATAGCGACGATCTTAGCTTCAGAATTATGGCGATTCTGATAAATAATATTCTGATATTAACCTAGCAGCTTAGAGATGCCCGAGTTTTGTGAATGCCAGTCAAGCGGAACTTGCGAGTAACCCACCGGATGCTACCGACTGTGTAGGTTAATAAATTGAGCCAACGTTGTTACAAAAGGTGGGCCTGTAACTCCTTAGTTAATGACATATGCGCCTAAGTTATTGAGAGCGAGGCCTCGTTTGTGTGACCAACAGTGAGATCACTCTTGAACTCCAAAACACTATTACAAAGAAAAAAGTTCACCCGTCAAAGACATGTACGAATACAAATAACTCAACATGTATATATAAAATACATGTCTTAGAATATCTGTGGATTCTTGAAAGTTACATCCTCGTTGGGTAGTACAAGACGAATTTCATCGAGTAGGGACCTAGGTAGGTAGGTATCTGATCTGATGCTGCAATATTAGATAGCCACGGCAGAGGACCCACAGACATAGAAGCTCCCAACTCCACGGTATCCATTCCAAAGTGTTACGATGCACTCTCATGCATCGCGGTCCGCAAAATCATGATTTAGAAGCCGGCCCGAACGAATAGCAAATACCGACTACATAAGCTTGATATGCCCATCCTAAGACTCCTGAGGGTTGCTTCCTTTTCATGTAGCTTAAATCGAACACCAAATCTGCAGTAGCATGGATGAGCCGACCAACATGCGTCAAACGTGGATTTATTGTGCGTTCGGCGGCAAACTAAATGTCATCGATTGAGACGAGAACGAAACATCGCAAATAAGCTGACATTAGTCTATGTTGCGATGATTGAGGAATATTGCCGAGTAAATACCCTCCTAAAACTGGGTAAGTTTATAGGCTATGGGGTCAGGTGAGCAAGAACAAACCTCATCTCACGACACCAACAATATTGGCCGCTTTTCTCTACGCAAGCGGCCGGCGCCTCGACTTGCCGCATTAAGGGGTTCGCGAGGAATCTAATATCCTACCCCAAGGGCAACCCTTCAACTCGCCTAAAATTCCGAGCCAACACCTGTCGCCTCGAGAGATTGAAGAGGTCGTATTTTGCGAACAACAAATCCCGCGCCAATAATTGAACCGAGTTGCGCATTCTGATTTCGAGATTTCGTGGTCTTAACATGATTTCATCAATCTAGGCCGACCCATCCGGCCTCGGACTCTTCCTCCTCAGACTGCATCGCATCTTCCAAGATCATCTCTTCCCCCGACCCCAACATCTTCACATGGATGTCGCCGTCACCCTTTACCAGTTTTTGGCCGTTAATGTCCAAACTTTTGTTGTTGGCTTGCCCAAGTAGATAGTCGACCATATATACGTTCTCGTCCGCCAATCGCTTGATTTCGTTTCGCATCCTCGTAACTGCTCTGGCAACAACACGGAGCTCAACGTCCACTTTACTGCGATTTGTTGTGAGCCAAGATCCGTGCTTATCTACTAATGACTTAATCCATAACAGACAGAATTCGATATGAGGCGATTCTTCGGTCTGAGCCGCGACGAACCGTAGAAGCCTTGCGACATAAACCGTAGGAAATTGCTCCACTACCAATGGGATATCCGTATATGGCACCGATTGAAAGACCCTCTTAATTAAACGTGCTTCGTTTAGGCGGAATGCCATGACCAAGGCCTTCAAGTAGTCCTTTTCATTCTCAAGAACAGCAAGAGTTGAAGCTGGCGTGATTTCCATGTTGAGATCAAACGGGTCAAATTGGAGCTCATTATCCACGCTGTATATGAGGAGGCCTTCCGTTGATGCAGCACAAAATGAAGTGCCGGCAGGTGAGAAGCCGACACTGGTCACTTTTACTTCGGGTAACTTCTTTCTAGCAGATGGATCGCCGCCTCTTTTGGAACCGGGTAATGACTTATCCTTCCGAGCCTCACGATCGGAAAGATCAGCCTCGTCATCGAGTAATCCTTCCGGCCCAGCCTCCGTGAGCAACTTGCTATTCAAGAACTCCTGTGTTCCTGATAGGGAAAGGTTGACACTGACGGTAAATTTTTTCAGGAGAACCATAGTGCTGACAGAATAGAGGCAAATATATTTGCTGTTTCCTGCTGCCAAAAGGCAACTGCCATCTGTGCTATATCGTATAGTGTTGAAACTCTTGGTGCCGGCTACATTGGCGGCGGTCCTACGATCAGTAACCTTTCGACCTCCTGATACGTCTCGTCGTCCATCAAGACCTGATACTTGCTCTGCGTCAGAGACCGACCAGAATGATAGTTGGCCGTCTAAAGTAGATATTGCAAGCTGTGCAGAATCCGGCCGGACCGCTATATCTAGCACATCTGCTTGTAGTTGTAGGGGTTCACTGGTCTGTGTGCGATTGAATATAGACCACATCCTGGCTGTTCGATCCCAACTTCCACTGAATAGGGTACTACCGTTCGGCGAAAATGCTAACGAGCAAACGGGACCTTCGTGACCGGATAATTGGTCAAGTAGTTGACCGGTTTGCACAGACCAGATGTGGACATCGAATGAGTCCAGAGATCCCGCAGCCACCACCTCACCACTCGGATCAACTGCCATGCAGGAAAAAGAAAGTCGGCTCGGTGCCGTGAATGTTCGGAAGTTTCGATATCGAATAAGATCCCACGCTCGTATAGAACCATCTAAACTGGAAGTGAAGAGTACATTGCCCTTCTTTGCGAACTCACATGCAGTTACACCACTCGTATGCTCGGTGAATGTAACTATGCAGAATCCAGAATCGACGTCCCAGACCTTGATCTTTCCGTCGTCGGCTGTCGTGATGATTCGCTTTCCGTCGGGAGAATAAACCAGAGAGTTCATGGAGTCGAAGTGACCTTGCTGCTTTAAGATGTAAGATTCTGACTGCCACTCCCAGACAAGTAGCTGGCCAAGTTTGGAGGCCCCAAAAGCTAACCACTCTCCACTCTTATTTATCGTAACAAAGTCGATTTCATTCTGTGATATACTGAGAGTATGAATAGCGTTGAAATCGGGCATCTCATATAAGCCGAATATTCCATTAGAGAAACCAGCAACTAAGAGGTTAGACTCGGGATGGAAAGCGGCACATCTAACATTAGCATTGCTCTGCATAAAATAGTGCTTCTGGACGATCCTCCAGCGCTCGTCTCCGTCAACATCCATATCTTCGTCCTCATCCGGTGGTGGCGCATTAGGGTGCCGGGTATATTGCCAATCAAAGACGGCGCCATCTTTGCTGACAGTGTATATCGTTTCTTGGTTCTTTGAAAACCAAGCGCCAATGACAGCCTGTTTGTGACCCGACAAGACTGTTGGTGTAAATCCTTCCTCGGCATTTAAACTCCATATCCGAGCTGTAAGGTCTTTAGAGGCGGTTAAGAAGAAGCGCGAATCCATTGACCACTCGATATGCTGGACATCATCGAAATGGCCCATATGCGTGTGATGTCGAACGAAAGGCGCAAATTCCAACTCTCCCTCCGAGTTGGAGTCTGGGGTTGATGGAACCTGCCATACTTCAGTCTTTCGACCTAGTCCTACAGCAAAGTGACGGCCGGATGGAGAGAAAGCGAGAGCAGTGACGGGGGATCGGAAGGAAAAGTGGTATATGGATATTCGTCGTGGGACGTTGGTTAAGATTGCGTGTCCATCTTCGTCGACAGAAAGTAGAAGATTACCCCGCGGTGTCAAGCCAATCCTCGAGATATTCTTTCTATGCGCAAATGGGAGTGTGTACGATTTGTTACTATTTGAAATGAATTGTTAAAAAACGAACTTCTCCACAAAGATCTCAGTATAATGCGACTTACTCTACAAGATTGAATACCGTAACTCGATTTCCAACTGGGGAGAATAAGCATGTTCCATCGGGGCTGTATAATAAATTGCCCTGACAGTAAACGGTCCCAAGAAGATTGGAAAACTAGATATTCAAAATAAGATGCTGTTTTAAAATTTATTAATATGGAATAGAAGTAACTTACCTTGAAATCTGTCTTCATTGTTACGGCATAGCGATTATGTAGATACTATTTATTAGAGAATTCAATTGAGTCTTGTATGCGCCAAACTTGAGTTGGCTGGATGTATCTTAACTTTTTTTGCTTTTGTTATCAGTGATAAGATAACAACTTCTCTAGGAAGCTACGATAAAGACCCAGAGTTTTCAACGAATCAACTTGAAACAGTATTTGTTAATGTGGAACTAGCAGTACCTTTACCGGCTCCAAAATTGATTGGCTGTCATAGGCGGTCAAGGCTTCGACGCTCGAACCACCACGAAGTACTGGCAGTAGTAGGTATTAGGTACTACATAGTACTACAGGGAAATGGCAGAATGGGGTAAGGGGCCACTGACAAGTAATTTAATCCTGGTCCCTTTTCGGTTGCCCTGCACGTTGAGGTTGGTTTTGTGCTAAAAGGTAAAAGGTTAAAGGAAATTTGCTTGACCAGCAATACTTTCCCCTGAAGAAGCCCGATTCCCGACTCTTCGTCTGTCAACATCAACGTCGGCCCATACCCTGAAAAAAAGAAACGAAACATCAAACCGACAATTGTCATCATACCCCGAGTTTAGAATTGAACTTCTTTCTTGGGTTCATCTCCATAATTCCATCTCTGTCCATTGTTAGGTTCTGTCTCTTGACTTAATAGCTATCCACACCCTTTAATCATCACCGCCAACATGCCTCCTGCCACCGCCGCCGAAAGCGCGTCGCCAATTGGCATTGCTAATCTGCCAAACCAGCGACACAAGATTGTTGCTAAGCGAGGTGCTGCTTTCACTATCATGGTATTTTGACATGGAGCCTCTTAAATAGTAGATTATATATAGCTGACGTCAAACGTAAGGTTGCTGGTGAATCGGGATTGGGCAAGACCACCTTCATCAACACCCTCTTCTCTACGACCATCAAGAACTACGCCGACCACAAGCGACGACACCAGAAGCAGGTTGACAAGACCGTCGAGATTGAGATTACCAAGGCCGAGCTGGAGGAGAAGTTCTTCAAGGGTAATAACTAATCTTCCCCAGCTTAATCGTCTACTTATCTATGCTATTATTTACTGACTGTTGTACTCGATGTCTATAGTCCGCTTGACCGTTATTGACACTCCCGGATTTGGAGACTACGTGAACAACCGAGATTCATGGATGCCCATTATCGAGTTCCTGGATGACCAGCACGAGTCCTATATGCTTCAGGAGCAACAACCCCGCCGACAGGACAAAATTGATCTTCGTGTCCACGCTTGCTTGTACTTTATCAGACCAACTGGCCACACTCTGAAGCCCCTAGATATCGAGGTTATGAAGAGACTTTGCTCCAGAGTCAACCTCATTCCCGTCATCGCCAAGGCTGATACATTGAGCCCTGTTGATCTTGCCAAATTCAAGGCCAAGGTATGTAATACATGCTCCAATCACCCATTATCTATTTGGCTAATAAATATGTAGATCCGTGCCGTTATCGAGGCCCAGAGCATCAAGATCTACCAGCCCCCAGTTGAGGAGGATGACGAAGCCGCTGCTCAACATGCTCGTAGCCTTATGGCCGCTATGCCGTTTGCCGTCATTGGCTCTGAGAAGGACGTCAAGACGGGCGATGGACGTATCGTCAAGGGTCGCCAGTACTCTTGGGGTGTTGCCGAAGTCGAGAACGAGGACCACTGCGATTTCAAGAAGCTGCGTTCGATCTTAATCCGCACTCACATGCTCGACCTCATCCACACGACCGAGGAATTACACTACGAAGCGTACCGTGCTCAACAGATGGAGACTCGAAAGTTCGGCGAGGCTCGTCCCCGCAAGCTCGACAACCCCAAATACAAGGAGGAAGAAGAGGCGCTTCGCAAGCGTTTCACCGAGCAGGTCAAGATCGAGGAACAGCGATTCCGACAATGGGAACAGAAGCTCATTGCCGAGCGCGACCGTCTCAACAAGGATCTCGAGCAGACCCACGCTCAGATCAAGCAACTCGAGAACGAATTGGAGCAAATGCAGGGCAGCGTTGCTCGCAGCGGTCGTCGCTAGAATCGCTAGAACACTTTTTACCATATTCGGCAACTAGAAGTTTTGGTTTTCCGCTAGTGCTAGTTAACGCCTTCCCATCTTAAGACGGGTATACGGAGTTGAGTCGTGTCAAGACACCTTTTTGCTAGACACGACATCTCCGATTCTTAACTGGCAATGGGACGTTGATGGGTGGATATGCTTATAAGCTTAATTACGTATGAGTTGTGCGTTGTTGCATTAAGAGGTGAATTGACAAGTGCCGACGATTTTGCTGATGGGCAAAAATGGCTTGCGGGATTGATAGGCGTGGTGTGGTTTACGTTTTACCTACGACATCAAAATATTCTCCTTTTGGAGGTCGATTGGACCTCCGTTTCTCTCAGATAAGTTAGGTTTAGTTTACGATGTAATCGCGAGTTTCTATGATACCAGTAACAAACCAGAAGATTCTTCATTCGCTTCATGACATCACATTAATTGACGATTATTCCTAGCCAATGAAGAGTGCCTTATCATTAGACCACCTAATCCTATAGTACATATGTACGCAACTATCTAATCCGCGTGATAGACCAACTAGTACTATGTTTGTGTCTAGACAGCATCCATCGCTGCTCTAGTAGCCAGCTGCTCGTTCTTGTTTCCAAGTTTCGAAATCTGTAGAAAAGCATCTACGCCATACCCTTCCAAGCTATGCAGCTCTAGGCTTCCCGCCCAATACTCAGCGTAGACCCGACTAAGCGGCAGCCCCATACCAAGACGAAGGTTAGGTGGGCGCGTAGACAATGAGTGCAGTGAGCTATCGTGCAGGTTTGTGTGCTCATTGCTCTGTAATACAGCCAACTTGCCATCATTTACCTTGAGCTCCTGCAGCGTGGCGGCCATCAGAGGAACCTGGCCGAGATTCTCAAGGCGTTGGTTCTTCAGGGGACCTTTGCCGAAGGACCATAGGTATGGAAGGGTGTCGCGCGGAATACCGCCTCCTTGGTCGGAGATCCGGATGATGACGTGTTGCTGAGCTTCGCAGACAGTGACTTCGATGGGAGGAGGGTCTGATTCCGGATCTCGACTTTTCTGGTGCTTTTCGATAACGGCTTCGACGGAGTTGCGTAGGAGTTCGCCGATGATATACTCGAGGTGACTGAGAATGTAGGGGAAGGATGCGTCGAGATGCCCGTTGACCTTGATCTCGGGGATTTTGGCGTTCGGACCGTTGTCGGAGCGGGCGAGCTCCTGCACAGCTTTGGCGCAATGCTCGATTACGTCCTTAGCTATACACTTAATGAATACCTCGCCGATAAATTCAGACTCAGAAAGTTTAGCTCCAGGAGAGAACCAGGCTGCATTGTAGGTCTCTGTTAGAGCTAGATGTTGCTCTGCGATGACTCTACGAGATATACGCTGTATTGGTGATTGGTCATCAGCCACAATTCTGCATGACTACGTATTGGGATTCTTTCGGCGCATGACTTACGGAACGTAAGATAGTATTCATGAAGCGGTCGAGCTCCGCTGCGGGCATCAATCCGCTGCATTCAAGTATACCCATAGCTAGCTTCGGAATCACAGTTAAGTGAGCGCGAAGCATCTTAGCTATTTCCTTACACAAGCGTTCATTGTCTTCGAGTGTCTTAACTTCCTTAATGCGCCGGAACGAGTCGAAGGCAGTGTAGTAGAGCTCGTACACATCGCTAATGTGGGGATTCGTTACGACCACATAGGGAAGGCGTTGCATATCGCGGATTCGATGGGCGATTCTCGTGGGCAGCTCGGTCCGGACATAATTCGCAGAGCTAATCAACCGCGCTTCGGTCAGCGACCGGCCAAAGACCATCAATTGTCGCAAACTAATCGGTCGAGCTTCTTTGACTACCCATCTACATACACACAGGCGAGCTGCCGTCAGTCACGAGATATGGCGGGAAGATGCATAGCTAGGTAATTGGGCTCCCATACTCATCCAGGACCTGTACAGGCCTCCATTTTGCCGAGTGTGTCCACCGTTTACTTGCTTGATCGAAATTTCTATGATTGCTGTTGACTAGCCTCGATGCAGCTTGTGGCGTCAATGCAAACGCCCGAGCCTGATCTAGCGAAGCTCGAGTGCAAGTGGTCAACCGGAGGGTCTTGGTGGCATTTTGCACCGCGATTGGTAACATGCCGATGATTCCATGCCAAAATGAAAACAGTACAGAAAATTAAAGTGGGAAAGGGGATATGAAATGTGAGCAAGAGACTTGCTCCTAAAAGAGAAAATAGAAAATGTGAAGTTTGAGTTTGGATTAAAATCGGGACTTGCCCTTACGTAGAGTAGAGTCAGGGGGAGCACATGTTCCGGTTTCGCTAAAAGCAGGTTGCATGTGGTGTGTATAATTTAGAAGCCGGTGAGTGGTAAGATGGCTGGATGGTTATTGAAGGCAGTTCTTTCTGTGACTGTGACGATACAATGAGTCGGAACTGCTGCTGCTTAGTGTACTGTACATGCTGCTTGCAGGGTGATATACCCCACATTCTCCAATTGGCATGGGTATAGGCGGGCTTAATAATAGGTAGGTACGGCAGACGGGATCCTCCCTAACCTTAACATCCTTTATTGAATCTAGAATTTCAAACGTTCCCAAGGTACTCGGTCACTGAAATTCAATGCAATCCATTAAGGCGAGTTGTCTTTGTCTTTGATTCTGTTTGTTGCTCTTGTTATACAAAGAAAAAGAAGTGATGGCGTCAGGCAACATGATTGCTTTATTGAAATAATCGTAGAAAGTGTGCTACGAATTTTCCGAGGGGTTCGGCTACGTTAGGTTATGTGTAGATCATCTCATTAAAATATTAGGTTCTTGCATGTGCGTTTGGGATCGATTCAAAGAGAATGGACGATTAGACGAAAATATAGCTTGACAACATACCTACTAGGCTACCCACGCAGGTATTTTGTATCAATTGAATAAGACTAACTTACAACTACTTGATCTTTATAGGTAACATATTTCATGACTAGAGTTGTGAATAGTAACATATATAGTAATAGATACATAAAGAGGATCGTCTTGTCTCACAAACTTGTAACCCTATCTGGACAGTCACTTGTTGAAGAAACCGAGGAAACTTTAGAAACCTGCCTTCGATGTCTCGGACCAAATGTTCAATTTTCGTAACAACGTCATTGGTAATTGGAGATTGTGGGGCCATCTTAACACCTAAGGCGCAATAAGACTTTAACCAAGGTTCCACGGCTACATAAGTTATGTCAGCGATTTATGTATTTTTCCAATCACTATACTTTTTGATTCAACCTAGTTGCCATAGTTTCACGCGGAAATCAATGTGCGTTCAAAGTATACTATACTTGAGCAGATACGTTATAGAAACCCCTCCGCATTGGTCGTAGTAACCTGCACATGTGGCTCCTACCTCTAAGGAAGCACACTGGACGGTTTCCAGTCTCCAGCCTTAAGAGAATTTCAGTTAGTTGGAAGGTTACTAAGCTGCTAAGGTAGCAACCATCCCCTCCATAGCTGCGCCTCTTTAATCCCGCCCCTCTAGGCTTTCCTAGGTTTCCAAGCTTCCTAAATTTATTAGGCTTGTTCTGGCTTGTCTACCTCATACAATTTTAAGCAGGTACGCCTATACATGTACTTTACATACCAGCACACCTACTGCGCATACCTAGAACTGCAACTGCGTACACGTATGGGACCCGACTCAATGTGTCACAGCCCACTTTCTATGTCCACCTAGTACTGCCGACCTTGTCGATGAAGCAATTCCTAAAGCTTTACCTCCGTTTTTTTCTTTTCTCTTCGACATATCCACTCCATTCGCCAATATTGCGCCTAGTCGCGTATTTACAGTAACACTGTCTTGAAGCTCTCGATTGTCCTTGCCACAACTGCTGGCAGAGAGCTTTCTCTCATTACGCAGTTTCCTTTCACGCCACCTTTTTCTAGCCCCGCCGAGTGCAGTTGGAACCCTCGACCACAACTTTTTTTTTTCACTCTTCGGTTTGGGAGGAACAGAGGAAACAGTTGGCATTGAGATTTGGAAGTCGCCAGCCGAAACTACTTACCAGTTAAGTTTACGGTAGATATTGTCTTTAATACCCCAAAAGCAATCATGGTAGGCACATCTATTTTTACAATCCACTCCAGTCAATAGCATCTTTTCATAACTCATAACTCGTAACTCGATCTCGACTTTGCCAAAGAAGACGCCACGCGATAATCATCCTTCCAGCTCTTCATTGTTCTAACCTTTCCCTATTCGTATCCTGTCTATCCGACTACCTTGCCTACCTATCCAAGATTCTGCAGGCCAACTTCTTCTTGAGCTTTTCGATTTCAATCAATTTCTATGGTTACGAGCATTGATTCAACCCTACCTATTCATTGCAAACTTCTTCGCCTTTCTCTTTTAGAAGCAGTTGTCAACACTCCACACTCGTGTTTATACATAATTGTACTTATATTCATATTTCTGCTAGAGCTACGATTCCGAAATCCACTCGCCGAATGACATGATGGTCGACACGCAAGACGAAATGGTCGTCCAACCGGCCCTGAATGAGAAAGACCAGATAGCCGAAATCAATCCAGAACAGCTAGATGCCGAAGCCGAGAACCTCGAGAATGTCATCCTAGCTACCGATCGTACGTGCGAACTCCCAATCTGATATAAATGGGCTCTTTATAAGAAAATGTTGTTGACAAAGACTCTTATGTAGATGAGGCTATGAAGGAGATAGTGCTCCCTCCTCTCCTAGATGAGCCCAAGGTTCTAGAAGATGTCATCAATACATGGACTGTAGAAAATTGGAGAACCTTATCAAAGAAGGAGCACGGCCCCGTATTCGAGGCTGGAGGATTTCCATGGCAAGCAATATATGTGATTCCTAACTTCGAGGGCGAACTTCCTAACTAGTTGAGCAGGCGAATTCTTCTTTTCCCATTTGGAAACAATGTTGACCAATCCTCTATATATCTTGAGCATGGCTTCCAAGATACAACCAGCATACCTGAAGATTGGAGTTGTTGTGTACAGTTTGGCCTGGTCATGTGGAATATTAATGATCCAGCTCTCTTCTATCATCATACCGCTCACCACCGCTTTACCAAGGAAGAGAGCGATTGGGGTTTCACGCGATTCCTTGAACTAAGAAAGATGTTCCAGCAGGGATGGGATAACTCAGGTCGCCCACTTGTTGAGAACGACTCAGTCAATATTACCGCATACGTTCGCATAGTAGAAGATGAGACTGGCGTGTTGTGGCATAACTTCAACAACTACGATTCGAAGAAAGAAACAGGCTATGTCGGCCTCAAGAACCAGGGCGCCACATGCTACCTTAACTCCCTACTACAGTCATTATACTTTACTAATGCTTTCAGAAAGGTCGGTGTGAAATCCCCCCTAGGGACGGGCTATTTGAGATGAGAGATAGCTTGCTAACATATTTCAGGCCGTTTACGAAATTCCAACTGCAGAAGATGAGAGCATAACTAACAGCGCCTATACCCTCCAGAGACTGTTTTATCAACTCCAAATATCCAACTCTGCAGTAGGCACCAATGAGCTCACCAAGTCTTTTGGCTGGGATACGCGTCATATCTTCGAGCAGCAAGATGTACAGGAATTATCCCGTAAGCTAATCGAACGCATGGAAGAACGAATGAAGGGGACCGCAGCCGAGGATGCTCTTCCACGTATGCTGAGTGGTAAGGTCAAAACGTATGTTTCCTGCATTGACGTCGAGTACGAGTCCAGCCGGGTTGAAGATTTTTGGGACATCCAACTCAATGTTCGAGGGATCCCAAACCTCGAGGGTAGCTTTAAGGACTATATTCAGCAGGAGACGCTCGACGGCGATAACAAGTACTGGGCAGGCGACGAGTTCAAGTATCAGGATGCTCGCAAGGGTGTAATTTTCAAGAGCTTCCCCGAGGTCCTACATCTACACTTGAAGAGATTCGAGTATGACATTCAGCGCGATACGATGATGAAGATCAACGATCGCTTCGAATTCCCTGAAGTTTTGGACCTAACACCCTATCTTGACCAAGACGCAGACAAGTCTGAACCGTGGACTTATAAGTTACATGGTGTCCTGGTGCACAGTGGAGACCTTAACGCTGGTCATTACTACGCGTATCTCAAGCCTAACAAAGATGGCTGGTTTTACAAATTTGATGATGATAAGGTCACAAAAGCAACTATGAGGGAAACATTGGAGGACAACTTTGGTGGCGAGTACCCCGCCTCACTTGTACAATCCCGCGCTGGTCTCGGAAAAAAGGCGCCGATTATGCGCCAAATGAGCGCATACATGTTGGTTTATATCCGAGAGTCTCGTCTAGACCAGGTCTTGACACCCGTCCAAAAAGACGACTGCCCTCCACATCTCCGTAAGTTTTCTAGTGCAGCATGATTCGAAATAACAACTAACGAAGTATATACAGAGAAACGGTTAGATGAAGAAGCAGCGGCGCGAGAAGCGAAACGCAGAGAACGTGAGGAGCAGCATCTATACCTTCCTGTTAAGGTCATTACAGAAGAAACATTCAAGCATCATGGATCAACTGACCTTACGAACTTCGACTCTAACCCTACTGATGATCTCGCGGCGCCTAAATTCTACCGTACCAAGAAGCAAACCACCATCGAAGAGCTAGTTGCGATAATTGCCAAGGACCTGGATCAAGACCCCAGAAAAGTGCGTTTGTGGATAATGGTGAATCGTCAGAACAAGACCACTCGACCTGATCAACCAATTATGGACTTGAGACCAACAATAGAAGAGACTTACGCACGGATGGCTACTACGACTAGAGATTATGCACTGAGAGTTTGGGCTGAAGTTGCAGAGGAGGTCGATGCCGATGGAGAGGCTATTTGGCCCACTTATCAGAGCAATGCTAACGGTGTCATTGTCAAGAATGACTTAATCCTTCTTTTCTTGAAGCATTTCGATGCCGAAAGGCAGGTTCTCGAAGGTGTGGGCCATATCTACGTCAGCAAAGAGAAAAAGGTCGAGGAGTTGGTTCCCGTGATCGCAAAGAGAATGGGTTGGGGTGATAAGCTGCCTTCAGGGGAACAACTGGCAATGTGGGAAGAAATCAAGCCGGCTATGATCGAGGCCCTCAAGGCGAAGCAATCCTTGAAAGCGGCCGAATTACAGGACGGTGATATCATATGTTTCCAGAAAGTCCTCGAGAGAAAGTCGGCCGAAATACTAGGGAAACTTCCCCGGTTGGGAGATAAGAGCTCTGAGGAAACTACACGGCGGTGGGATCGATACGACGACGCCAAAACTTTCTACGACTTCCTCTGCAACAAGAAAGAAGTTCGCTTCGATCCTCATCCACGTTGCGAAAAGGCAAACTATCAGAGCTTTATCCTTACCCTCAGCACGAAGATTAGCTACGACCAACTTTCCGAGAGGGTTGGTGAACAGTTAGGAATCGACCCCACCCATGTCCGCTTCTTCACGGCCAATGCTTCGACGGGAAGCCCCAGGACCCCGGTGAGAAGGGCCCCTAATCAAACTCTTGGCACAATACTCAACCCGAATGGATATACACAACAAAGCATGCAAACCAAGCCCAACTCACTTTTCTTCGAGGTCTTGGATATGAGTCTTGCGGAGCTAGACACCAAGAAGAACGTCAAGGTGACGTGGTTGAGTGAAGGCATCACAAAAGCAGTAAGTTCCCTTATGCAGTCCACACGGAGTAAGTGCTCACAAATTCTAGGAAACCTTCGACGTCTTGGTAAATAAGCAAGGGCATATTGAAGATCTCGTCCAAGCATTTGTGAAGAAAGCGCAACTCAAGGATGAGAATGAGGGTGGCCGAATTAGGGTCTACGAAATTCATCACCACAAGTATTTCCGAGACCTAACACCTAACTATCCAGTTATCAGCATAAACGACTACGCGGATGTCATTGCGGAGCGTATTCCGGAAGAAGAAGTGGACGCCCATGAAAATGATCTTATCAAGGTTATCCATTTCCAAAATGACCCCAGTCGCGTACATGGAATACCTTTCAAGTTTCTTCTCAAAGAGGTACGGATCTAACTATCACTACAAGACATAAAGCTAACAACAATTCAGGGAGAGTTATTCTCGGAAACGAAGAAGCGACTAGAAAACCGAACAGGCATCAAGGGCAAGGCATTCGAGAAGATCAAGTTTGCGATAGTACGCAAATTCCAGAAGCCAGCCTATATCAATGACGGTGAGATATAAATGACCCTCTCCACGTGACATCACTAATATGGTATAGATGATGTACTTTTCGACGAGGGAGGTACGATAGAAGACGACGTCGTGCTTGGATTGGATCACCTAGACCGTACGAGAACAACGCGAAATGGGGGAGAAATGTTCCTCAAGTAGACTTCTACATGTGTGGCTGATTCTTCGGATACATTCGCTCCCCCGAGTTCCTAGAACTCTGTACTTTCGATCGTACGGCGAGGAAATGAGCTTGTCAGCGATCGCGACTGATGACTGATGACCGATAACCTCCGGCTGGGCTTTGCCTTTTGTATTAAGTGATTATTGGCTTTCTCCGGCAATTTTGCCTATTCCCCTAGACATAGGTACCTACAGGTGAATCTAAAACACGCAGGGGGGCAAGGCAACGGGAAATAATCAGGGGTTAGGAAGTCGATGAAAACGTCTTGATGCAGTATCGTTAATAGGGACGAAGCATTGCGGAAGGCGTACATGCAGAGATGTGTCCATGGCGATTGAACAGGGATTTCTTGGGCGAGTTTAGGCGTCTCTTCGTTGAGCAAAGCAGTTGCAGAACTGGCTACGAACTTGTCCTATGCATAACATCGTGGAGCTAGATGCTGATGACCCCAGGGTCGGGCGACGCGAGCTTGCTTTATGAATACATCGAGTTCTTTCCTCTGTCACTCTGCTACTGTGCACGTGTGTTTGCAGCCATGCACTCATTGGGAAGAAGATTACCTAAGCATAGGGGTAAGATGCGGGGCTTCAGTACTGACTTTCTTTATCCACTAGGGTCACCACCACTACATAATCCTAACGAGATGGGGATGACGTTGGTACAACTTTCCGGAATCCCTTAGCGCATTGGGCGATCAATAGCTTTGTCCGCGATGGTCGAGAAACCTGTAGGTCCTTTGTTTAGAGACGAATAATCTTCCAGATTAGGGTAAAAACGCTTTTTCGTGGTTAGACTTACCACATGTCATCGAGTCGCGAACTTTCTCGGCTTCGGGAGAATCAGCTTTCTTTTCTTGGTCATGGAGGCGCTACATAGGCAGTAAGTAATGCGACTTTGTGTAGTACCCCTAATATAGAGGACTTACAAGATCTGACTGCTCCGAGATCTGTCGCTTGGCTTCGCCTTCCGCGGGGAATCCGTAGGGAAGACGATCGTCTGAGGCTGGCACCTTAGATTCCTGAATACCATCGACCGTACCTCCGCGACCGCGAGCACTGCCGCCGCGTGAACCGCGAGGACGACCTCGTCCTCGTCCCCATCGTCGGTTACCTTCCGCAGGGTCTCGGACCACGAAGACTTCCTTCTCCTCGAGTGGTTCCTCCTTCGCTTCGGCTTCCTGGGTGGTCTTTTCCAGCTGGTCGGCCCACTCCACGCTATTTCGGGTCCGGAGCTTCTTGTGTTTGCTAGTCGTGGCTTCCGGCTTGGCGCTGGCTTCGGCTTCGGCCTCGGCGACGGGATCGGAGAAGACGTATTCGAGGAGGTGGGGGCTGACTCGCCCCTTCCTCTTGGAGGGAGATAGGACCATGATAGAGAGTGCTGATGAAAGGGGCGTTTGTGGAAGGGGTGTACTACTGTTCTTCCTAGTCGTCACGACTGGTGTCCCACCGATGATGTGGTAGGGTCTTCTAGTCGTCTGCACAAGAGCCTGTCTCGCCGATACGCTGGTAAACTTGTGAGTGATGCGGCCACGATTGTTAGAGAATATTTCTTCGGATAATAACTTACTGGGTACTCAGCTAACGGGCAGGTTCAGGGGTAGATGAAGAAAAATCAAACCTCCCACGTCGCCGACTCGTGAAGATGTAAGTGAGGGACGAAGATTTCACAAGGAATCAATTAGAGAAATAGGTACTAGTCTAGAGGTGATGGATCACTACAGCAAAAAAAGTACCGTGGAAGGTGACGAACGGAGCAGGGCGTGACCGACATAAATGGGAAGTCACGACGGTAGTCGGACCCGCACGAACGCACGCGAGAATCCCAGGTATCTACCTACTAAAGCGCCAGAAAGAACGCACCTTTCAAATGTTTTAGAGGCATAAAAGAAGTTTACGATGGGCATTCACGGTGGTACTGCCTACTTTATCTTTCATTTATAATGGCCATTATGTGTCTGAATAATAACCATTGTGTGATAGATAATGAAAGAAATGGTTTGAACAAGGCCGTTCGTGTATGGAGCCACTTATTTGGGTGTTCTAGGTTATTGGTCTTCAGATATTTTCTTTTTTCAATGTAACATCTATGAAATTAGCCCGGGAAAGTCTATTAAAAGGTTTGATATACATAATTATCTACCTAGTTCAACCTTCTGTCCTTTACAAAAGGATCCTGGGTTTGATACCCTTCCCTATCTATAGCTTATATGGTTTTCGTGTAGTTTATATATGTGTATTTTTAGACATGATAATATCGTTGCTTGTAAGCAATGTTCTTGATTACCAACTCGAGTAACCATAACATTCACATTCACACCCATGTGGGTATTATGGATTAGTCCTATTTTCAATTAATGCAACTTCAACAATGGCCGAACAAAGGCTCAACAATAGTTCAACAGCGGCTCAACGAAGATTTAACGAAGGTTCAACGAAGGCTTCAGGGGCTTTGCAACAACCTGATAGGTTACCTAGGTAGTATTTATACAGCACAACGCTTTGGTCAAGCACAGGGTCTCATTTGTATGAACTACTACCATTGGCATTCATTTTGATACCATACTTCGAAGGCTACCATGCTGCAGTTCATCTAAATGCACGATGTCGTTGATTCACACTAACCATACCCAGCCTGCGGTCAATGGCGATGTCAATTTTTGTATATGTTTGGATACGCTTAATATAATACCACTAAGTTATCTAGAGAGCTCGCTAGCAACCTCATCGACACTTCGGAAAAGGTGCCCGCGACAGGAGCTGATGAGTTATCAATGTATTAGTTCTATAGCGACGGTGAGAACTAGGTCGAAAAAATGTTTCAAGACGCGACAGCAAGGTCCACGATAAGGTAAGAGTTCAAAAGGCACTCAGATTTCAACTACACTACAGGACTAAGTATCCACATGACTAAGCTATACTGGGAATAGTCAATGTGGATCATTGTGATTTTAGACGAACCACCATGCGCTGGCAGATCAACTACGTTGCAAAAGGTTTATGTGTACTTAGTGGGCATCGTAGTCCTAACGTAAAATATTGTCATCCATCTCAACAATCTATCACATGTTTTGGGCCAAGTTTTCTCTCCAAAGTCGAGTGATCCAAATGTATCAAGGTGCTCTTGATATGTAGTTGTTCACGTGATTTCCATTGACAAAAAGAGCCTCCTCCTACGTCTATAGAGCCATGTCCGGGTTTCCTTCTAATGATTAGCAGAATAATTCTATCTCTAAATTCAATTAGGCTTTAGCAGACCTCCATTGCGATGACTTGCCGAGGCAATTGGATTGATGTAATCTCAAGTGTGGTGGTTGTTCTCATGCAAGCCGGTAGGGACATCCAGAACGCCCACGACAACAAAATTATAGGTGATGACATATGCAAGCACAAATTTACTCATAACTTCCCTGGTACTTATAATAGGCTCAAGAGAATTAGATAATAACACGTCGGGTTGGTATTCGGATGCTATTTTCAACTTGGGCGAACATCTTAGAATGATCCATGTCCCAGCAATTGCCTGTCGTGGCAGTGATGTCTGTCGTACAAGACGTACTTACCGAAATGTCGTGAAACCCTTTTGTATACCATGACTACCTAGTTTTATAAGCTGTGTTATCCTGCATTTATAACTTTTATAAGTAAGTACTTCCCTTGTTCTTTCCAACTGAGTCCGAAGTCCGAGACACGGTGAATGAGAGGCTTGTCGCAATTTTTAGATAGCAACAAGCCACGTTGGATTCGCAGCTCGGGTAACCCGAAAACGTGGGGAAGTCATTTCAGACCGGTCTGATAACACTAGCAGTGTCTTAAAAATGGCAAACTATCATGAACGTCCTCTTAATGGATCTCCTCGTAGCCTGGACTTAACAAGGCTTAACCGAAAACACCAAGTAAACTTCAAAACGGAATGATCCTTATGATTGGGTTTAGAAACAATTGGGGTATATATGCGTTATGATGTGGTATGACCAGGATAATTCCTTCCTTTTATCGATCTAATAGTTCATTGGCGATGGAGAGGAAAAGGGGCGCCATAAAATGCGCCTAATCAACGCATGTAAGGATTCAAAGCTCACCGGCATTTCTAACACGAGATTTAAACCCTAGTTTCAAGCCACTGAACTTCTTTCATGAACCGATTGTTAAATTGGCTTCGTTCAGATTCAGGAAGGCGACGTATTACAATCAACACTGGTGAAAGGGACCAGAACACCCTCTTCTTCAACAATGGATAAGTACTAAGTACTATCTAAGCGCCTAGCAAGGCTTAGATAAATCACGCAATGGCTTCTCAGGTTGCAATTTTCCTTTTTCTTGCAACGCTTATTTCTTATTTCAGCAATCTTTACATTCGTTTCATGCTCGTTAGATCTTATTTTTCCCTCAAACAGGTCTTACATTATTGTCTGCTGTGAAATTATAGCACAGAGCTCGTAACCTCCAGTCAATCTAAGGTAATTACCATTTCAAAACAAGGCTTCTGTCAGGTCTCAGGCCTTGAGGTTAGCCCGTGTCCCAAGATCAGGGTCCAGCCGCGTGGTAACCGGTGGAACCCTTGGGAGCCGTTGGCGGCTAGCCCTGGTCAGACCAGACAAAGGGTCTGATCTTGTATGTATACCGTGATCTATAAACGAGAGGGTTTAAAGCTCCTCGTGCAACAACGTCGTTGTTTTCTCGTCTTTTAGTTCTGCTTCGTGACATACAAGATCAGGTCTTCTGTCTAATCAGGGTTAGCCGCCAACAGGCTCCCAAGGGCCCTAGTAGCCATTATGTAGACCGAACCTAATACTTAAGGTACTGGAGATTTAGTAGTACAGGATCAGGGGTTCGGCTTACACAATGCCCTGAGAGGCTTTGGGAAAACTTACTGGCATCTCGCTTTGAATAAAGTAAACAAAAGGCTTATTCCTATATGCATATCGAAATTTTAAGGTAAGAAAATTTAGAAGTTCTTGCCTAATAAGGTGGTGTTTATGCTTCTTCAGCCTCTTGGAAAGGAATATAATGTCAATCTAGTAATAATGTTTTATATTATTGGTGCTTGTGTGTGTGTTAAGGGTGAGGTAAAAAGGGGGAAGGGGGCGGTTAGAATGATGAAGTGATAGACGTAAAGGTTTAATAATTCCAATGTTACTTAAGTAGGTACCTAAATAATTACTTATTTAATAAGAAAAGAAGCTCTCTTCGTTTCGAATTCAACTAGGAATTCTAAAAGAAACAACAATTTTTATCCTACACGTCCACCTCCACATCCCGATCATTAACTGATTAACAAGCAGAAAAAATTCCTTCAAATTTTCAAATTGTCACCAGTGGAATAAAGCCCTTATATCTGATCGCTAAATTCTAAAAAAAAAAGATGCCTAATAGAATTACGTCCTTATTGTATGAGCCCATTTTGGGTATCATCTACCTATTCACAGGCCGAGGGCATACTGCTGTCGTCGAAGGAAACGGCAACCACCTACTTCAGGACGGCGAAGAGCACGACACTAACGTTCGCGGAGACGGCAACACAGCCATCCAGGCAGGCAGACGCCATGTAATGAGAATTGTCGGGGATATGAACCGTCTCGTCCAAACCGCCTGGGGCAATCTAAGTGATATCGCCCAAGTGAATAGAAATCGCGTACGTTAGGAAGAAGACAACCTTGATTATAGAATCGAAGCTCACAACGACAGAAAAACCAACCAAACTAAGAGCGATTATACCGACGCTGATGATTCCTGGGTGGCAGTACTCGACAGCGAAGTGGAATCTGGATTCCAGAATGCTACAGTACTTGAATTCCCCGAATCAGGAAATTCGTATTACAGTCACGGGCACATAGGCTCAGATTAGGGCTCGGAGACCGGATATCAGGGGAGAAGATGACAGGCATGTAGCGTGGGCCCTGGAGGCCTTTTGCGGGGCCACTGTGCGGACATAGCGAATAAGGGGCTTTTCCCCTTAGAACCATTAGGGGAGCAATCGTTATAGATCAATCTTACACCTGACACCTTAAAGTGACCAATACATCTACTTGCTTTCACTATATGTATGACATTCATCTAGGGGCCTCTCTGACACCGGCGTGCGAGACCGTTGTTATTGTTGTTGTTATTTATTAACGCCGGGGGACCGCTGTATAACAGTTATCCCAGAGCCTCCCTAGGGGCATATTGGGCGTGCTAAGCTAGGGCTCACATTTTACACTAAGTTACATAATCCTCATAACCTATTTAGCAACTCATGTCCGTAGACGCGCGCCGAAGCGTTTCACGCTGTATCCTCCTCTCCGCCGGTTGAGGGCACTTCCCAGCTTGGTTACTAGACGCGTGCGAGACTGTGGAAGATCCTAAGGAAGCCTGTTGGTGAAAAGAACGTTTACTGTATGTACACCATGTTGTTTGGATGATAGTACCTAGTTTACAGCTTCTTACGTGACAATACTATCTAGTCCGCATCTGATGTTTCAGTTCGTGACAAGTGCACCCAAGCAATGCTGCGTAGGACGGTAATGTAAGGCTAACTACCTGTTAACGGGTTTCTCGTCGTCCAATTCTTAATATTATGAACTTAATACGTAGGTATTTTGATATTACAATGCCAAATTAACTTTTCGAATCCCACTTCATAATTTACTTAGACTTATGTAGTTAAGTGTAATTTACTATACATTGTAGAACTAGTTCTCGATTCACAAGACTAGATCCTTTCTGGTTGTTCATAATACCTTCCATAACCAGAACAATATAATTACCGATGTAGCGGTGATCAAAATAGCGGGAATATTTGAGTTAGAGTTTGAAACTTGGGTGGTTTCATTCTCATCGCCGCTGCTGTTATATTTATGATTTGCTCCTACTTGGTGTAGCCGGTTGCGATTCCCTATGGTAGAGGCTCTATGGCCGCCGCCCTCATTGGATATCACGTCATTGGGAGTTTCTCTATTGAGAGTTTCGCGATTTCGGGGTTCGATACCGCCCAATCTTCGCCCGTGGCCGCTAAAATTATCGGGCTGGACGTTCGAGCTTTGTGTAGTTGTTTGGGTTTGGGAGGATCCTATAGATGGATGTTTCTATAATAAAAATACATACTTTAGAATACCTAATCGACATAACGCGTGATATAAACATGAAACAACTACTTACCCCTGGTGTTCCTTGATACATTATTGTTGAATTTTGCGGTATTTAATAAGGGCGGAAGTTTCTGGTGGTGGTTAAGGATTTTCTAGCTTCATTTTTCATGTTTAAACATGATGCTACTTTATATACCTAAGTATAAATTAAGAGGTGTTATCCCAATTTATATACAATTCCACGGCAAAGAAAAGAAGACCATCCATACTACCTGATATTTCTAGCATAGATGTTATCCATACCGAAGAGTTGATTATTACCGCTAGGGTGAAGCCACCATGCATGCAAGTTCATTTCGTAACTCGGTCAACTAAAGCCAGCAAGAAATGAGGCGAGGTCTTGTTAATCGAGGTAAGACAAAATTGAATCCGACAAGTTGGAGAAAAATAATTGGTACATATACGCATTATCCAAGATGCAGTGCAGGCTTGAGGCAGGAAACTTGGTCTATTAATCCATGGATGTGTGTGGTCCGTTTTTCTGAGCTTTTCAATGGCAGAGATCCGGCGCGTACGTAGATACAAAGTAATTTCTTACCCACCTTTACGACTTAGTCACGGGGCAAATTTTCGAGGGGGGCTGACCGGTGTGCTAAGTACGATACATGGCTTGCTATCTAAGCCTTGATTGAACCGCCACCGGCGATTCTTACTGAGTGAGCACTCGGATATGTACATGCCACATTTTTCATGCCGTAACATGACGATGCTTTTATGAATTTGGACAAATAAATTTTTTCAAAGCCGTAGTCTAAACTTTTGAGTCTAGGAAATATTGAAATTGAAATCTACCTATGTTGATACTTTTTTGCGTACGATTTTATGGAGCGAACACGCCTTGATTAATATAATCATATGATATCATTCCATAAAATCACAGCCACGTAATACTTAGTTGTTGAGGTAAGAATATGTTGGATTGCCATATATACGTCGATCGGAGTCAAGGACTCTGTTAATTCATGCTCTCAAGTCCGAAATAACTCTCCTAAGGGTAATAGCTTTGGTGTTATACGACAGTATTCTAAAGTTTAACTATCTCCAAAATGCGTTGGGTAAAGTGGGAGAGGACTGACAAGGGGTCTAGGAATTTCATGGATGTCCTTGTCGATCCCTTAAACCCAACCATCGAGTATGTTAACGTAGGAAACTAACTCCCTCGAAGATAGCTAACATAGCAGCAGTATCGTCGCTGTACATGGTCTCAACCCACTAAATAATGAATCGCATGCAGAGGCCACATGGACGATTGAGGACAAGCTATGGCTTAGAGACTTCCTTCCGAAAAAGGCGCCCAATGCAAGAATACTACTCTTCGGATATAATGCTAATGTGGCGTTTCGAACCGCTGCTGCGGGAGTGAGGGAACAAGCGGAGAATCTTTTGAATCAACTTGATCTGCACAGGGTTGTAAGTTTGGATTGGTATGCCCTGCTCCATTGACTAAGTTAGAGTAGGGAGACCCTTCCCGTCCCATAATCTTCATATGCCATAGTTTAGGTGGCATCATTGTGAAACGGGTATGGCATGCCACCGACATAGGGTATCGCGGGCGCCGATTCAAGCATCTCTAACTATCATTAGGCCCTGGTCCATTCAAAAGCCGACGAGACGTACAAGAAGATTATGGGGTCTACATTTGGCATTGCCTTCTTCGGTACTCCTCATAAAGGGGGGGTTCATGCCGGAATGGGAGATACGGTAGCAAAGATTGCTCGATCTATATTAGGGAATCCTAACAACACATTCATGAGTGCGCTGAAGAAGGATTCGCAGTTTCTTGACATAATTACGGATGATTTTCGCCAACTTCTTGAAGAGTTTCAAATCCTAAGTTTCTACGAAACCCAGCCTCTCGGTCACATGGGAATTGTAAGTCCTTGACATTCAATGTTCAATAAGGAGAGCTTATATTAGTCTTAGATTGTGGACCAGAACTCTGCCGTCCTAGACCTGCCAGGAACCCGCGAGAAACAATTAGCTATAGAAGCTGATCATAGGAATATTTGCAAGTTCAAAAGCGATAAGGACTCAGCATACCAACAGGTGGAAGATAATATAGTCGACATGATCGAAAGAGCTTATTTCTCCCACATACGTTCTAATTCTGCGAGTCCATGCTCTGAAGGAAACGAGTCGAACAGTGAAGGGGAACACAACGCCACTTTGCAGGCAGGGAACGGCAACGTATGCCAAGCGAATGGGAACGCCAACAAGACCTATCAAATCGGGGACAAGAACAAAAGCAATTCGAATGGCGATGGGAATCAAACTACGCAGATTTCCTTGGGATTCCTTGAAATAATGCCTTACATGGAAACTTTGAAACGCGTAGGGTGGCTGATTTTCTAAATGGCTGTATCTGAGAACCATGGGAAATCCCCTCTGACGGGCTTGTCATTATGATGGGTAGAATGATATGAAAATTGATGAGCACTATTTGCAAGACATACTCGTACATAAATACACTGTAATTCCATGTATTCCCGTATCTCCTTTAATTTCTTTTTAGGCCCATCACAATGGATGCCCCTAAATATCTACACAATATAGGTATTGAGAGGAAAGAGGACGAGCCCCTGAGAAATATACAAAACTCGATCTTTGCTTACATATCTTCCTTACTGGCAGGTGGTAGGGTAGGAAATGAGAGACGTGCGAGAAGCGCCAGCGAGGGTCTCATACGAGAACGCAGTACATGAAATTGGGCTTCGAACCTTAGATTTTTAGGAGGGCAAGCGTTAAATAATCATTCTTTCACCTAGCACTTTAAAATGACTACGCGTCCGTCTAGGGGCCTCTCTAGCAGTAGGGTAGGGTCTCTCTTGTTTAATCCGTTTGAGATACATGTCGGTTCACAAACCAGGACTCGCTCCGGCGTTTTATGTAGTTGTGCTTGTAGTTAGATGTCGTCTCTAGGTACCAAAAAGCGACTGTACGCCTCATAGCCGATGTGTGGACCCGATTAATTGTTCTTTTTTTGTCATTTTCCCAAGGCTAGTCTATATCTGTATACCGTGTAAATGACGTAGATTAATGTAGATACCTCACCGTTTCCTTAACCTCCCCCTTTTCCTCTTCCCAGAGCACTGCCCCCGCCTCCTTCAAGAGCCTAACACACTCGACATTACCTGCATGTTCCGCCAAAAACAATGGCGTATTATTTGCTTTATTCCTCGCATGTACACTTGCTCCTCTAACCAACAACTCCTTCAAGACCTCCGGATCCGGTCCCACAGCCGCAAGATGCACAGCCGAGTTTCCCATATAATCAGCCTTCTGCAACAACAACCACTCCTCGTCTGCCTCGTCTAGAATCTCGACTACGGTTTTCGTATCACCTGCCGCAATTGCATAACCCAGCGCAGCAAACGCTTGTTCCGGCTTTCCTAAACGTCCTGCGTCGGGTCCGTTGTCCCCTGATACAGAAGGGGGGTGTGAGAAACTAGGCGTCATAAGTTCAGTCAACTCCCCACGCAAGGACCTCCCCATCCGCGCCGCAACATCAGCGTTACTAAGACCAGGTAGCGCGAGGAGATACGAGAGCTTCGTGAGAGCAGCCTCGGAAGTCAAATCATGGCCGAACACGACACCGGCTCTACCGAGCGCGAATCCAGGGGCGTAAAGTGGAGACACGAAGCCATTGGTGCACTGGCTAACATTGACAATAACAACACCGCGCTCAACTGCCGATGCGATCACCTTCGTTAAACTTCCGTCAACACCCTCTGGAGCGTTACCCATACCGAAAGTCTCTAGGATCAGGCCGCGCAAGTGCGGCACCCTTAGGACCGAGTCCACCATCTCGGGTTTGATACCCGGGAAGATGCGGACACAGGCCACGTGCGCGGTGTCAAGGTAGCTCGTGATTGCGAACTGGGCAATCTTGGTCGGACGTCGGACGAGCGACCAATTGACGTCGACGCCAAGACTTGTGACCTTGGCCAGGGGCTCGCAATTGGGGCTCGCGAAGGCTTCGAAGGATGATGCGGAGACCTTGGTGGTACGATTGCCGCGGAATAGCGTGTGGTGGAAGAAGAGACAGACTTCCGGGATCACAAAGGTGCCGGCGATAATAAGGGAACCGAGGAGGTTGTCGACGGCGTCGGACTGAAGCGCAAAGATGGAGGCTTGTGAGCCGGTTAGAACGACGGGTTTTCCTAGATCTTCCTGTACCTCATTAGTGTATTTCCAGTTACTTATTTCGTGTTACCAACATACCATCATGAACGACAAAGCCGAAGCTGAATAGGACAGAGAGTCCGTTCCGTGAAGTACAACAAATCCATCGTATAAGTGATAATTCGCCTTAATAGTACTTGCAATTTGAGTCCAGCCAAAACTGCTAATACTAGAAGAATCGAGCAACGGTGAGAATTCAAGAGCGCCATATCGGATGTGTCTCGAGTATGAGCTTGGGGGTGTGCGTAAGCTGCTGATGGTGATTTTTTCACCATCCTTCACCGCACTTAATGGAACTGTTTCAAGTTAGCAATCAATTTTGAACACTCATATGGCTTCCTAGGCGGCTTCCTCAGGGGCTGATTGAAAATTGACCTCCCAGCCTCCGGTCTCAAAACCAACATGGTCATAGAATGAGAAAACTCACTGACCTCTCTCGGACATATCATTGAACGATGGCCGTGGCGCCATGGCTGTTTCCAAAAAGCCATCGACAGGGACAAGGCCTCCTGCAGACGGCTGCATGCAGATAGTACCTCCAGTGATGATGATAAGTACCCTCGACTCAGGGTACGTAGATTCGGCAGTGCCATTTATGACTGCCGTGAAAGCCCCCATCGTCGATCTCGCGGCACCCGTATCCTGGAATGAGTGAGTTCACCGGTTGAGTTTCCCGCCCTTCATGTATCCAAAGTGTAGTATTAGTACCTAGGTAGGCACACCGAACAGATTGATTCTGGCAAGCCTCTCTATATTCAGGTCAATCTTTTTTGACTCGCGCGTCTGCCCTAAGCCACCAATTGACTGGCTGAAGCCGGCCTAGCGAGTGAGTTGTCGCCTGAAGTTTCCGTCGGATCTAGACCTCCCAATACGCAAACAGGGAAGCAACCCCCTAACACAGTGTATGAAGAAAGCCCCCCACGTTGGCGGCGCAATCTAAGACCTTTAATTCTAAGATCTCACAAGTACACGATATCCGTCACGGATCTTGTCTTACCAAATTTCGAACAAACTGGACAACCGGTCGCTTCGATTATAAATTTATAACATCTAATACCTATTACCCCAAGGATAAGAAGAATTCGGGATCCGATGCCAGGACCCGTTTTACGTCAAAGAAGGGTAATGGAAAAGAAAAAAAAGTCTTCCACGGGTTCGCTAGAACAAGGGGGACTCCACTAGAGTCTCGAACTAAAAAATCTACAAGAAAAAAAATAAAGTGAAGAAAATCGATACGAGTAGTATCGATTACCCCATATGTATTTGATTTGCCCGTCTGCTAAGTGGCTACTGGGAAGGCTTAAGAGCCGGTACCTATCTGTTTTAACCTTTTCGCTAGCTCGACGGCGTGTGCGGCTTATCTCTAGATGGATACGATCAATGTCAGCGGTCCCAACATGGGTTGTGAGGCAGGTACTTACGGCAATCCCAAGGCAAGATCGGAATCCGAAGGACCAATCAGAACAAGGTCCGATCACGGAACATCGAATTGCACCTTTTAGCCCCGTGCGACCACGACATCACACGGGATGTTCACCGAGCAACAATTCGGGCAATATGGGACTCATTACTTATTTTATTCTCTATGGTCATGCTTTATCGTCGCTTTTGGAACTTTGATAATGCCTATCCTCATAAGCCCAACCATCTAACAAGGCTTTTCCGGATTCGCCACATTTTGTCATATCACGTCACAATTGGGGTTCGTTACTGAGACTCTCTATTTCGCTCTGACGATGTCGCTTTCTCTCGGAGGTCGGAAGAATACTTCATTCTTCTTCTCTTGTTCCCTAGCTGGTTTTCTATATGCATGAGCTAGGCCTCGTCACGTCTGTCTTATCACCGTTGATTTAGATCGTGCTGGTTATCTGACAGCCCTGTCGCGTATTATCTGTTTACCCGTTTCTGAATCGTAGCCGATAACGTGTACGAGATAATAAAGCCTATAATATGTTAGCGATTATTCCGAATACATCTTCCTAAGAAGTACTTACATATCCGTATTCGCCTCCTTCCCCTTGAGGTTCTCGAAGCGCTGTTGGCAGTCTGCCCAAGCCAACGTCCGCTTCTTAGGCGAGATAGACTTAATAGTAAACCTGAATTGACCGGTCACGGGTCGGTGGTCTGAAACTCTGACCTCGTGCCGCCTATATTCAAGTTGCTGTATTCTGCCAAAACCTCGGTGAAGGAGGCGATCGCACCAAGCCGGTGACCGCTTCTTCTCGCTAGTGTCGTAGTTATCAGTTCCGACATCGTACTTGTACGTCGGCGGAAATTCGATACGCATTTCGTCAAAGGCTCGGAGCTTGAATGCAGGGTTTCTACGACGAGCTACAAGGAGCTGATCGCGTTCGAGAAGCTTAGCTAGGTTGTTTTGCTTTACCGCGATGACAACTGTATCCCGTGACATCGTGTCGATACGGTAGTTGAGATCGCCGTTGAGTAGACATAGCTCATGGTCCAGGACCATTGTTCCATCACCGCCTCCTACGTAGCTGTCGATACGTACACTCGGGTCACGTTCTACAGGCAAAAGAGCGGTCTCCATGATCGCCGCAATATCGTTATGTCGCTGATTCGCCCCTGATTGGCCAGCCGCAAGATGGCAGTTGATGAAGCAAAGTGAAGTGTCATCTATCATAAATCGTACGATGATGGCGCCCTTGTTGCCGTGCAAGCCTCCCATTCCACGCTTGATCTCGCTGTTGCTAAGATTCCGTATGCGGTCACGGAGACTCGACTTCACGAATATGCAAGTAAAAAGGCCCACTAGAGTTGCCGTTTGGAGAAGGTGGTAGAGGTGGTCGGCGGGCATATAATCGTCAAGACTCCTGACGAGGAAATCTCTCCAGTCTCGATACTGGTGGCTCATCTTCTCCTGGTCAGATGCATCTTTCTTCTTCGGTTTAAAAAATCGCTTCGCTGTCGCAGTTTTATCTTCTAGGTCAACCAATTCTTGGAATCCAAAAATAATTATATCTGGAGAATCGCTTGATTGCAACAGATTCTGTATGAATATGGCATCGGATTCGGAATATCTTAGGCTGTTGGGTGTCGAAGCCCCGGCATTCCACGTCATTGCCAAAACCTTGATGTCCTCGAATTTGCAATACTGCGTATCGAGGGACTTCATTTCGTTCTCCAAAAAATCGTCTTGCAGCAACCCATCCCAGGATTTTATCATATTGTCTGCTCCGAGAGTGACGACCTGCGACCGATCAAGCCTATAAAAGCCCGCAGGATCTGCGATAACTTTGATGACCGGGTTGTCGTGAGCTTGCCAATCCTTCTTGATGACCCAGGGAGACTTCGTCATGTCGTATACACATATCCTTCCAGAGTTAAAGCCCGCCCATATATTATTTCCCACGCCGGCGAGGGAATTTATCTTGTATGAGCTAACATTGACTACACTCAGGCATGTATAATCCTTTTGAGAGTAGATGCTGACCTTGCCGTCGTTGTGACCGAGGAAGACCTTGCCTGGCTGCGATTTCATGAGAGTTCCAGATGTTACTTCGCCTGCCCCCTCCGCGATCAGGGGTCTCATTAGCACTTGTAACTGATTTCGGCCGCCGGTAGTAGGCGTAAAAAGGCGGATTTCTTTCCCTGCTGCATGCCATAAGTCATCGCCAACTACCATGGAAAATGTATGTCCTTTAGGCAACCTGTAAGTTTGATCAGGGTTGAGACCTAGATTCGGTGTTCCACTGCTGTCCGGTCCCCATACGTGCAGCGTCCCTCCCTCATCCAAAGTCCACATCTCATTATAATGCCGATAAATCTTGCTTATTTCATACCGACCATGGGCATTTGGCTTAGTTTCGGTTATGTTCTGAGACGTAACGTCGGCTTCTATAATTTCGCCAACATTGTTACCAATCCAAATCCGTATCCCCTCTTCATCAACATTTAAGCCTGGTCTGAACGCCACAGCAGTCCCCTTAACTCCTTCTCCGTGAGCAAAACTCACGACAAGTTCGCCATCAAGTAGATTCCAGACTCGCGTGAGATGGCCGGTGGTACAGACGTATTGCCCGCAGACATCGAATAATCTAGCATCATACTTGGTATGGATTTCATGAGCACCCTGTTTTATAAACGGTGGCCGACGGTTTATCTTGGTTGGATCGGGATATTGAGATACAATTTCCACCTGGCCTGTAGAAGTTGAGTATGATGAGTCAGAGGGCCGACCAGAATCGTGGAACTCGGCCGGGATCTTCTCGGAGCTTTTATCCACTGTCATAGACCTTCCATGAGTACGAGATGGGGGTAGTGCAAGTTGATTGGTTGGTGTCGAAACTGCTCGTTTAGGTTGCGGAGATACGGGCCCATCCATCGTCGCACTTGTAGTGGTCACGGAAGGCCTTGGAGGTCGAGGCGGCGCTTTTACGGCCGTGTTCGCCGGGATTCGAGCATGTGCTGGCTCGGTGACAGTCTGTGGCCGGACTGGAAGAGCCGGGCGGTCGTCTGCAGGACGCGGTGGGATGGGTGCTCGAGGATTACCATTCATCTCATTGTCTCGGCGAATAGTTGCAATCGTATGGTGAACGGGAGGGGGTTCGATCCCCCTCGGTACTGCACTCGTCCTTGGCATTGAATTTTGAGGCGGTGGCCGCGCCGGCCGTGTTGGAAGTATTGGTGGATCTTCATTCTCAGGGCTACTTGGAGGACTATTAAAAGGCGAGCGTGCCTCTGCAATTCGAGGCGTCAATTCTAATTGAGATGCGTTCTCGGTCAGTCTGGAAAGTCGATTGGCTGGTTTCTCGGCGCGGTTCACGGGTGGGGGGATAGGCGGCGATGCCCTAATTTCTCGTTCTCTCTTCAATTCAGCGGACCTTCGCGGAGGAGGTGGTGATGGCGGTTGGGTTGCGGCTATGAGCCGAGGAGACCGGCCGGGTTCGAGCACTGGTGTATGCGGTCGACTAGGAATTTTAAATGAACGAGGCGAAGAAGCAACTGGAGTATTGGGAGATTTCGAAGGTTCGGGAAAGAGATGAGCACTCGGATCATTCTGTAGGACAGAAAGGGGTCTTGGTTTGGGTGGTGACTGAGGTGGCTCTATCAAGACGGCGGGCGGCTTGATAGGTTTGGGACTTAACGGCGGTGGAGCTGCAATCTGGATGGAATGGCGACTTGAGGTAATCAGAGTATCTCTAGGCTTAGGTTTTCCATTTTCCGGCGGCACGTTCACACTTCGGCTAGGTCTTGTGTCTGGAACTGGTGGAGGCTTCGGAGATGGTGATTGATTTCTACTAGGCGGGGCATTGGCAACTGCTTGACCCTCTTTAGCACTTTCTTTGGCTTTGCCCATGCTCTCGAAATGGGACCTCAAGGACGAGACTGGTCTCTGTTACTTCAGTCAGTATACTGAAGACAATATACGAGGGTGTAGAAAGGGACGGGAGGGAATAATCTTACTAGGGACGAGTCGTCCGGTCCATTTGGGCCGTTGGATTCCATGATGATGAGGGGTAGTCTCTATCAGACTACAGGATACCGGGACCCTCGTGCTCCCACGGCATCACTAGCTACGAGTAGCTCTCGGGATCATCCAGCAAAATAATTCAGTCCCTAAATTTCAACCCCTGAATATTCTATGATAGAAGCAAAAGGTATTCGTGGTCGTCCCCTCGTTCGTGGTCGAATCAAGGCCAAAGTAACTCCAAGACGCGAGGGCACGTGGTGATTTAAATCCTGCAGTTTCGTATTGGTAAGAAAGATGATGTTGTCAGATCAGATTTCGTGGGTGTGAGTGTCAATGGGATGCCTCGGCCGTCAATGGTGATCATGTTCCGCCTCTCCTTTGTCTACTAGGTAGGTACTATTCCAGCATGAACGATCGATTTCCCTAAAGTCGTAACACTGTCACGTATAACGAAGAGGCGCAGCTCGTAGAATTCGGGGAGGTAACGTGTATATGGTGATTCGTAGGGTAGGTGAATGGCGAACGGTGTATGGTAAATGGTTAATTATTATTAGAAGTTCGTCTAGGTCTGTTACTCGGTTTTTCTAAAAGGTAACGAACGAGCGGAATTAAATTTGGGTTCTTCTTTGGAGTCGGTTCCAGTCATGCGAAACCTCTAAAGCTCTAACCCTCTAACATTAGTTGACTTGATTAGTTGACCACCTGGACTGCTGGGTACTTGTGCAGGTCAGATTGCAGATCTTAGGCGCATTAGAGATATTCCCGTATTGGCTTTTGGCTTGAGGTGGGACATCAACAGGTGAAATGCAAAGTACGAGGTACTAAATGTAGGTACTAAAAGTACATAATCGATACGTAGGCACACTACGTAATGTTTCAAGGTTTGCTGCTAGTTTATTAGTCGTCTGGGTGAGAGATCCATGTCTGTCTCCGTAAAGGTACACGTATCGCTAAGTACCTGCCGTAACCAACATTTAACCCTTGAAAACTTAGAAAACCTTGGATCATTTTTAAACCGTAAAGTCCCTTACCCCACTAGAAACTCAATGTATACTGCCGGCGTGTTGCGTCCAATCCCATCCATATCAGGAGCTTGCCCCCCGGTTATCGGTACCGGGTACCTGTCCCAGCATCCTTCAACCGTCCCGGCAGGTGCCCGGCTTAGAACATTTAGCATATGGTCCCCGTAGGATAGTGCTTGTCACAGAGGCGAATAGGCCTAAATAGAGCGAACATAGGCCCAACCGTTAGGTAGGTGCGCTAGGGTAACGGGAGTGTTTGCAGGGTTGTATTCTTTCCCATTTTGATCTGATAGATCAGAAAGTCGTACCACTTATATGGATTCGCCGTCCTACGTAATTTTTTAAACTTTGAGGATCCCCGGCCAATCTACATACCTGCATCCTAAAATAATAAATATTCTCATTCACTTACTCACACTTTTCAACGTCATTGCAACAAGTGCAAGAGATAAACACGAGCGCAATCGCACTTAACCAATTTCAAGATGAATACGGTATGTATCTGACGAGCAGGACCAGCAAATATAAGGAGCGCAAGAAGCTAACTTCTCTTACCCACTTAGATCAAGTCATTCTGGTATGTGGATCGCAATGATACGTCACCCCAATGGATCATGCCGTTGATTGTTAATGCTATCATTTAGGATGGGTTGGGGTTCCCTCTGCCTTGGTATGTACTCGTTGAAACTCACATCGGTGAGGAGTTTTATTAACATAGGCAATGTGTAGCTGGCGGAGGAGCGTACTATTTTGCGAAGAAGAGCATCAACGCCGACAGAGCCGCGCGCCTCGAAGAGTCCCGCCGAAAGAAGCAGATGATCGACTCTCTTGAGCATTCCAATAATGTCCCTAGCCAGCCCCTATCTGCATCAACGATGGGCGGCTCTCTGAATGGCAATGGCCATCCAGCTCGAACTGATACAGCTGGCTCGCCGAGCCAAGAAGCGAGCAGCGATCCAGCTCCGACCAGACATGCTCCAGCTACCGAAGGACAACAAGTAATAGAGAAGAGCAAGTACGAGAGCAGTACGCCGTTTAGAAGTACGAAAGGCGATCGGTTTTCTTAGTCTTCGTCGATACGCTGGTAGCTGAGAGTGTGTTTATACGTTTATGACGAGGATATAATGAATTCCCTCTGTACAATACCATATTCTAAGGGATACGAATAAAAACTACTACTCTACTCTCAAGTTGGCCCTGTTATGATAGTAATGGTCCCTTGATACGGTTAGGTTGGTATCAGCACGGCAATTCTATGAGGTTTTATGTGTTAATATGCGCCAAGGGGAATTGTAGGGGGAATTGTAGAAGCTACATTCTGTTTGAGCAATCATCGAAATTTCTCAGTGTAAAGAGGACTCAAGCATCTATCAGATTATCATATATAAATAAGTGCTCAGCAACTTCGATATCGAACTCATAATAAAATACATAAAAATGACATTAAAATGGCCTCGCAAATGTCATCGGCGAACCTAAGTCATGGATGATCTTTTTCTCGAAAAGGAATGGCTAGTCCTATGTATAATAGTGGGGTTGACGGGAACATTTAATCCGTCAGCCGAAAACCGCTGCCTGACAGCTGATGGAACCTTGGAAGCTGCAGGGTCCGGGCTTTGCGTACCAAATACAACATCGAACCAATTAAGTCAGCGCCTTTAATTCCATCACGGTTCTCCCAAGAACATTAAATTCACAATCATCGAACCACCGAACCATCCAAATCGGGGAGCATGCGCTCTAAATACCTCGTAATTATTCTCATTTTATAATAATGGCGTCGCCACAGCTAGCCATAGCTAAAGTCTCATTCTCCGCCGTGCTCCTACGCGCAGATCCGACATCATGTTCCCGCGGCGAGATCGACGAGTTTCTTCAGCTACTCGACGCGACCATCTCGCGATGCTCTCCACCCAATGTTCAGGTTTGAGCAACACAATCTTATGAAATTTGGTATCTTGTGCGACGGCTAAACGGTCGACACATAGAAATGCAAGCAATGGATATTAAAGAACCTGGTCCAGTCTTCCACCAGGATCACCGCCTTAGGGAAATATCTGACGGCCTTGGCCAAGTCCTACTCCCTGGATATCGCCGCCAGCAGGCAAGCACGTGAGCCTTCCACGAAACGAAAACGTCTCCATATCCTCTACATTCTGAATGATGTACTGTATCATGTCAACATTCGGGATCGCAACTCCGACGTCGCAGAGAAGTTAGAACCGGCTATTCAAGAAATTGTTCGAACCGCTGCCGCTTTTCCAAATTGCCCTAAGCACACTAAGAAAGTAACCGATCTCGTAGACCTCTGGGGTGATAAACGACATTTCCCAGAGCCCTTCATTCAGAAACTTCGAATTACCATTAAGGATGCGCCAGATACTGCAGCCAAGGGCGATGCGCCTACCGGTAGCTCCCTAACTTCGGGAACGAAATCTTCGAAAGAAGCTCCATTCATCATGCCAGCTGTGCATGGCGATGTGTCGGTATCATGGTACGACCTACCGGCAGCGAACTGGTTACCTGTTATTGAGCCCAACTCAACGAGACCAATGAACCCGGAAATGATCAAGCCCCTACAACTTACCGCGGGTCCCGCTGAGGAGAGCTTAATTAAGGCTGTTCAGGATTTACTTGCCGACGTAGACCGTATCTACAACAAGGACCATCGCGAGATCGATCGATCGACTGAAGACATCGATCAGTTAGGACAACGGGTTGTCCTAGATGAGATTACCGGCGATGTTATCGATGGAGAAACCTATTATGGCTGGTCACGCGCCTTCTGCGAGAAGATGAAGCAGCGTCGCAAGAAAGCCGGCAGCCCTAGAAATGGTCACCGTGGGCGTAGTTCATCACGATCTCGCTCAGACTCGCGAAGTTCGTCTCGCGGTTCGTCACGACCTGCTTTTAAGCGACGGCGGGTATCTAGCTCTCGTAGCGAGAGCAGAAGTAGGAGTCGAACCCGGAGCCGAAGCCCCCGGCGAAGTTATAGCAGAGAACGACGCCGACAAAGATCATACAGTAGGTCAAGATCGCGTTCGCCCTCGAGGGACCGGAGGTATAACCGGTCACGCTCCCAATCTCAAGGTCGGAGTCCACTGCCTCCACGATCCTATGATCCTCCTTATTACGCCGGTTTAAACGGAAAACAGCAATCCGGCTTTCCGAACCAACCGCCGCACCTAAACCCAAACCAGTCATATCAGCACCCAGCACCTCCGTTCCCTCAATCCTTCCCACCACTCCCTATGGATCAAAATCAATATGGGGTACCACCACCGCCACCGCCTCCACCACAGAACTACCAAGGACAATGGCCACCACCGCCTCCGCCCCCGGTTACCGGCATGCCGCCAAATATGCCACCCAATATGCCACCAAACTGGCTTCAAAATATGGCGATGGGCGGATGGCCGTCACATCCATCTCCCATGCCTCCCGGAGGACCCCCGCAACAGCAAGGAAACGGCTTCCAGCAGTACGGCCGAGGTGGAAGGGGTGATTATCGTGGTCAAGGGTATCGTGGGGGTTGGGATCATAGGGGGCGTGGTTGGTGATCTAAGGGGGTAGATGTGGCGTTTGGACAATCTATCTACTCTACTCAGTATTGCGCCTTAATATAAAACAGGCGTACTATGATACAAAATACAAAAGTGTCAACTAAAACCATGAATTCATGAAAGATGATTATCCAGGTGGTTCATTACCCCCTACCTAGTTCCATGCTACCGGCTAGCTTACGTAAAGTCCTCTTCGCGCTAGCACCATCCTCCGTCGGCTCTCTCGCTTACTAAATAACTTCTATACGGACGCTTTACTGGCCCTTCCAAATACCTAATCCTTACTCGCCAGGCCTCCACTATAAGCATCTGCAGGTACTATGTAAGGGACACCTTTCATGTGGGGTCGAAAATCGCACATCTCAAGCCCGTCAATCCATCACCGCCAAAGATCATCGTTCGTAACTGCAGCTGCCCCTCAGCCAATTTTTTTTTTCAACTCTCTTTACTTTTTCACCGCCAAAAGTTATACGTATGATAGGCATACGGATGATTTTCTCCTGGCGAAGTTAGCTATTATTTACCATGTATGATGTATATAGATATTTTAAAATATATGTATCATATACGTACATTACATATATTACGATGTCTACCTAGTAGGTATGTAAACTGGTTAGACCCCCTGCATACCCAAGTATATCCTGCGTCTAGTGCGCTATAGATGCCTACCTACTAGCTAGTAGTCCGAATGCATGGCCACGTTTATTCGCAATAGCCCACATACATGTAGCTACTTAGGTATGTATGTTAAGACACAGTTGTGATTATTTACACAATACACAAGGTCAGCTTGGGGTAGAATTATGTTGCGTCTTAAAGACAATGGATAAAGTATACATGCACCGTCAAACAATATTAGCGTCATCGCCGACACCAACATCCACTGCAGATCACACACAGCAAGTCTTGCATTTGGTATTCTTTTTTTTATTCCGTTCAAAATATTTTGATATCTAATTGAGCTAGGTATAGATAGTATCTTTCCTTTTTGGCCAGCTATAAATAGCTCAAGCCTAAATGCTCTTCAAAATGTTGGGATGGGGGGAAATTTGCTATGCTATCTACGTGCTATCTACTTTGGCGGGTGGGTGATTTTAGAACGTAGCAATGCTGCCTGGCATTGCGTGCGAGCAAGCAGTTCAGTCCCAATTATCAGGCGAGTCTGTTGTTGACATATTGCGCCATCCATTCAACCCTCCGCCGGGTGGCTGCGTCGAAGGACGAGCCCCCATATACCATTAAATGCCTTAACGTTTTACGCCTTAAAGTGCGCAACCCTATTTCCTTCCTGCGAGTTTTTTTCTGCAAAGACCTAAGTCAAGCAATAAAGCTGACTACTAACACCACTGCATAGTGCACACCTTGATGCAGAACTAGATCCGCAGCCCCCAGCTGCTGAATGCAATGTTACGTAGTTGGCCTTTTTCAACTAACGTAGTTTTCGTAAACCATGAAATGACAAGTCAATATGGGCCTTGGGTGTTGATACCGTCTTTCTCGGAACACAGGAAGAGACCACTCATTATCTTGCGTACTATAAGAACCCAATGACTCGTCTTTTGAAATGCCCACCTCAGAAGGCGTAAGTTGTTCGTAGAGTCTGCTGGTCTTGTGGCTGAAGTTGGCTGAGAAATTGATCGAATTGGGGTATAATTTGACGGTATATACCGATCGTCTAAGTCAATGTTAGATATCTTTAACAACGTAAACACTCCCATACGATAACTTACCTTTTGGAAGTCCTCATGCAGACCGTTCTTGGTCTCGCTGCGCAACTTTAGGTCTCTATATCGGGCGATCGAAGTAAAGAAGTGTAGAAGTGATTTTTCCATGGCCATAGGATTCTTCTCGACAATAGCAACAAAACCCCGGAACGCAGTTGCCTTCTCGTCGGAGGGATCAACTTCATCCATGGAAGTGAGGAAATCATCGGCAAAGTTAGACAATTCAGGAGCCAAGAGTTCTCCGTTGCCTAGTCCAAGGCGACCTAAGGCAATCGCGGCATTCTCCGTCACGCCCTTAGGGATACCGGGGTTAGTAACGATCGCGAGAAAGCTCTGGAATAATTCGGGTACATAAGCCGCCATATTAGATTTGTGTCGAATGGCGATTTCTCCGGCGGACCAGCAGGCATTATTGACTGCTCCAAATCCGCTATCGATGTCCTCATCGAGTACTCCGTCTAGATCGAGCTGGGTCAGGAGGATGGGGAAGATGTTTTGCAGCGACGGTTGCAACTGCTCAAACACATACTTGGCACAGTCGCCGAGGAGTGCATATGCTGACTGTCGAACTTCGTCCGTCGGATCCTTCATACAGAAAGTAAGAAGTTCGAAGAATGTGGACTGCGAGTCCTGGACCAGCTGGGAAGACTTCGCCGGGTCGAGGGCCTGGATGATAGCACTAAGAAGATCCAAGCTAGTGACCAAGAAGTCTTTGTCAGGAGCGTCAAGAGATGGGTTGTTTTGAAGGGCAAGAGACGCCTCCAAGTTCTGATGAATAATCTTGACACATCGTACAAAAATGGGCTGCGCGTAAGGAGTAAACGCATCGTTGAGTGCCATCGCAACATATGAGAGGCACTCTAACAATGGAAACAGTTCGCGGGAATCATCATTAACCTTTTCCCATCTATCGATGAGAGCTGGCATCAGTTCGTTGACGAGATCGGGGCGCGCCAAAACCGGTCCAATGTGCTCGGCTAGAGTCTGGACACAATCGTAGAGAATGTACATGTTGCGATCCTTGAATTTCTTGAAGCACTTGACGTACTGCTGAATGATGGGAAGGCTGTAAGGCTCCAGTCTCTTTCCTGCCTTTTCTTCGAGGTTCGCAAAAGCCGATGCGCCTGCCTCTTGGACTTTCTTGTTACTATCAAGCATCTTTGTCAGGATACCCTCCATCATTGGCTCGAAGAAAGCCTGCTTCTCGGCAGGATCCGTCAGGTCCGCGGCCCAGGAAGAATATCGACCCAAGGTCCAGCATGTAATTTGACGAACCACAGGCTCGGGGTCATTGAGGAGAGAAATTAGGTAAGGCACCAATTGAGGTAGGTGAGGCGTGACAACGTTCATACAACCTTCTGCTACAGCGCCCAGCGCTAGGACCGCAGCCTCTCGGTATGGCCAATCGTTGTGTCTCAAATTCTTAGTGAGGTACGGAAGAATGGACTCGAAGACCGGGTCTCTAAAGTCTCGAGCGAAGACATCTAGTGCGGCTGCGGAACACTTTCGTAAAGTCCATCGCTCATCCGGGTTGGCGTCGTCACCGTCTTCAAAGTCATCAATCTCGCCATCCTCAAGATCATCCTCCATGTTAGCCAACTTCTCGTATGCGTTTCCGTTCTGGGCAGTATCCGCAGAACCCTCTCCGTTAGCCTGTCGCGTCTGCGATTTCTTTGCGAATTGAGGTTTGATGTCCTTTTCCAAATCATCCTCGTCCTCATCATCGGATGCGCCACCTAGAAGAGCAATGTCTTCGGCACTATATACCATACACTCGAGGAGAACCGGGATGATCTTGTTAATGAACGGGCTCAATGAATGCCAGAGATGCTCATGCTCTCCAACCGTAAGCCAGAACTCAGCTGCGTCGGTGGCTAGATCCTCATCGTCACTTTGTTGTTGAGTGATGATATAATCGACGAGGTCAGGAAGATGAGGTTGGATCTTGTCTGGGCGAGATTCAACAAGTTGGGCAAACGCTCTACAGACCTGTCTTCTCACATCGTTGTTGCTATCAGTCGCCAGGGCAAATAGATGCTGAAGTAAGTCATCGATGGAGTTCAGCATGGCCTGAGACTTGCGGGCCGTGAAAACGTTGATAGCGGTCAAGGCATGGGCGCGGACCTTAGGCAACGGACTCTTAGTGGCCTGTATCAACTTCGGAAGAATGAAGTTCAACGGTCGTTCACCATTCAATTCGCGCTCCAACATCTTGGTGTTGTCTTCACAGATCTTGGCCATAGCCGCCATAGCACCCTCCTGCGCCTCATTTGTGAATTGGCCAGTCTCATTGCCAATCATCTTCAGGAGCTCTGGTAACAACTCAGGCCAGCTCATAATTCCGCCTCGGCGAATCATCTCAGTTGCGATCACTCCTGCATAATTGCGAATCTGAGAATTCTTATCCTGCAAACACATGGGGATACCCATCTTAATTAGGGCAACGCTACTGTCGGGAATTCGTTTGGAGCCTGGCTTGATGTTGTTCTTCAGCATGATCGCGGCTGATGAGCGTATGAGGAAATAGTCTTCAGCCGAACATTGTAGGCCATTAGGTGGATCTTGGCTGGAGAATAGATACACAAGGTAGTTGTTGATGTCGGGGGAAGTTTTTGCTTGCGTTAGCATCTAAACAGAGAAGAGCTTATGTTAGTCAAGTCACTAGAAATATCGATGAGGCGAGCTTCAGCGGCTGCCCATTCACGTTATAGCACAATGATTTAGAAGATGTCTTACAATCTCAGCTTGTTTTTGCGCAGCTTTATCAAAGCCGCTGAGAGAGTCCTTGAGACAAGCAGCGAGCGTGCTCAAGGACTCGGGCGAAGGTTGCCACGCCATGGTGGGCGGCGGGGCAGGATAGTATTCGAGATGTGCGCTTATTGGAAATCTCGGGTTTGGAGGTAAAGCGCTTGAAGATTACTTGGATTTATAGGAAGGGAGAAAAGGGGAGATTGTAAGTGAGTGAGTAGGAAGAAGAGGAGGTTAAGTGTTGATTGTCAGTAGTAACATCGGTTCTGGGGATGGTGGGGTCCTGAGGTAGGCAGGTAAAAAAAGATGGACTAGCTGGTGTTGAAAATAATGTGGTTAGGTGTGGTAATTGATGGTAAGGGTAAGATGGAGGGAAAATCGGGAAAAACTAAAACTCTTAGTTAGTAGAGAGGTAAGGTCAGGGTACTAGGTTTAGGTATGTAAGGTTTTGGTAATATTAGTCGTCTTCCTTCTCTTTTTTTTCTTCTGTTATACGGTCGTCTTTTCCCTTTTCTACAGGTAGGTACTTCTTTTGATCTTTTAACTTTGACACTTTTCTTAATTCGATTATCGCGATGACATAGAAAGGCGGCAAATGATCTGTTGCGATCAACTTGGCCTCTTTTTTTTTCTGGTGGTGGTTTGCGAGGGGAGACCGTGACCCTTTCCGGTTACTGAGCCAGGTCCCTGATTGAAGGAATGTCTTAAAATCGGGCACTCTTAGAGAAAAGCTCACTGGTGGATGGTGGGGTGTGTCTGTCTGATGGTTGGCTTTTCTACGTTCTCCTAGCTCTTTTAAGAAGTGCGAGGCGCGGGTAGTAGGTACAGTGTGCTCAGGTGGGCGTATTAGATGGACCTCTGACGTTCGGGGGTGTCCATAAGGCAAGCACGCTATGCATAGTATAAGTTTAGCGCATAATCGACCATATCGATATGCTTATTGGGTACGTTAACCCTTATTTGAAAGAGCTAGAAGAGCCTTCCTTTGAAATTTAACTTATTGGAATATTTTAGCGCACAATTAAACTCGGTAGCTTCAATAGAAACTGAGAAGTTGCGATATTGATAAGTACTTCGTAATGTGTATCTTCACGTGCAGGTATAGGTATCTACCTGTGTACCTATCAATGCAAGTATTTGTATAATGTGTGCCAAGGCGGTATGCTCATGTAACTAGACTTTTCAACTTGAACTCCGTTCTATCTGCCTTAAAATAGATCAAAGTAGATCGACGGGATATCCCCTGAAAAAAAAGATACATCTTGGTTTAGTTATCGTTCTCTTTGTAATAGCAGTGGGAATAGCCCCTTGAAAAGATACCTAAGTAACTTGTTCAATTTGTTGACGTTACCAACAAGTCATAAAACGGATACCGGATACTCAAACAGGGAAGTCCAAAACCGGCCAACTTTTGACAGGCTTAAAAATCAGGGACTCGAGCCTGTTCCCCTTAAAAAAATTCAGAGACTTCCACAAGCAGCATGTGAAATAGACCCTAAGGCTACAGCCAGGATCTATCCAGGTAGCCCAGACCTTTGTGTATTGCTGGTACTATTGATCGTAACCTGCAAGGCGCCAAGTCGGACCAGAATACGAAATATGCATACGTATGAAAGCTATAGTAGCTGTTAAGATGCCACGCACAATAACTCCCTGTGAAACGAGCATCAATACCCGCGTGGTACTGAGTCAAACAGCTTTTAAAGACAACCCCTGGGAACAGTGTAAGTGCAGGATAAAGGGTACGGTCAGTAAAGACGGTTCAACCGTTTGGTATCATCATCAACTACAACGGCCCCGTATCGAAGACCGTACGTACATCGACGAAATGAATAACCACCTTCGCTCGTATCTTCTTTTTTTTTAAGAAGAAGAAGGCTAGGTGTAAAGGGTGCCCAATAACTTGAGAACACCGCGATAAAACCAACTGATCCTTTTGTGAGACATCACCCCGCAATGGACCTCGTCGTTTCTACCCCTATAGAGGTTTGCCAGTGGAAGAGAATAGTTCCACAGTAGAGCCCCCAGTATGACGGGATTTGTTTTTGCTGCCAAGTATGCATGTTCCACCATCAATCCAGATACGGGCGACGACCAAATGAACGAGCGCTATATGTTTGTTACAATTCTTCAAGCCATCCTGATGGCGGATGCCGTGTAACTCGGGGATCTGCGCAGGAGGTTATTTGACCCGTCAGCTCTAGGCGGCAACTTGCTTCAATCCTAGATGTCATAGATAGACCTGAGGTGGTTGGGTTGCACCTGTACTTGGAGAGGATCAACGGTTAGAACGTAGGTATGCAGACAACCACCCGAGTTGCCGAGTCGATGAGTCGACCGCTAGGCCTAGCAAGCGTTGTTGAGGAGATTTGAAGGTGAACTTTGCAAACTTACATATAGGTACTTACCTACCTATGTATAAGTAAGTAGCGCAGCCTGATATGGAATTTGCATACCCGAGTTGAGAGATTAGTTCTCGATACTAGTAGATTCAATCAAACTCAACCACGAAATAAACGCTTAGAATCGGAATGTCTCGGCCAGATGAAATTTGCACTCCATGTTCTTCGGCCGCCAAACAGGATATGCCAAGGTAGGATAAGGGGCTCAGATATATACTTAGTACTCTCTGAATAGGACATAGATGACAACGTATATCAATCAAGTAGATTTACTTTAAGGACATTTTAGCATGGTAACCCTCATAGAACTTGGCGACTGCCCTAACCCAATAAACTAAAAGAACGTGCGAACTGTTTAATCATCTCAATGTCGATAGTTAAGCTTCTCTTTTAGTATAGCAGGGCTCATCTACCCACCTATTAAGTTAGTTAGCAAGAAATTGATGTCTTTGAGCATCCAGGTATCTATAACCGCTACTCGTAGAGGGCAAATAGTTAGCTACCTGATTTACCAGCTCAGAATCGAAGCGATAGTATTTTTGGAGAGATGTCAAACTATTTCCCAATACACGCAGGCTTGCTGATTTCAAGTGAGTCAGGGAGCATGTATACTTGTAATTAGGCGAGTCGCAATCATTGGTATGAAGGCTGTGGCGTGCGCGGGGCGGCATTCTGGAGTTATCCATGTTGATGATATTATGGAGTACTAGTTCCGTTTGGTAAAGCGCCAGACGGCTCAATAACATCACGAAGTTTTTCAAATGAAACTTCGACAATTCTCTTCAAAGCCTCCATCTCCTCCTCTACCGTTCCACCCAGACCAGTGTTGGCGAAGCTGATGGAATTGCTAACATAGACGGGCATCTGTGTCTTCTTGGCCAATATCTTGGCCAACCGAGTTGTGAACTCTAGTGTTGGTTCTACAGAATAGATTGTTGTCGAAAGAGGTTGAGTTGGGTTATATTTCTATGATTTGGTATATTAGCCAGTTGTTCAATAGAATCGAACTATTAGGGGATATACATCAGGTAACGCGTAGACGAAAGATCCCATAGGGGCCGCATTATCTTGTTCATCCGCAGCCACTGTTGTGAGAAACAATAGAATAACTTTGGACTTGATGGTCAAACGCAAGTGGATCTTTGTATCTAAAGACCGCGGTAAAGGAAATGAGAGCTGGATTGGTTCATCGATGACTCCTTCCATTTTGCATATACTTTTAGTGACAAGGAGGTTAAGTGAGGCTAGTATCCAATTGACTTCCTATGAGTCTCTTGTCTGAACAATGGTTTGCGCAAAGCCGTCCAGGTATGGTTGATCTTCTAAGGAATCAATATATGCTGAAACCCTTTTCCAGATTGTTTAGAGTGTGATTTTGATATCCTATTAGGTATGCTTTTCGATTTAATGTTGCCCTATGTTATAAACTGTAAATGTGAAGTTGAGCCTGTTTGGTCGCATGGCAGTAATACCCCACATCTACCTACGCTGACAGCTGGGAAAGCCCGCCCATTAGGTACCACCTAGAGGGTAATTACGCAGCACTAAATGCAGCTACTAGGTAGGTGCACGTATCGGGTAGCTCCTTCGAATTGGAAGATAGCTGGGGTTGTAGCGCTTCGGACAATCTTAACAGCTCTTAGCTTTAACCTTCGAATGATCTTATATCCACTAGGGAGCGGAAGTTGAAGAAACCACTTAACTCCTTCAATCTTTCTTCATTTGACTTACCGCATACATCGAACTGGATATATATCACTACGCTCATCTACCATGAGATTATAATAATCTACATTCTAGACTTCTAGCAAGATGTGCTGGGGCTAGCAGAGTTGCTCTAGTTTCTTTCGATTCTCTAAAATCGCGTGCCCCTCAGTCCGGAGATATTCACCCCACCATTATCATAGCTCTCCCAACCGGGTCTCGGGTTGGCAATTATCTAAGGCTACCTATCTTATAATTTGTTTTTTATTTTGTTTCCTCTCTCCTTCCTAAACTCCTCCGGAGCTAAACCGCCGTTACGATGGAGTCGGCGACCCAGGCTTATGGTGATGATTCCCAGTGGAATGGTGTAGAAGAAAATATCGAGGATCCGGAGGAAATCAGAGTCATTTTCCAAGCACTCGATTCATTTAGGTTAGTATATCATTAGGTTGCTGTGTCTTTAAGTTAAGCACATCTTGCGTCGAGGAGAGGGGGCGCGATTTTGCTTCCAGTAGGCATCAAATCCATTTCCTATAAGTCGCTCACTTGCACACTCTTCCAACTCGTTACATATGCTGACGAATCCAATATAGCCAATATGCGAAAACGGCCCACTTGAATTGTACACATCTGCGGAGACAGGCATTCTACGCTCTCCCTCAAGCTCACTGGCAGTTGCTCAGCCAGCCCCCGTTCTCATATCTGGATGTGTTGAATCGAGTGGACGATGCCATCGAGAGTAATGCGGAATTGGCCCGTATCATTGTCAAGTTTGGCTTAAAATCCTTCGGTGTGATTGATGCTGCCACGGAGAATGAACTCACTATGCCTGAGGATTGGTCTGGCATTGCCAAGTATAATGATCTGGATAAGGCTAGAAGCACTATCCGACAGTTTTACCGTGATTGGTCTGAGGAAGGTGTTGTTGAGCGTGATGCCTGCTACGGTCCAATATATCGTGCGCTCGACGCCGAGAGGGCCAAATATCCCGATCGACTGCCAATGAAAATCTTGGTACCTGGTGCTGGATTGGGTCGCTTGGTCTTTGATCTCTGTTTGAGAGGTTACCTAACTGAAGGCAATGAAATTTCTTACCATCAACTGTTGGCATCGTCGTATATTCTCAACTCTACCGAGAGAGCTGGCCAACACACCATCTTCCCATGGATACACTCCTTTTCTAATCATCGAACTCGCGAAAAGCAGTTCAGGTCCTACAAGATTCCAGATATTCACCCGCAAGTCACACTTGCAAATGCTCAAGGAACTGGATCGATGCAGATGTGTGCCGCTGACTTTCTCTGTCTATATGGAGACGAAAGCCATAAGGATACATATGATGCCGTGACTGCTGTCTTCTTCCTGGATACGGCGCCAAATCTGATTCGTTACCTTGAGGTTATCCTAAATTGTTTGAAACCAGGGGGAGTGCTCATTAACGTTGGTCCTCTATTATGGCATTGGGAGAACCACGTCCCTAACCACCACGGCTATGACGGAGATGGCGACTACGACGAAAACAATTCCTTAGGAATAGCGGACCCCGGAAGTTTCGAGCTTACTGATGACGAAGTCGTCGCATTGGTAGAACGAATTGGTTTCGTTGTAGAAAAGCGTGAAGCGGGGTTGCGCGCCCCTTACGTGCAGGACGCCGAGAGCATGCTGCAGACATATTATCATGCCAGCCATTGGATCGCGCGAAAGCCGGACGTTGTACCTGAGGTCGGTCAAAACTGAGATGTGAGATGTTAGCTGCATCTCAGAATTTGCTAGATGGATTTAAGAGGCATTGCATCTGGAGTATGAGCTCGCATTTATAATGATACCATCTGCACATTGCGTGGGAAAAGATAACGAAGCCATGTCTATCTAGATACTTAGCATAGCATTGAACAAATATACGATAAAATTTGAGTATTTGAACACCTATAGTACCGATCTTACATATTCACTAACTTAACTCCATATACTTATTAATACCATATACAAATCATAGCTTGGAGGTCAACCCAGCCATCAACATGGAACCAGTATTCCATAAAGAGCCACCGTCAATCTCTATAGTCGCACCGTTGACATGAGAACCCGCCCTGCTCGAGAGGTAAACTACCACACCCGCAATATCCTCTGGCCTGCCCAACCGCTTCGCCGGACTTAGCGAGGCGTGGAGGTCGACACCACCGGACATCTCGAGTAAGCCGTTCGCCATCTTCGTCGGGAAGAAACCGGGGCAAATCGAGTTCACGAGAATATGTCTAGGCCCTAGCTCGACAGCTAAGTTGCGGCCTAGATGTATGGCCGCCGCCTTACTCGCGCTGTACCCAAAAGTAGCCTGCTTCCCCAGCGTCCCAACGCCCAAACCTGCCGTGCTCGCAGTAATAATAACGCGGCTAGGGTCCTCAAGGGTAGCGCGCTTCTCAAGCAAAGGCGCAAACTTCTGTACGGAAATAAATATCGATTTCACATTCAAATCCATGACCTTCTGAAAAGCGGAATCGGGGTGCGTGTCGAACTGCTCGCCCCAAGTCGCGCCCGCGTTCGCGAACAGGATGTCGACGTGCGGAGTATGTTTCGATACTTGCGAGACGAGGGACTCGATGCCGGCGAGCGTGCTGCTGTCGGCTGGGACGGAGATCGCGAGGGCGCCCGGTTGGCGGTTCGGCAGCTTGTTTAGTTGCGCCACGGCCTTTTCGCAGGCTGCGGCTTTGCGCGAGGTAATGAAGACTTTGGAGCAGCCGGCTTGGAGGAAGCTGTGGGTAAGGGGTTTTGGTCAGCTTACGGGTGTTGGACTACGGGGAGGGTACGGAGGTCCGATATGGATATTGGAAATGGGTTTTTGTCCTCGGAGAGGAATAGAGTAGGAAAATATCGCAGATATGTATTCTACTATCTATAAAAGGTAAAACTCACGCTGAAGCCGCATTCAAACCCAGACCTCGCGAACCGCCAGTCACGACGGCAACTTTGCCCTTCAGGGAGAAGAGCGAGGGAAAGTCGTTGAGAGCTGTTTCGTCGGCCATGGCTGATACGTCTGGAGAAATTGATTCTAGTTGGAATAACGGAAGTTGGAAGTTACACGGGGGTATACAAGCTCTACTTGACACAAAGAAACGCAATTCAAGTTAAATTAAGTTAAACAGATTCAATTGTTTATTACGGGAAGTTTTATAATGGCTGACGGACAATAGATGAAATTGGATGTCTTGAAATCCTATCGATAGTGATGTCTGGGGACCGAGGAGCTGTTCTAGCGTAGTATGGCGCTGTAACATAGCTCGGTATCCCCGCAAAACTTGCCGAGGTTCGTAGATTTGCTGATTAATTTGTTGATTAATCTGTTCATTTTTAGAAGAGATTCTTTGTTTGATAAAATAATTGAAGTAGGCAATCGGACCAGATTTATTGTATTCGCTAACTAGTACCTAATTGGATGCATTGTTCAGATACCCTTGGTAGCCAAGCCCTTAAACAATTACCTAGTCGTCATAGGCGTATTCCGTTGGGTTATCCACCATAGCAATATCATCATCGACGTTATCGTCATCCTCGTCCTCGTCCTGCTCAGTTTCGTATCCGTATCCTTTCAAGTAGTCTTCGCCTCCTTCGTCGCTGTCATCATCGTCGTAAGAGTAACCATCGTATTCTTCCACATCACCGTCGATATCCCCATCGTCATCTTCGAGATCATCGACCAGATCATCAACCTCCCAGGGATTCTCTTGTGTTATCTCTTCCTCCTCGTCGCCGCTATTCCCATCTGGACCTCCACTGTCCAAATTATCGCCGCCAGTACTTGGTGGTGTACCCGTTGCAGTAGATTCAGGCTTTTGCTTCAATTGTGGGGGGCGGCGTTTGCGTGGAAGCCTTGTGTCCACATCTGCAATCGGCCGTAAAAACGGCTCGAGAGTCAAACCAAGTGGCTTCTCGATTTTATCGGGCCACTGTCGTAGTCTCTCAGCGAGGAAGGAATTGTATAAGAAACCTGGTTTCTGCGGATGATCGTCATCCGAACCCATCCGACCCCTCTTAATGGCAATCATTTTCACCTTCATGATCATCTTGATCTTAGCCCAAGCACTTTTGAAATACCACCCCGATTCAATGTCGCACTCTGATCTGAGAGGTGCTTGCTCAAGCATGTTGCGAACAAAGGGGTCGGTGATATCGCAAACCTGCCAGAATTTCCCATCCGTCGAGTAGTCCTCCCCGTCCCAAATGTGACTTTTCCGATTCTCCCTATGGTGCTTTTTGATTTGGCCTTTTCTGACGACCTCCCATGGCACCTTTTTGGTACCGATTATATTCCTCTCCAACTTGAAGGCAAGTGTTTGATATATTCGGTTCCTGGGATCAGGCCGAGGGTCCACGCCATATTTGACAAATGCGTCTCGCCATGGACCGCCCCTAAACTGGTATCCGACTAGCTGGAGGGCTATTCTCATGGCCGAATCGGTATAGTTGCCTGTCACGCGGTTGAGAATAGCGCGACGAGTCCATATAGGCCTTTCTTCCATTAACGCATGAAGCTGCTTCATTAACGACGTTGGTATAACCATGTTCGGCTCTCGCCGAGGTTTCTGCGGCACAGGGTACGCATTATGGTTGATGAAGTAGCCATATGAATGCTTTTTCCTGCCTTGGATGTTGACGAGTTTCTGGTTTCCCACTTCATCTCCCTCCACCTTGGTGTTAGGATTCTGTTCATAGTTGTAATTGAATCCAATGATTCGGTCTGTGAAGTGTGGTGGGGGTACAATCTCTTGTCCAGGATCCGTTATTACACCAGGAGAAATCTTAATCTCTCGTAATTTTGAAACTTGAGTGACAGTTAGCAATTAGAGTAGCGATTGATAAAGTTATCTGAATGTTTTTGCTTACCCTTCATTGGGAGTAGGTTCTCCGCAGCTTTCGTTAAGAATGAAGATTTAACGTTGGCAAATTGGAAGTCAGCCAGGCCTCGATACCTATGAGTATCCTCAACCTTTCCAACAGCGTCTATCTCGTAATATTCGAGATTATCTTGCATTTTCCGAAGGATAGATTTGGGTCTATCACATCGACCCTCGGAACTTACTTCATCGGCCGCAGAGGTGACTGTCCCATTTGTGACATCGACATCACCGATAAATGGATCATTGCTTCCTCGCTTTCTTTTTCTGCCTGTTCTCTTAGGAACAGTTATCTTGAGTAGGATGTTGTTAGTGGCCGCATGATGTGACACAACCGGTTTTGACGTAGGGTTGTCAGGCCGAAACCATAGAGGAACCGAGGTAGGTTCCGGTGTGTCGACAAGGAGCTATCATGATAGGTAAGTTGAGGACTTTGCTAATGGTATGGAGACTGAAATAGGGAGAAATATACCTTTTGAAAGTCCGGGTCTACCCCGAACGTATCGAGCCCTTTGTCAAGATTAATGAGAACGCAAGGATGCTCTATGGCAACAACCTTCCTTTGGGGCACATCCAATATAGGAGCACCCTCTGAATAGTCGACATCATCTTGGTTTTCAGTAACGTATTGGTACTCAGTCTCCAATTCCATTACGTTCGTTGTTGGCTAGCACAGCCTTAGGCCTTGTGTAATAGATGACCTCAGGTATCTGCACTTTGATTTGAAGCGACAGCAACAACTTCAAAGAATCCGCGACCTTCGCACGATGCTTGTAAAGATTACTATTGCGATACAGTTAGAAGAGTTGCAAACCTAGGATAATTGCATAAGACAAGCACGTAGAACGAGGGTTATAGAACTTGCCAGAGTCAATTTCAAGGTTTTGAATGAATTGCGCATGTATTATTGATTGATCGATACGTAAATTGCAAAATGCCTTTGTACCTGCCGGATTTATCGCGACTACTGTCTTATAAGCCTCGATAAGTAATTCATGAAGTATTCGAAACGTTGATGTCGACGAAGTGCTTATACAGTATGGAACATAGTGCGAAAAATCTTAAGAGTTGAAGAATTCAGCCTATGAGCAGGGCCCTATTAAATGACACACAGGTAATGAAACTTAGAAAGTGGACAGTAAGAATTACGGACAGTATATACTGTGGCAGATATTTACATAGTACTAGGTATGTATATATTGATGTTTCTTTCTGAGCGTCGCAATTTCCTTCACTGCCGGTACATTCCTGGACGAGTACCTATACTTCTTGCCCTTCGCTCGTGAAACCTGCCGTTTGTCCAGACACATATATGGAATTTGATTGGCATACCTACCTCACAACCGTTCATCTATTCGGTATATTATCTTCTCTCTCTTTTATTTCTTTTAATAATCCGATATGTAAGGTACCTAAATCAAGGTAAGGATTACTTGTTAAAATATATACCAAATTGCATACATGCACCTGTTGTAATTTTGAGTCAAAGCTGATATGTATTTAAAGAATTATTTGCATTAAAAAGCTTGCTGTAGCTGCAGGGAACATTCTACTTTAGCTCACGAGACTTCTGTGAGGACACGCTGCCCCGCCGACTAATATCTGATTTGACGCAGCTATGCACCACTAGGTCCACAAAGGTCCACTAGCACAAATGTATTATGCAACAAACTCGGGCTAAACCATACCCAGATACCTCCCGCCAGCTGGCAGCGACTGAACCCTTGCACAAAAACACACGATGAATGCATAACACACGCGCCCATGCGCAAAAAAGAGTGGAAGTTCTGGGTACATAGGTACGTTATTAACGGTTAAGAAACTTCACGACACTTAGATAGTTACTGTGTATTCCTTAATCGACCAATTCTCCGAAATGACTCGAAAAGCATTGTTTACTTAAGTCAAATTCCTCCTTATATCAGAGCTGCCCAGTGCCCATTATTGATTATGTACATCGAAAGCCGTAGTTGCTAGGATACCCGTTCCGTACCGCCGCTTCCTGCTGTGTAGACTGTAGAGTACCTAGTAGAGACGGTACACCGTAGGCCAACTTCACTGGGCAATAATTGATCTGCTCGAAGGCAGGTACGAAGCTACAAGATACAACCTACAGGCTACAAACTACGAAGCTACGTACCTACATATGTACATATCGTACATATCATAGTACATATGCCGTCCCGTTAGCCCTGGAAGATCACCAGAGTCCCTAAACTCCCTAAGACCAACGGGCCTACAGTACTTAGTAGGCCGCTTTCTCCACCTTCCACAACGACAACTCAAACTTCATATCTTGAGGTGTCCGACATTGAACATCGACAATTCACCAGTGCCCTTCAAGCTAAGAGGCTCAATTTGAGCCATCTTACATGAAGTCATTACTATTCATGTTCTACCTTTGACGGTTACTAGTTTAGTTACCCGCCCACCTTATGCGACAGCCGTAACCCGCGCCGCCGTCCGCCTCCTTACGCCTAAATCTGGGGACCCTCAGGTGCTTCTATCATTTTGATTCTTCCCTCGCCTCAAACAGACGGTGAATTTCACTTTATAATTCTTCTCTTCGATCACGCAACGCCTCCCGAACCCGATACCGAATTACATTACATATTTTGGATTCTTCGGAATCCACTGTACCGACGCGTTTATCCGCATTAACATTTCTTCAATTTCCTATACAGATTCCCTTAGACAGAAAGTAGAGAGAGTCGGGCGTCCCCACCCCACTATCAAGTAGGGGTTGTGACCTACAAGATGAAGCGCTTCAGCCGAGCCGTATGTTTGCCCTTTGGTTATACTTGGCTTTCTCTACGCACCTAGTAGATAACCCTTTAGCATGTTAACTAACAAATGTTCGATAGCTCTCGCGAGGGAAGAGCGATAGCAAATCCTCCAAGAAAAATAAGGATGCTAAGGATGGAACAGCTTCGCCTTCTTCCAGCGGTTCCCGAGAAAACCAGTCGCCTGTATTGACTCCCTCTTCGTCTACGTCGACTTTGAACGATATTAGAAATAAACCTCTCCCTCCCAATAATGCTGGAACACACGGCGGTGATCATAGTAACCCTACCTTACAAGGTCAGGCTGGTCAGGCACCTGGTCAAGGTGCTGCCCCCGATAGATTTGGCAATGTGGGATCTCAGCAGTCACCGAATGGCGCAGCTACCCCTTCTCGACATGGCGGCACTCTTCCACCTACTGTAGTCATTAGTCCTAGTGCTCCAGTATGTCGCTCTTCTCCTAACAATATTACCACATTTGCTAATTTCGCCTTCTATAGCACATTCCTCCACCTGGTGCAGCTGAGACAATGCCGCACGACCTCGCACCTCCTAAGGCTGGCCAGAAGTCATTGATGTTCGATCGTCTCCACCAGACACCGAAGGACGTCCCCGAAGGTCTCCGAACACCTCGAAGGCAGAACTCGTCGCGATTCGACATATCGACCCACCGAGAGCTTGAGAAACTCCCGGGATTCCACGAAGTATCGCCAAACCGTCGACAGGAACTCTTCATGCAGAAGATTGACCAGTGCAATGTCATCTTTGACTTCAATGATGCTAGTGCCGACATGAAGTCCAAGGAAGTCAAGCGTCTAGCTTTGCACGAGCTACTTGATTATGTGGCCAACAACCGCCAGGTCATCACAGAACCTATGTACCCCCGAGTTGTCGAGATGTTCTCCAAGAACTTGTTCAGACCGATCCCTCCGCCAATGAATCCCCAAGGCGAGGCATTCGACCCCGAGGAGGACGAGCCTGTTCTTGAAGTAGCTTGGCCGCATATTCAGGTCGTCTACGAATTCTTTTTGAGATTCATCGAAAGCCAGGATTTCAATACGAACATTGCCAAGGCTTACATCGACCATAGCTTCGTGCTCCAGCTTTTGGAACTTTTTGACTCGGAGGATCCGCGCGAGAGAGACTTCCTCAAAACGACTCTGCATCGGATTTACGGGAAGTTCTTGAACCTTCGTTCTTTCATAAGACGTTCGATCAACAATGTCTTCTTCCAGTTTACCTACGAGACCGAGAGATTCAATGGTGTGGCCGAACTTCTGGAGATTTTAGGATCTATTATCAATGGATTTGCTCTACCCCTCAAGGAGGAGCACAAGCTATTTCTTACCAGAGTGTTACTGCCTCTCCACAAAGTTAAGAGTCTTAGCATGTACCATCCTCAACTGGCCTACTGCATTGTCCAATTCTTGGAAAAAGATGCATCCTTGACCGAGGATGTTGTACTTGGCCTTCTTCGATATTGGCCTAAGGTTAATAGCACGAAAGAAGTTATGTACCTCAACGAGGTAGAAGACATTTTCGAGGTAATGGACCCCGCCGAATTCGCCAAGGTTCAAGAGCCCCTGTTCCACCAACTCGCAAAATCGGTTGCGAGCCCGCATTTCCAGGTCGCGGAACGAGCTTTGTATTTCTGGAACAATGAGTATTTCTGCAACCTCGTGAGCGACAACGTCGAGATCATCTTGCCTATTATGTTTGCGCCGCTGTACGAGAATTCCAAAGGACACTGGAATAGGTAAGCAATTTAAAGGAATGGATCATTTTTCAGACCGAAGGATCTAACACTAAATTAGGACAATCCACGGAATGGTATACAATGCCATGAAGCTCTTTATGGAGATCAACCCGCAACTTTTTGACGACTGCTCGCACGAGTATACGGAGCAGCAAAACAATGCTGCTGCGAGAGAAGCTCTTCGCGAGAAGAAATGGGCTGCTATTACGGACCAAGCTAACAAGAGGAAGACTAACGGCACCTCTGGGAACGGTCACCCGGCCACGAAAGTGAATATATTGCCACGAGTTGACGAGTCTGATACGGTCACAGAAGATAACCAGAAAAGGTTAGATTCGCTGAAGCTACAAGATGCCGATCGAGGTAACCGTCGTCCGAATACCCACGAACGACAAGGGTCTACGGGGTCTGCTAGAAGCCGATGATTTTATTTTCTCTTCTCGGGGACCTTTCGACGAATCGTGTTCCAATGATACTAGGGTTCTCTGGCGATAGACTTTGTAGGTGATGGTGACCTGGTTTACACAAACCTCCAAAATTCCATTTCGATTTACACAACCATACATTTTCACTGCCCATTATTTTCAGCAACCATCGAACTGCGACTCCTTCGGCCTAATTCCCATGGCACCGGTATCAGCTATGGTATCTATTGTGGATATGATCCGTATTCCGATCGAAACCGGTGAAGGCGGACTTAGGAAAGAGAGTTTTGCGGTTATACTCGACTCGTAGGCGACAAGTTGGCTTGGTCAATCTTGGGATGTGGGGAACATCTCAGTTGCCAGGTATTTTCTTTTCCAGTACATACTTAGCGGCTCTCTTATATTGTTCAAATTCGCCTACCGTCTACTGCGAACGGGAATAGGCAGAGAGTTCGGCCTATGTATTCTATGTGGAATCACGCCTACTCTTACGAATACGAGACCTCAACAAAAAGTGATTATCGTTGCAAGAGAATACATCCGGAGATAAAGAGAGGTGGACCGTCCTTTGAGATGCACGTCGGAGAAGCGAGTGCGAGGAGACGAAATGTGAAGGGCTCAGGAAGGCGTGATAACTCCCACATGTACGGATTTTTGTCAAGCCTGTTTTTTTCAGGAACTGACGAGTTGAAACCAAAAAAAGCTTTGACTCTTCGTGGCGTCTAGAGGGAGGAACAGGGCAATGAGATGACAACGCGGTTTTTTTACTTTGCAAACGATAATGCGATCTTCATAGACCTGTTTCTTCGCGGGGTGTTCTTTCGCGCACTACGTTTTTCTCTCTCTCTCTATCTCTCTTCTCTTCTCTTCTATGAACGTTGAGTATTCCTAGTTAACGAACGAGACGATGATGGTGATGAGTAACCCTTATCCAATGTACCCTTGTTGTGAGTGAGATGTCGCCGAGACTGAACGAGATTTTAGTATTTTCACCAAGTTGAGGAGTTGTTCGATCCCTGGAGTTAATCACCGGGGATGGGTAGTTACTGGACGACAAGATATCACCGAGGGGTTGCGAAGTACAAGATACTATGGAAGATAGGTTTTCCCGTCAAGAGGTGATGTTTGCTTTGCATATTCCTTTCAACATTTGTACTTAACATCAATTTCTATTCTTTCCGGGGTAAAATTTGGCCTCTTTTAAAGGAGGGGGGTAGTTGGACTGGTTTTGATTATCTACACTGACCCTTTACGCGGAGCCGGCCTTAAAGATAGTAGAATCGCACGTAACGGCGTGGCAACTACGGAGACGATTGCTAATACGTATAGATACCGAGAATATGCATCTTACAAGGCTACTTAATATTTCTGCTTGGAAGATATGCCCTCTTTCATGTAGGTACATCATATCCTAAGCAAGGCATATACATACGCATCTACTTTTCCCAACAGCTAAGGTGAGCGGCGGTATATACTGTTTACACATCCCCTATTTTTCATCCATTTTTCATTCCTTAACATACCCCAAAGCCTGCCCCATCTTAACCTTCTGCCCCTTCTCCACTGTCCAAGCAAACCCGCCTTTCGCGCCCGGATGTTCGGCAACGGGTGCCTCGAACACGAGAACAATGGTACTGCCAAGCTTAAATCCACCCATCTCGTCCCCGCGCCTCAGCGCATGGCCCCCTAACACGCGACTCGCGGCGCCATATGTCGCCTCCGAAAAACCGGTGTACGGCTCCCCGCGGGCTGCGGCTTCCTCGGCTGCGCGATCAGCTGCAGTGTCAGTGAGAAGGGAGTTGGTGCGCAACTCGCGATCGAAATTGACGGTTATGGAACCGACGTTCGTCGCGCCCACAGGTACGTAGCTGAAGAAGCCCCAACGCCAGCGCCCGAGGAGAACCACGCGCTCATTTAGAGTGAAGAGGCCGGGAAGAGTGCGTTGAAGGTACGGCGATACGGAGTATAGTTCACCTGCGAAGTGGCGCCGGCGCTCGACGACCCAGTTCGCGGGGGAGTGGAAGCGGTGGTAATCTCCTGGGGCGAGGTACACGACGGCGTAATAGAGCGCTGTCCGGTTATCTGGAGATAGCAGCGCGTACCATGGTTTTTCGCCGAGCGCGAGGTCCGCGCGGACTTCGGAGACGGCGCCGGGGCTGGAGGGGGTGGCGGCTTGGTCGTCAAGACGCTTGGTCTCGTGGCCGTCATCGGGGCCGGAAAGGAGGTTGGGTAGGGTGTACGAGATCCCGTTTACGCGGGCGAATTCCTCCTCTGATGAGACGAGTTCTTCGTCACCGCGCTTAGATGTTGATACCGTTGCTTGGTCGGTTGCTTCTGGCTTTACCCCAGATATGCTAGGCGGAGGTGTATGCTTCCCTAATAATGCGTCTATGGTATATGTCATGCCCTTAACTTGTTCGATATCGTTACCTTCAATCTTTCCAAATTGGAGCACGCGCCCATCAGCTGGTGATAGCAAGGCATCTGGATTGGGGTCTAGAGGTCGGACACCGGGTTTCAGAGTTCGGTAAAAGAAGGATGCAAGGTTCGGATATACGTGAAGATCTGGCTCGGAAACCTCATCTAAATTCACCCCGAAGATGAACGAATAGAGTTTGAAACCCGGGACCCGGAGGTAATAAGGGATAGTAAGCTCGTTGAATTTCCCCCATAGTCTTGACATAGCTTTTAGAGGTAACGTCGACATTACTTGTACTTGCCTAAGAAACACAGGTCAGCCATTGTAGCAATGACAAGTCTGGTGATTCATTATACGTCTAGCACATACCACGGACCATCCGGCCGTATTCGGGCCCGTCTTTTAGGACGAGTACCATTCTCGTCAGCAGCCTCCCGCTCGATTCTCTCTTTTTCGCGGGCTTGAGTCTTGTAGAACTGCACGAGGCCGAGAAAGCCAATTCCCAAGCCGACGGGTATAGGATACCACCTAACTTTTGTATCTCTTAAAGCGGTCCGTAACCTCGAGTTGAAGCCCTCATTATGTTGGTATTTATGGGACGATCGATGGAAGCATCGTTTGGGGGTAGCGACGAATTGTCTCGTTGACCGTGGGGTAACGGCTGTGTAAGTCTGTCGAAGCATACAGGACGACGACGAAAAGGGACGCTTCGATGCGGGAGAACGCCCTCGGATCGTGGCTGAACTTAGACTTGCCATTGACATGTCTTATATCTGATTTAAGATCTTAGAATAGTGTCATTTAGATTTTGAAGAAATAGCAACGCTAACATGGCTTAGTCTTAAGTCGGCGCATATATCGTTTTTAATGAAGGATGACAACATCCGATTGATGCTAAATAAGTTTCAACAGAAAGAAAGGGGCTGTTCAATTCAGTATAAACTGTGGTTCTATGAGGGAACTTTGAACTTTAAAGAACTAAGATCGTTCGAGATCGTTGATAGACCTACATATTGCATACCAGGTAGGTAGGTAAAGAGGGTAGCTACTGCACCTTTACTTTGACCCTCAATGACGCAGGGTTGGTGGAGCTGAAAGTTAAAAGAGCTATCCCCTTTCAGCTCATTTCTAGGGCGGTGTCAGCTGGCAGGATTTAAAGTGGAGTAGATATCGAGAGATACGTACCGATACGTAACCTGGCAACGTGGGCGTTATGCCTTTTTAGAAGGAATAGATCGGAACTGTGCAAGGTACCTGCTAGAATAGTTGGGAATTAGGTAAGCAAAAAAGTCGAGATTGGACAGTTTGCATTGACAACTTTCTAATATTCCGTTTCAACTACTTAATATGTGAACCTTGTGTCTAAGTTCCACGGTGTCGACGACACAAACGATACCTTCCCTCCTCTACTTTCACTTTTTTCCGTTCCTTTATTAACATCATGTTTTCTTTAATTTAATTAATTTTCTCGCCGTCCCCTAATAGACCACCCCGATCCTAGGTACATTTAAGAAACGTGTCTCTTGCCTCGTCTTGTTTCTTGTGGGTAATCCTCAGTGATACTCCCCACGCCTGCCTGACATGGTTCCTATTCAAACTTTAGTATCGAACCTGGTTAGGTGAATGCGCAACATTTATTTACTATTTACTATTTATTATTTGCGCTTTTCCTCTCCTAAAACGATTCCCAGGAATTTTTGCATCGTCCAAAGGCTTTCCTGGCAACCATAATTCGCGATGGCGTCCGAAGAAGCTGGCGCGGCTACTGCAGCTGGGGCCGAGTCAGCAACTTTTATATTACAAATCATATCGCCGTCTATTGGCATACCACAACCTTTGGTGCTCCAGGGATTGCCAACGGATACAACCGTCAAACAGTTGAAAGAACGCATTCGGAATGTTGTTGGCACGAGACCTGCAGACGAGGCCCAGCGCCTTATTCATCGAGGTCGCTTACTGGGTCGGGATGCTGAGACAATGACTGAAATCTTTGGACAAGAAGCAGTAAGTTTCGATCTCACAAGTGCTATACACTTCACAAATTAGAGAACATCGGTATCTAACCAGCTTTTGTAACATATAGCTTCGCTCTCAAGACCCCCAGTCGTTACATCTAGTTCTACGAGATCTTTCTGATGGCCGAACAACGTCTACGCCGAATACTTCCCATCCAACGAACCAGACATCTTCAACAGGTCAACTACCGACGACAGGAACTCACATCCATTCCCAATTTCACCCGCATCAGAACCACCATGGAAGTCCTTTTCAAGCTCAACCTCAAGTCCGAATCGGGATACCCAATTACCCTGGCGCTGCATTTGGACTTCCCCAGGGTTCAGTCGCCACGTTCGGTCAACCGATGAACCCGCCCCCTCAACTTACACGAGATCAACGTAGCCAGTGGACGAGAACTATGGACGAACATCTGGCTGCTCACAACCAGAATCACCGACTGAACATGCAAGGCGCGCAGAATATCCCTCCTATTAACTTGAGGGGAACACCCGGGGCCAGTACTCCTGGAAGAACCGCTTCGCCATTCCAGTCAGATGGCACCCGTACAACGATTCGTGAAGGAGTCGGTCCCAACGGTTTACAATGGCGCGTGACTTATAACGAGACTTTTGTAAATCCCTTACAACGGCCAGGAAGAGCAGGATCACCGTTCCCAGCAGCCGACACGAGTATACTATCGCGCTCGACTCCAAATGGGGGCCAGCTATCGGGCAACGAAGTTCAAAACATCTTTCGGACTGCGGATGCCGGATCCGCCACTAGGGTCATGGCCGATGCCATGCGCAGAAATGCTAGTAATTCTTCCTTGGCCAACCTTGCCGCTAGCCAGGCTCACCATCCAATTCCACCTGGAGTTGCAACGCCGCTGGTCGCGTCTCGAGCAGGTAGCGGTACGGGTACTCCTGATCCACTTAGAGCGGCTGGACGAACCCGAAGTCCACCAACAAACCAAACACAAACACAGCCCTCTCAAGGTACACCAGAGGTCTACATTTTGTCTTCCCCTACGGGACCGCGCGCTCTTTTGCTTAACAATGGCACGGAGGCATACTACAGTCCTCAGGTCCGAGCTACGTATCAGCCTATCGGCCTACCAATTGGCCAGAGACCACTTCCACACATATTCCCGACTCATTACAATCACTTAAACCCGCAATATATGGTACCAACACCAACTATCCAGCCACAAATCCCCCAGATTGGACGGGGTCATATGACCAATCCCCAGGCAAACCATGGCCATCAACCACATCAACCAGCTCAGCCGCAACACGGCTTTCCCCAACCACCCCAGCACCAGCATCAGCACGTGCCTCAACCTCAAATAGGACATGCTGTTGCTCGGGCGGATAACCCGCAGGTACAGGCGATTAGAATAGCACAGCTCTGGCCTCACATATGGATGATTATTCGTTTGGGTATCTTCATCTGGTGGTTTACGTCACCCACGTCCGGTTGGTCTCGTTGGATTACCGTCGTTTCCCTGGCAATTACGTTCTTCCTCATAAATATGGGGCTTCTAAACCCCTTTGCCGACCAATTCTGGGTTCCTATCCGCCGACACCTGGAGAACTTGATACCTCTTGCCGACGGTCATCAACGAGGTGCGCAGGCTGCCGGAAGAGGCGGAAATGGCGACGCTGGTGCGGATGCTGGACAGCAAGGGAATCTCGATCCCGCTGACACGGCAGCTAGACTTGTGCAGCGGCGACGAGATGCCAACGCAAATTGGTTGATGGATCAGGTCAGGAGACTGGAGCGGGCCGGTATCCTGTTCCTTGCTAGTATCGCACCGGGAGTAGCTGAGAGACACATTGCGCAGATGGAAGCGGAGGCGCGTGCTGAACGTAGACGGCGCGAGGAGGAGGCGGCTGCTGCTGAGCAATCCGAAAGACAAGAAGGTTCAGCGAATGCGGAGCAGAATGCTGAGAATGGCGACTCAGCCGCTAGCAACAACGAACCAGAAGGGCGTGAGCAGGCGGCGGAGGGTGAGAGGAACAACGAACGACCACCTGCTGCGGATGAGCCACTGATACAAGTGTAAACCCTCAGCTAGAAGACATCAAGTAAAAAGAGTTATCGTTAAACAGAAATGGACAGAGAAGACTTATTTTATTGCTGGGATATCCTGTCAAGTGGCAGGACTGTCGAATTTAAAGTTTAGGGGCCGACTCCCAGTAATAGCTTTTGCTGTTTTGCCTCCATGCCTATGACGCATCAAAACTCCAGATTTCCTACGCCCGTAAATTGCGAAGGATACAATCACCTAAAAAATTTTCAAACACAGTTACCTCGTTGGAACTCAATCAGTTTCTTGTACACCACATTTGGGCGGAGTTTTGTGCGCAATGAACGGTTAGCTACGAGAAAGGGGGGGTTCTTCTCATCGCTGGCGGACGTGGAAAAGACAGGCTATGACATGGCATGAGCGATTATGCCGAATAAAATCATTCTAGGGCAATTTTTCTAGAGTTCATGTATGCTTGATAGCCTTGTATTGCGTAGATGCAAGATTTTGTGTAGGTGTATGTATAATGACCATGTCTAAGATTTTCTCTTTCCAAATACCTACCTAGGTATGAATCCTGTATTTTATATCCAATAAGTTTAGAGATATACCATCTGTATCCATTACATTCTTAAGTTAACATGTAGCTCGAGTTTTCTTCTACCTTTTATTAAATTATAAGCAACGGTTACGTTAGCAATGGTTGAAAACTCAAATCACGACCAATTTAAACAGCAAATTTAAAGATGCAAATGTAATTCATAACACTACACTACCCTAACACAAATACTGATCATTCGTCGGTTTGAGCGTACGCATTTCTTCTCATCACCTTTCCATTCAGCCGCATTCGTCTATGTACACCTCCCGTTAAGCTTCCGGGTTAAAAAAAGGGTATAACATCCCTCCTTATTCATCCATGACGGCGGCGAACTTATCCAACATGTTCTGCTGGATGCTCTCGTACTATCATTAAGTTAGCATTCATTTCTCTTTTATTAGTAGATATAGATAGTGCGAGAAACATACCTTCTTGCTAATAGCTTCCTCTCCTTCGCTCGGCAGCTCGAACTTGAGCTGTCTGAGCTGAGCCTGAAGGTCACTCGTGGCTTCACGAACCTTGGCCCAGCTCTGGCCTTGGGCAATGGCCTTCTGCGCCTCATCGTGGAAACCAACCATGAGCTTCATCATCCACTCCGTCTTCCAGATAGGGCAGAACTGGTCGTAGTCTGAGTATCCATTCTGCTGGAGGAAGTCTTCCTTCAGTAGCGTCGCCATGTCCAGTGTGATCTTGTCCGGGTCCGATAACGCCGATTTACCGACTAACTGCACGACCTGGTCCAATTCTTCGGAATCGGATAGAAGTTGCTTGATACGGTCACGCAGCCGCGGGAATTCGGGGTAGTCCTTCTCATACCATTTATCCAAAGTATTGGTGTACTTGCTGTATGATGCTGACGTGTTGATGGAAGGGAAATGCTTCCGCTGTGCTAGCCTCTTGTCGAGACCCCAGAACACCTGCACAATACCTAGTGTGGAGCTAGTGACGGGATCGGAGAAGTCACCACCAGGGGGACTGACGGCACCGACAATACTGACACTGCCCTCGCGCTCAGGCGATCCAAGACAGCTTGTCTTACCGGCACGTTCGTAGAAACTGGCCAGCTTAGCACTGAGGTAGGCGGGGAAACCCTGATCAGCAGGCATTTCACCGAGACGGCCGGAAATTTCACGCAGAGCCTCGGCCCATCGAGATGAGGAATCAGCCATCATGGCCACGTCCATGCCCTGATCACGGAAATATTCTGCGACTGTAATTCCGGTGTAGATCGAAGCTTCTCGCGCAGCGACAGGCATGTTGGAAGTATTGGCGATCAAAGTAGTTCGCTTCATGATAGGTTCCTTGCGACCCTCGACATCGATAGTCAGCTCGGGGAAATCCTTCAAGACTTCAGCCATCTCGTTTCCTCGTTCACCACACTACAACAACGGAAGTCAGTAAATCATTCTTTAGAAAGGGGTTCTAGGAATTTTAATCGTGTCTCAAGAGCCAAAATCCCCTTGTCAGCTAGACTAGAAGATTTTCATTCCCAGAGACCTAAGGGGCGGGGGTAGGAAGTCTCGTTACTACGTACGCCCACGTATACGATCACATCGCTGTTTGAAAACTTGGAAACGGATTGTGAAATGACAGTTTTTCCGCATCCGAAAGCACCAGGGATAGCCACAGTACCACCTTGGACACTGGGGAAAAGAGCGTCCAAGACTCGTTGACCGACAATGAAGGGGCTGCTGGCGGAGAGCTTCTCGGTAGTTGGTCGAGGAACACGGACAGGCCAGGTCTGCATCATGCCATACTCAGTCTTGTTGCCGTTGAACTCGACCTCAAGGATCTTCTCGTCAACAGTGTACTCGCCCTTTCCAGCAATTTTGGTGATGGTTCCTCTTGCTCGCGGGGGCAGTAGGATCTTGTGGACCTTGATAAACGAGTTCTCGAAGACAGTTCCCCACACATCACCACCGGAGATGTGATCGCCAACCTTGAGGGTAGGAGTGAACTCCCACTTCTTAGTTCGGTCGAGGGCAGGGGCTGCGATACCACGGGGGATATAAATACTCTGAGACTGCTGGGAGATCTTCTCGAGAGGTCGTTGGATTCCGTCGTAGATGTTGTGTAATAGACCGGGGCCGAGCTCGACGGAGAGAGGCTTTCCGGTACGTTGAACGGGGTCGCCCACGGTTATACCAGCTATATTTCAGTGTTAGCTTCGTTCTCTCTTCTCCTTGTTTAATTATATGGATATTGGAGTGACGGCGTACCGGTTTCTTCGTAGACTTGAATGGTGCATTGGTCACCGTTGATTCTGATGACTTCACCGACTAGGTTATCGTGGCCGACTCTTACAAGCTCGTACATGGCAACTCCGATCATGTCTTCGGCCACCACGACGGGTCTATTGCAGTTATTTATTAGTTTATTGGGTTGAAGCTATAGGGTGGGCTATTGCGACGATTACGAACCCGGATACGGAGTAAATCTTGCCTATACAGGTGATACATGATTAGCTCAAACAAACAAATAGCAAGCTATAGGATAGCAGAGTTACCTACCACTGTTGAGCCCATCTTTGTCGCCGTTCGTGGCTTTCGCTGACTATATTTACCAGACGTATTAGTTTTTAATATACAAGCTAGCGAGACAGGGCCAAAACAAGCTGTTTCTCTTGTTCCAAGTTTTATTGCAGATTGACGAATAGGCAACTGAAAGAAGCTTACCGGAGCCATCTTGGGAGTCTGTTTCGGGGTTACGGGAGGCTCCTCAGCTATAGATATAGTTGGGACAGGTAATGCAAGCACAGGTAAAGGTGAGGCTCGAGGTTCAGAGCTCGGTGTCGAAGTTGAAGGAGTGGTTATTGTAGTTGTAGTGGTGACGATTGTGGAGCTAATTGCAGTTGTTGCAGGTGTTGCGGCGGGCGTTGCAGCAGGTGTGGCTGTATCGTTAGTAGCTGGTAACAGTAACGGGCTGGGGGGTAGTGGTTGATTAGAAGCTTCAGCTATCGATGCTGTGGCTTTAGCGGCTTTGTCAGTGCTATTACTGGTGGTGTTATCAAGGAAGCCACTGCCAGGTGACGCAGACTGTGCAGGTGTACCCGGCCGACTTGAACTTGGACTCGAGCTGGGACTTTGGCCGTGGTTTCCCCGTCGGATTAGGTCCACTAACGAAGGCCGGGCCCGCAGAGTTGGTCGCAACCCGAGCATGCAGCGATAACGTGTAGTTGAATAGCGTAAACTGTATTTCTTCTATAAGAAGCTATATTCGACTATGTCGTCGAATGTCCAAGAAGTCAGGTCTAATATATTTCTAAAGAATCGCTTTGTCGCCAGGAAAGTAATCGCATACGTATGTTGCATCCGGGAGATGATGTTGATTACGAGTTACTGATACGAAAGATTACCAAAGCGTCCCATGTAATAATGGTACAAGCACAAGTACCAACCTCCCTTGAAATCCCCTCATTCCTGTAATAGCTCCGTTTCAGCATCCGCTTGGCCAATTGCCTTATCGTGGTATTTGGTATCACACTGCTAGACTCAAATAATCGACTTCGTTCAATGTTTTCTCCATTCCCTTCCATATTTACTTCTCTGCTAAGTTATAAAGGTCAAGAGAGCCAATAGAACACTGTTTCCACATAAAACTACTGACAGCCAGGAATAGATTGGCTACCAAGAACTGCATCGATCTATGTTTTATTGGAGAACAGCACTATATCTGCTATGACGTATAGGTCAATATACCGATTGGTCTTTTCTGCAGCCGCAGGGACGGATAATTCCCTGGAGAGAATTAAGAGAGGCTCTTTGACAATGTCACCCTTAAAAGAAAACCCACAACTCGGTCACATTTAGGCTTCAACTTGGGTAAGCCTGGGAATTGTTTTTGTCAATAAGAATATAATAAGGGTTCCATAATTATGTTCTCTGGCTCGTCGATTCAAGGGATCATCTCTGAAAAAAGGGTAAGAGAATTATGAAGCTATATCAACCCTCATAATCAAGTCTATAAAGTCCCTCTTTGAGCTACTATATCTTTAAAGGCCCTCAACATTTCCAAATCCATAGCGACACTCCCCAGCGTGTCACGTATCACTGAACCCCCACACTCCTCCTCTTCGAACACTGTGTGGTCATTTTCCATATTACCAACGCCACCAAGCCTAAAGCCGGGAGTTACACAATTTTCCTGCGCTCTCCCAGCCCTCATCTTGCATATCTCCGTGCTTTTGCACTCTCCCTTGCAAATCCCCACTCCCCATGTCCGAGATCTCCTCTCGAAATATTCCTCGAATGCCGTCTCATTCTTCTCGAGAGCCACAGTTATGTTGTGCCAAAACGCAGGCGTTAGTTCCTGTTCACTTCCTACTTCTAACTCCTTCCCTAGCAATGGACCGTAAGCCTCTTTCGCCGAGTAGTATTTTGTCCATTTCGGTCCGGAAGTGGAAAATTCGGAATCACTCATGTTAGCAATGTACGTAGTGGCGTCAAGCACACCGAAAGTGACCGGGTCTACATCGTATACGACGAAGGCAGGATGTCCTGATATCGGCGTCATCGATGGCCCGATATATGATGTAACCAATGCATTCTCGTGAGATACTTCTTCATAATCTGCATACGAGAGCTGGAACTCGTCATAATGAGTGTGGCCTATTCCTTTCGTTAGTTTCATCATTCACAACTTTCACCCTTTTCCACAGATCAAGAATGGAGGTTCGGCTAGGAGTCGTCTTACCAAAGAACATAGCCGCAATAACATCCTCATACCGCCTCACAATCTGATCGAAGTAATTTGACGCATCGCGAAACGCATCTCGATTTCCCATCGGCATATGTCCCACAACATACACCCTCTCGCCCGCCCTCTCCGCCTCATCTAGCTCACGAACAAGCCACTCCAACTGCCCGCTCGGATCTTTCTCCATGGGGTCCTTGTACATCCAGTAGTTCTGGTCATAATACAAATTCGTGTTCACCGAAATAACCCTCAATCCACCCGTCTCATCGTCTCCCAGGTGAGCGTGTCGAACAGAGTACCCTCCAAACGCTCTCGTCGTGTCCGCGCCCCGGCTACCAATCCATTTCCTCCATACCTCTGCCAATAAACCGTAAACCCAATGCGCGCCGTCGCTATCTCCAGGCTCGCCCTCTATAGGCGGAAACGCGTTCGCGGGCGAAACCTCGTGGTTCCCGGCCGTCCCGTACACATGCATCCCGGCGTTCGCCATACGAGCATAAGTATCTTGTATAACGTACGAGTTGTACGCTCGCGAGGTACGCCAGACGGCGTGATCGACGATGTCGCCTGTGAAAATAGCGAAGGCGGCGTCGGGAGCGATGTCGTTGATCGCCGCGTACATGCTCTCCTCCAGTCTGGCAGGGGCGTCGCATGTGTGCTCGCCAAAGGGGTTAGCTGGTATAAATCCGGGGCTTTCACCGGAGATAGTTTCTCTGTGAAGCGTTAGGTAAAAAAGGATTGCAGAGATATTATGGCAGTGGGCATAGGGCCGTTTCTGTAGAACGATATCCGATGTGAACGAAAAGGGAGTTGAGCATAATAGACTTGACATTACTCAACCCCTTTAACACAAAACACTAAAAATACATACATGCAAATCAAGTAATTCAAGGGTCGCCTCACCTACAACAAATCGGCTTCGAGCAATTCGCATCAGCGCCGACGGCGTACAACGGATCGACATGCACATCCGAAAAGTGTACCACTTGCAACGGTTTCAGGCCACTCGAAGCTGGCCGCGCGGTCTTCGGCTTCGGCGACGGGAACACTATCTCATGCGGCTCGATTTCGGGGTACGGACACAGTCCCATGAGTGCAATACAAGCTAATCGTGATGTCTTTGACCCTATTTTCATCCCGCGTAGAGCGTGAGCGATGACGGGCCCTTCAAGGGCAATGGCGCCCTCGCATACATCGTTGTCTTCGATCTAAGTAATTTAGCTTCCTAGAAGTGGTAGAAAAGCCGGGAAAAGGGGTATTCATACGCCAGCCCGTTTACAAAACTCCGTCGTGACGCCCACGAAAAAGGCATCGCCTCTCAACGCTACGAGCTTGAGTTGAAGTAATATTGTCTTTTTTAAAAAGTCAGCCCTCCTATGTAAAAATACATATATGCAACCCATAAGTTCTTACCTCGCAAACTGCACATGAAACCGGACTCTGCGCATCTTCTCTAATGCTAGCGACTGCCCCGTTTGGATCCAGATTTCCCAGTACGCTTCCTCCTATACCAGGAGTAAGCACCTTCTGAGACCCACCGCCAGGATCAAGGAAACCAGCAACGATCCCCCGGGCGGCTAAAGCCGCGATAATAATAATGGGCGAGGGTATCCGCATCTCGACGTCTCGGGCCTATTTTACCCAAGCTGCAGTAGCTCACAAAAATCGTATCATATATACGATTTCTAATTTCGTTTCGTCAAAAGGTAGTTGACGATCACAAGTTTACGTGGAGAGTTATACAAGACGTAGGACTAATTGTTAGATTACACACAGAACATACGGGTAATCCAGTCCAACTTCGAGATCCGTGGGTAACCGTACAAGTGACTGTTACATAAGCAACCGCTAGGTGTTTGTTTGGATGTAGGTAACAGGTATTGTATGAAGCTTATCTCCGTATTCTTTGTCTAGCTCTCCTAGCCAACCCTAGTAAATCTATTGCGTACTTGAAGCGGGCACAGTCCAATCGGAGTCGAGCAAGCGGACACATTCAGACGGGTAGCGGATCTGAAGCAGCCCCCGCCGGTCACCGGATCTCTGTTAGTCTATAGTAATAACGTAGTCAGACACATGGTCATGAACGGTTCATGCGGCAACGTGGGTATGACATCAATGATGATGACGGAATCCTTTCTTATCCCATCGCAATGGAATCTATATGCAGGGTCCCACTAGCATTAGAACACCTGCGCTGTAACATATTCTAACCCGATGGATCATGGGAAGCTGGGATTCTGAGTTAAAGTTGAGTTTCTACCAAGGTAATTCTGCGTCCCCCTTCTAAGAGGGTGTCACCAAACTTCAGCCTCATAGTTTACAGACAGTAAGCTCGTTAATTTTACACTCACAACTTCTCAGTTGATCTGAATTACCCAACAAAATGCGGCAAGGCGTATATCCAACCGAAAATGTCTTAAAAACATCCAATCCCATCAGATGCATGAACGCCTGCCTATCTTTTTCATGCAACCCAATTAGACCGGTCATCCGTGCCGTGTTTCCCGGTGGTCAAGAGCGATTCTCTACTCGTATTTGCTTTTGCTTCATACGTAGCAGCGCAAGCCTCAATGTGCCCGCTAAACCCATTATGCTCCTTGTGCTACCCGCCACCAAGAACGCCGAGGGGAATCCAGATAGTATGACACAAAAAGGGGAGGTGGGAATTTTTCAAAGCCAGATTGCCAACTGAGATCTCGACATGCTTGCCAATGCCAACCGCGTCTTCTAATATGCTGTGATATTTTTGTGCGAATAAGGAAAAGCATCATGCCGTCCCGTCGTGATTTCGTACTCGTAGACTGCTCGCATTAAGTCCCGCCCCATGGTATTAGGCCTGCCAAGATCCTACACAATTCTATCCCTATTAAAACCTCCTCACTCCTTAGATAGTAAAGGTTTTAACACCTCAAGTGCCTTCATGGACTGTTCGCATGATAGAATAACTGCACCAGCTTGCGCCGTCGAAAGGTATGAGAGCTCGCTGCTAACGCCTGTGTCATCCATCCCCATTTCTTGGATGAGTTTTCCCGCGACTCCAGAAACGATGCCGGTAGCCTCGAGAGGGAGGTTCACAAGATCAAGGAAAATTGGCACAAGGTCGCCTTCCGTGTCGCCCACAATGGAGTCGCCAAAAACGCCAAGATATTCTCTATCCAATAGTAACGACGGAGGGTCCTCCTGAGCTAGAGTAATCGAAAGAAACCTAGGTTGCTTGGCCAGTACAGAAATGAGACTGGTATATAATTTCGTGTCAACATTGTCGAGCCAACTCCTCCGATGCCCATTGCCGCTTGCGTGCCTATTCAGGGATGGTCGTCGACTGTAGTCGACCATTTGCGACGGGTCCCTTCCAGAACATTGTACTAAGCGGAGATAAGGACTTATGTATGGGACAACATTTCGTTTCTTTAATAATTCGAATGTTCGTACTTGTAATTCTGCTACGTTGGATGGTGGTGGTGTTGACGGAGGATCGCTGCTTTGACTCCTGCCGCGGACGTGGGACATCGCGCTGGGCGATACGTAGGCTGATTCATCCTGGTCAAACTCGAAATTTCGGGCGAGTAGTACCTGAACAACAGTTTGCCGATCCTTACTAGGCACCAATATGAAATCTGAGTAGTAAGTCGTTATGAAGAAAATAGGTACACCTGCTAGTGCGAGAGGGCAAGTTAAGTCCATAACTCGACTCCCCGCATCCATCCCGGCACTTATCACCGAGAGGATCAGATATGTATCCTTTGAGATCGTAACTGTCTTAGAAAGATTTGCTGGAAGACGCTTAATGACCGGTTCGAAGACATTCTTGGCCCAATTACTGTGACACACTATCGAACACTCGACAGGTGTTATGCTTATGTTGAGGAATCCATGCTTATTGTCAATACTGAGGCCTTCGACCTCGGGCGCGAGAGAATCATCCCCACCCTGAGGTAGAAGGACCTGTAGTATAGGCTGAAGAAAGTTCGGGTATAATTGTAAAGGAATATGTATCAGGCGGAATGTTCCATCCTAGAGTGATACGAGTCAGTATGCTAACAAAACTTTCGCGACTCGTTTGCCGCCTGCATTGGCGAGGTTGTACCAGGATATGAGTAGATATTCTTGCTTGGTTTGTATCACACATAGATGGATCTACCCTTCGTAACTCAAGCTCGAAAGAACAATTATAACGGTGATAATCACTTTTTATGTCGCAGAGAAGGATTTTGTGTAATAAATTTGAGATTCGAAGTAAGGGAAGCTTACTAGAAATGATATCTGAGCATTCATTATGACAATGTAAGAGTATGTCGTATTTGTGACGCCGTAGATCGCGACTTATGGCCAGAGCTTTCGACCCCGAAGATCGGGGACGAAGAGACCCCTAAAACGCACGGACGGAGCAACGGAGAACCGGGCAGAGCTGTGATTGGTGAAATCGCCTCTCTCCCTGGCTTGAATTCCGGGTTTCTCTTGGCTTAGGCCCCAACAAAGAAGTTGATGGTATAATAGGACGAGAACAGATGAAGGAGGCAAAAGAGAGAAGAGAGAGGGGGGATATAAATAAAGGGAACAATGCTCAATGGATAGACTTTAACCCTAAGGTGGAGAGACAAAGATAAAGAGAAAAAAAAAGGGCTTGTTTCGAGAGATAGGCGCCGCGATAGGGCTGCTAGTTGAGAGGAACACTGTGGACACTGGCACTAAACCTCGTAGCGGACTAGCTCTAAGCTGTCTTGTTGGTTGACAGATGGGTAGAAGCCCTCGAGAGGACCTCTTTTTAACGCTTCAACTTCAGTTCGGTCGTCTGGATAGTCTAGATAGCGTGACATGCACCATTGGTACCATTGGAGAACCCTTGATGGCAGAATCCCACAGGGATCGACGCCCGTCGCGGCCTCCGGGACCAGGGCGAATGGAAGAGGGCGACTATATTGCGCCGTAGTCGCTTTAGCTATCGCCGCGGATGCAAGTAGATGCAGCTGCAAACAACCCGAGGTAGATCTCTGTAGGCAAGGGGTATTTTTGAGATGTCACCCTCGACGACCAGAAAACGTCGGGAGAGGCTGGGTTGTCATGTAACAGACCGACGTCGACCGGTGAGGTGAATGGCGAAGGGGGCACCAAACCTTATTTATGTATTTTGTTGGATGGTCAGGATGAAGGGTAGTCTACTACACTACAACTTAGCTTCGTGAACCTAGCTACATAATGTTCCTGGGCACGAACTAGCATGCTACATAGTATATGCGCGTATGCACGCCATTTCTGCCCTCCAATTTGCCCTAAAAAGGAAAGCCGCTAGCTGCAGAGGGGTGCAGAAGGGGGCCGAGCAACAGACCTAGGTCCTAGGTAATGCAGCCACTCTCGACATATCATCTAATACTGCGCCATACCGCATCAGCATCTCGAGCGCGTGGTCGACGTTGGGGGATAACAAGCTAGGTGAATTTGGGAGAATCTTGCAGGACCACTGTTTATACCGGTGCAACTTTGCAACTTTGTAACGCTGGCTAGCGTGGGGGGATCTTTGGAGCTTGGGTCTTGGATTACCGGGAGATGGATTCCTGCTTGGATTACCTGCAAGGAGTTTCGACCCTCCTGCATGATGATGTCTGTCCTAGAGGAGCCTTCGCCTCGCTTCCCGTTCACCCAGGTATAGCCAGGTATACCTAGGTAAGTACTTGTGGAGGGAAGCAATATACTTCTGCAGACTAAGTTAGCTGATGACTCGTAACACAACATATGTGATCGACCTGGTAGGTAGACGACGATATGCTATGCAGGTGAGTGCATTATCTGAAGTGCGACTCTAGATAGGATTGAGGATAGATAATGAGTCGTAGGATATATGTAATGAATGCTTGGCCGTGCGAGCGTTACTAAGGGGGCGTCCATTGGTACCTGAGCTCGGGGAGATTCACCATCGATGCATGTGTTGTCGGTGCAGCCGCCCGTTCTCTGGACGAGATGCTGGGGATAAGGTAACCCTTGGTAACCCTTAGGAAACCCCTTGCTGCCCCGCATTTTCCTATCTCGAGCTGCTGCCGAGAGTCTCATTTCATCTTTCAATGTTGTCTTGCTTGTCACCATAGCCGTTGCCGTGTCCGTGTCCACTACATAGTACATACATATATGTATACATGTAACATGGTAACGCCATTTGTCTAAGGTTGGCGTAACGAGGATGCGATTGGAAGTTATAATTTGTGACTGGTCATCTCAATCACGATAACTTGCGTGATGTGATGTCGAAAATCCGACTAGAGATGCCGTCTTTGAATAGGTGCCTCACTTTCTGACCGTAAATTGAACTTTCAATTAGCATCGCTCCCGTCCCCCCTTCGACCTGAGACTGGTTCGATCCGAGTCTGGGGTTCTCGATTCAGAGCCGAGTGTAACCATGCCTCCCTACAATTTCGACCCATGATATTAGTCTGAAATGCGAAAACCCCACGAAGGTATTCTTCATCCCACTATACCCACTCATACTCCTACCGTCGCCGTGCCATACGGAATCAATCGCGAAATATCATGCTTATAATTGCGCCAGTCAATCGTCAGAGCCAGAATCAGATTATTTTCGGATCACGGGAATTTTCGTTTTTGAGGCTGGTAACCCAAGTAGAAGTTATCTAGCCTGACAGAATCTAGATGAAACTAGCCACCGGTGTCGTCATGAATGATGAAAACTAGACCGCATTGGATTTCGTACAGATCATCCCTCAAGCGGCACCAATTATCTTGGCTAGAGAAGTTCCCTTTTGGGATAATCAACTATCTCCTTGGCGTGGAAAAAAATTTCTACCATTTCTAACCGACGACGAGAGCTACTTAGAAAATGTAGCGTTCGGTATAACTAATTGCATAGAAATATCTTCAGGTAAGCGTGGGGTTATATGGATGTAGCATTAGGCCGTCATCGAGAGCTAGGGCCTCTAATAGTAAGCATGTGTTCGGCTCGTTGTTCGAGACTTTAGCTGAGTTGGGGCTACCTGGATCCTCCTCCGTGTGAAGCACGGCGAGAGCTCGATTAGGACTTTTCGGTCGGATGCATTCGTTCAATGTTGCTTTTCACTGAGACAAACTTCCACCTTCTTCGACCGGTTTGACTGATCGATGTAGATCTGAAGATAGGCAGCTTTGCCGCGACCCACTATGCAGGTTCATGCATGACATAGGCTCTATTCCGTAACGGACATCCAATTATCGTCCCAGATCGCCAGGCTACCGCGAAAGGCGACCTCTGAACTACCTAGAAAACAAACCTTGCGGAGTCGACAAGAGGCAACTGGTTCAGTTGACGCGAGATCTGCAAGACCCCGGATCTTCACGACAGTTGAATTCATTCTGATTGTTCTCGTTTTGTGTTGTGTTCAAGTTGTGTTGTTCCGGCTCGGTAAAGGCTGACGCCACAGCATCAGTGCCTAATCGACTCAAGAGATCGGGCGTTTGATCCCAACCACGACCAGGTTCCGAGGGCTTTCGCGATAATCGAATACTGTCTCTACCCAGCTATCTTGTACTAGGTCGGAATGCCGGAGAAACAGCCACCTGTCGGTCACGATTAAGGACTCGGTAACCATAGCACTGAATGCCATGAGGCTCCAGACGGCACTGAGTTCCCGTTTGCGTGGCCCATACGTTTCCTCATATCTCGCAATTTCTTCATCTGTGACGTCAATCATTTTCTCTCTAATTATGTCGCAGTATTCGTGATACTCCGAATTTGTTGTCAGCTTATTAATCGCCCCTCTCACGTATGACCCGAATGTCTTATAACACGACTTCCGGAGCGAGCCGATGATGACCGGGTTGGTGCTCATGTTGAACGGACTTTGGGATGCATTGTCATTATCCTCGATCTCACCATTATGATAAACCTTAGTGATGACGCCTCTGTCTAGAAACATCTTTTGTAGAACGGCACGGTAGAAATGTCGTGTAAAAAAGGCGTCGCTCTCGGTCTCGGTCCAGTTTTGCGGTGCCTGACATGCCATCATCCGAGCCGTGATGTTCAGCCGGACTCCAACATCGTTGTAGTTGCAGAGGCGATCACTCATCGGGAACCCTTGTGGGTCACGTTTCTCAGATTCCCTCACCACCCGACCATTCAAGGCCTGAAGACTTGGTCTCATATATGGAGTTTTGTACGTTGGAGGCCCTAATTTTTCTGTCATTAGATTGTAGCAGCAACCGACGATAGCAATAGCTTGGACTCGTGGGTTAAGAATAAGAGATCGTATGCCATGATGCGACAAATTGCCACAGGAATGGATAGATATAGCCATCAGACTAGGATCGCCTTGTCCTGCTTCTGCGGCAAGGGGATCCCGCTCAAGTTGGCTGATGACATCTGCCAAATCTCCTGATTCCAGTCTCCCTTCAATATATCGTATAAAGCCTTTGCCCTCCTCTGGCATGTAGACTGTTCCGACCTCACTGCGTGGTCTAAAATCAGGTACATAACCGCCTGTATTTGTGGCGGGATCAGCCTTCTCGTCCAATTGGCCTTCGGGACTTACGCCTTCCAGCTTCTGCATCCACAGTTTCTTGTTCCGGATAACTTTTCGCTTCTCGGAGATGCCTGCGTGCATATCAAGCTCTTTTGCGCCCACTATATTGTGCTCCCGACCTTCTACTGCTACAATTTGCCGGTTATAAGGAGAGCTAGCTAACGCTCTTCCTAGATAATTTTGACCGCTTCCGAAATCAACAAAATGAGTAATATCCCTTTGATATTCGGTTGAAATGTTTTTCGCAAGTCCGTCCACGTATTTTGCGAAGTTGCTTACTTCGTGAATTTTCTTTGGTTTCATTCCAACAGATACCATGCGTGTTAGCTTGGGAAGTTTCTCCTTGTTGGAGAACTCGCGAGCTAGCGAAAATCGCCGTATATCCTTGATATACCTAACCAGGCTCTCTGGTGGCTGAGGATCCTGGACCTTATCTAAATCATCTCTCATAAGAAGATCCAGAAACCTCATAGGTTCACATTGCAGGATATATGGTTGCCAATCTTGTGGTATGATCGTCTGAAAGAGTCCTGGCTCGTTTGTGAAGAAATCCAAGATGTGTACACCTCCGCATAGTACTTGAAATGTGTTCGATGTAGTTGTAAATTCCAGGAGCTGTTCGACATATTTTTCGGTGCTATCCCAACAATCTGGGTACGGCAAAGGCTTAACTGGCCTCATATTTGGTATCTGACAATTCGATGAATATGCGCACACAAATAATAAAAACGAGTTTAGAATTTAACGAAACTCAGAAAATAGAAATATGCCAGTACTTATTCTAGAAAAACATAATAACTATAATATGGTCTGGTAGCTGTTTCCAGATTCTTTTGGATACTGACCCAATATAGAAACTATTCGCACTAAAAAGTTTATACTCCAGGGGTGCTATTCCCTAAAGCTCGGACGGTAGCTGCCCGGCCGCTGCCGAAATTCTCCCGTAAACCCAGAAATGTACAACCACGTCATTCGTCTAAGCCGCGCGTTTGCACGTAAACCTCCTTACACTAATATCCATTGACTTCCAATATTTGTTCCAATTCGAAATCCTGATAAACTCGACGAAGTGCAGATGTAGCCATAGATGCACAGGCGCATCTTGAAGCCTCCAGGATGATGTCCTCAACCAACGAAGAGGACCCCTTCCTCCAAGTCCAACAGTACGCAAGCTCCATCCCCTTTTCAACCGAGCATAGCTAACGCAAGCTTTCTGATCTATCTAGAGATGTCCTCACCCAAATGCAAACTGTGCGACCGCTCTTCGCCTCGTACCTCCGCATCCGCAGCCTAACCCACAGCTCCTCGTCGCCGGAACTCGCGTCCGCGCGCGGCGACCTGGAACACGCGCTCGAGGCGCTAGCCGAGGACCTCGCGGACCTAGTCGAGTCAGTACAAGCAGCGGAGTCCGACCCAGCATTATACGGGCTATCCGCGCATGAGGTAACGCGGCGGAAGCGACTGGTGCAAGAAGTCGGGGGCGAGGTCGAGGACATGCGCGAGGAGCTAAGCAAGACCGCCGCTGCTTCCGCTACAACGACAGGCGGAAAGGGATCCGCTGCCGCGCGCGCGGCGAAGGCGGCTGCGGAGGGGGACTTGCCGCCGCCGAGCGCGTTTGCGATTGACGATGGGGCGACGGGCGACGGCGATGATAATTACGCGGAGTTCGAGCACCGGCAGCAGGTGCAGATGATGCGGGACCAGGACGAGCAGCTCGACGGGGTGTTTGTGACGGTGGGGAATCTACGACGGCAGGCCGACGACATGGGGCGGGAGCTCGAGGAGCAAGTTGAGATGCTCGAACACGTGGACACGTTGGCGGATCGAGTTGGCGGGCGTTTACAGACCGGCATGCAAAAGCTAGGCTACGTTATGCGGAAGAACGAGGACCGGTATAGCAGCTGCTGTATCGCGTTACTCATCATGGTTTTGATTATTTTATTGGTACTACTATTGATTTTATAGGAGTTTTTGGCACGGAGTACTAGCAAGGCAAAGGTTCACTGGCGAGGTCGACTGCAATTGTGTACAGATCCAGAAATACAGCGTCAGTAGTAAAGCGATGACATGCTTCTTGACCACATCGGGTAGGGTATATTCAAAGACGCCAGAAGACGCAATACCTAACTGAACCGTTCTAGACTCCTTCCAATGCTAGTTCACTTTACGCATTAGTTTTCCCCAACGCCGTAGAAGAAGTCGGGCAAAATGCCCTCTATACCAAATCCAGACCGTCCCGTATCCGAGTTGCTAAAAGCCTAGAGCTCCAGTCCAATATCCCTCTTCAAGATCTGTGCCAGTACTTGTAATCCTGAAGCGCCTGGTGTCTTGTTCACCGCCTTGTTGGGGAACTCGACCAAAGCTTTTCTCAATGCAGCTATACCTGCGTTACCATAGAATTGAATGAACTTCTCCTCGCTAGCTTCGATCATGGCTCTTAGAACCACAAACTGTGTCTCCGAGATATCAGCCGGTGGAGTGTTCACTATCTTCGCCATAGCTGTCCAGTAATGCGTAGGGGGCCATGGATTGGTGCTCTTCGTTTTCCCAAAGTTCCTTAACGCAATTGCAGCATACCCAGCGCCCAGACCTTTCATCCGATCGCTGTGTTGTTGCTCTGGGATAAATCCAGCGGGTGACTTCTTCCAGCCTAGGCGAAGGCGGCCTTGCTCCGTCTTTTCGCTCCCATAATAACCGAATAAGACGGGGCAGACCACGCGGAACTTTGCCATCAATATATCGATCAACGTCTTTCCACGCCACAAGTAGACATCCTTAGAAAAGATGATTGCTACTGTGACTCCGATAGGATCGGCCGTCTTGGGTTGTGCACCACATTCGTTGATGAATTGGTTAATGACAGCTTTAGCGAAGTGATTGAGTAAATAGAGGAATAAGGAAGGGAGCTGCGGTTCGTTATGCAAGGCGCCTTGTACCGGTTCCCTCTTATCCGTAATGTAATCAGACGGGTCGACTAGTTGACTCGGTACAGCACCGCTCATTGCTTCGTCCAGGAGAGCTTGGATAGCTTCATTCTACCTTAAAGTTAGTCGAAATTCTGAAAAGGTATAGTGAGACAAACCTGTTTTCTGTTTCCACCCTTTGTGCCAACTAGCTGGCCCATATTCTTTCTCAATTCTCGTCGCATATCTCCCATCCGTTGTTTCAGGGCGGGATTTGACTTCGATTGCTGTGATAGTGACTCTCGTAACCTCTTTAGGTTTTGATGGATTTCGGTGTATCGATCCGCAGTAACGCCGACCGAGGATTTGGTAGAAGTAGAAGTAGGAAATCCATTTTGTTGAGTAGGTGTGGGATTGACCGGTTGTGAGAATGGTGACGGAGTGCTTGAAGGTTGTGCTTGTGCTTGAGTTGCGATTTTTGGCTGGGTCAACGGCTGCGATAACATGGATTGTATTGTCGGCTGCATAGAAGGTTTCGCGCTGCCCGTGCCATTGGCATGTCCATTCAGCCCATTGGTTAAGGCAGGCTGCGGAAGGCCAAACTGGGGCGTTTTCGAAGTCGATGCCCCATCTAATTTTGCTCCTGCTACGGTAGGCTGGGTTGGCTTCTGGGAAGTTGTAGGCCCATTGGCTCCTGCAACGGGAGCCGGAGGTTCGGGTGGTAGTTTTGGGACCGTCTTCAGCTTAAGCTCCCTCAAACGTAACTCTTCAACTCTTAGTCGTTCTTCGGTTCGAATTCGTTCCTCCTCCTGCTTTTGCTGCTTTAATATCCTTTCTTGCTGTTCTAATAACCTTCGCCGCTCCTGTTGCGACTCATAGTCCTGGTATACCCGAATAGCAGCCTCGCGGACGCGGTCGTGTTCAGCTTGTGCCGCAGCAAGGGCATCTTTGTGGCTTAGAGGTGAATTGCGGTTTTCGGAGAGGATGCTGGATATACTGCGGCGGTCAGGACTTGTCCATTGACGCGACCTCCGAGGTGCGGGAGAAGAATCAGGCATTGTATTCAAGAAGTTTATACAACTACTGCATTGTGAATCGCGTATAACGTACGGGTTGTGAAGTGGATGTATAACGACGGTGGTGTGTGAATAATTAGCAGTGTTGCTGTGAATATCGCCTAATTCGCGAGACTACTTGTGTAGTAGGTGTAGGTAAATGAGTGTATCTCTTTGCGGAGGTGATAATGGAAGACCTTGGTATAAGTAAGGAATTAAGAGCGAAGTCGAGGTAATGATCAAGGGCGTGGTGCGTGAATGGATAATGAATCAAATCAATTCGAGCTATCGATAGGAAGCTGAGAAAAGGGACCTGCACCTGCCGGGACAATGCATCTGGAAAAAGAGATTGGCCGAGATAGCTTCACTTTAGTGGGTCAGTACCATTGCGGCGGAGTAGGCACTGTGGCGTTTGAGTTCCGACTAAGTACCCAGTACTTAGTACATAAAAGGCAAAATCAGTGGCTGGTGGAGTAGTAGTGAACGGTTGAAGCAATCCATGGGTTCCTTCAAGTTGTTAGAAGATATGGATGTAGGTCACTTCACGAGTTGAGAACATGAATTTTTCAAAGATATCGAATAGGTAGTCTCTAATGTATCAAGGGCATGTTTATTTGGAAAGCCTTGGGATTAGTTATTATAACCCTATAAATCATGAATGTCTCATACACAATGTTTTGCATAATTCTAGATCAATACCTATGTTTAGATACGGATATCGCATTATTCAGCTGTCTCTTGTGCTTATGGCAGCTTAAGTGTTTGTTCATATTTTTGACATACCAGAATCTGTTGGTGTTTGGTGACCATGACGATGAAGGCATGATTATCTCTTGTTGGATCTTCTCTTCTTTTTTTCCTGTCTAGATTTTCCCGTAGGTATCCACACTAAACCTCCCAACATTCCCTTCGGCCTTTACGGCGTCATATTTAGTGCCTACATATGCTTAGGTAGATAGGTAATCCCAGTTGACAGTAAACGGGTAACCATGAGATCTTGTGGAGTTTCAATGTCATCCCGTCGTCAGACTTGTGTTTGTGAGCGTTTTAGTATACCAATAAGTGGAGGTTATCTACTCTTTAGATTTATGGTAATATGCATCCAATTAATTTAAGTTGTCTTGTGTTCGGGGTGTCCCTGTTATCAGTTCTATCAGAGCCAACTTATAAATACATACCCCGTAACCTTGAAAATATGTACTGATATTTCTGATATCACAAGACCAAAAAACAATATCGACGACATGTCCAATACGAAATAATTCTTGGAATAATTATCGACTAGTTAAACGTGCGTAGCTTGCCGTGGCCCCTCCGCGAACCCTAACTGCTTTTCTTTGGCTTACTATAGGTGTCGTACATCCACCCCGAAGGGTGAATACAATCGGAATAAGTGGAAAGATATTAACGTCCTGAAGGGAATCCGATAATCATTAGTTACTTCATTCGTGGTTGAAGGAAGGCTCCGGGTGAGAACACTGCCGCTCCTGATACAACAGCATACTAGTATTTTTATTTATGGCAATTCGTTTCGAACAAATTCGTTTGTTGTTACCCTCTTTATAGCCCCATGCATTGGAACTAAGGTAACTACCACTGGGATTTGACTATTTCCTCAGCTGAAATACCGGCAGGTACTATCCTCGCATCAACCACATGCATTGAATAAGCTCATTGGAAACTTAAAGGCCACATATTGACTTGTTTTATGTTAGTAATCCATACAATTCCTGTGCCGCGGGCATCTATACCTAAAAAGAAAAAATACATAGATTCACATAGGCATGTACTTGGTTGGTATGTACTATTAGACGAAAGTCTGGTACCCGTATTCTGACATTCGTCAGAGATCTGACAGATGTATTCTCGTATATGGCAATGTATAGGAAGGTACTTATATGTATACGTAGCCACTTGACGTTAACACCAAACATGAAGGTCCAGACATATTTGCAGCCCGGCAACCGTAAAACATTGCGTCGTAAGGAACATACCTGGTCCGCTAGTACCTACCTTGTAGCTTAGAGCTCGAGCACAGGCAGCTTGGGTTACAACCTTTAATGGTGCTAGTGCTACCTAACGTGCTCAGCGTGCTAAACCTGCTAGAAGTCTAGCACTAATCCTAGAAACACGACAGGGGGCGTGCCTACCGTCTTCGTACCTCTTACCACATTATGAAGATTCTGACCAATCAAAAGAACCCCAGCCTAGTCAAAAACTTGACCCACCAGGCCCCGCCAAGCCCTTTGCCCCATATTGCCCGTCCTCGCTTTGGATGTACCTTTGGGTCCTGACCTCACAACCCTCTTCCCCGTACCCGTTATTCAAGCAGCACTGGCACCGCACTGCACTGAGTCCAAGCAAGTCTACCTAGGAACCTAGTAACCTAGTAAGGTGGCCATTGAAAGTTGATCTTCCTAAGAAAGCCCAGTGCCTCCAAAGCTTCCTAGACTTTCATCTCCATCACCACAACCCTCTTCGTCTTGTCTCTCCTCTCCCTTATCTTTCCCATTTCCCATTTCCCATCACATCATTCACCCTCTCTCAAGCACATTTTCCACACATTCCTTCTCTTGGGATTCACACATCACACAGCAAGCATCGCAGCCTCGTTCAATCCTCTCATTTACCCTCCTTTTGTTAGTCGCAAAAGTCCACGCAATCACCATACCAAAAAAACCCAACTATCAAGTTTTTGTCAACCCACAAGCATCACAAGCATCACCAGCATCCGAAAGCATCTCAAAGCTTCAATCAGCACTGGCTATCGCCTAAAGGATTCATCCAATTATCCCATCATCTTGTCAACTATCTTTGGCTTTGTTCGCACACGACGTGCAACCTTACCTGCTAGACCCGTAGCCCGATATGGAGCAACAACCACCTGCTCCCCAAACGGGGGGTGTTCCCGGACCTACAGGCCGTCGCCTTCATATCGCTCATCGTAGGAGTCCGTCTGAGCTCACCCCGCTGATGAGCATGTTCGCAACCCCTGGAAGTAAGTTGGAATGTCCTTATCATAAGCTCTCTTTATTGCCGTTGTCCCGTTGTCCGTCCTCTGTTACCGGACTTCTTGTTTTTTTTGCCATTCATGAAGCTAACCACCTTTGCTTTGTCTTTAGTGGAGCAACTTGCTATTCAGCAGCAGATCGAATTGTTGCAGCAGCAGCAACAGCAGATTCAAGCCACACATCAGTACATGAATATGGGAATGATGCCACCGGGCCAGTTAGGTCCCGGCGGTTCTTTCAACCCCCTACAGCCAACTATGGCCAATATGTCACCACAGACGGCTTTCCAATTCCCCAACCAGCTTCCACAGCAGCAAAACGTTCCCATGGGACCGCCGAGTCAGCCCATGTCACACCGCCGTAACCAATCGGCCCTCCCCAACATGGGAATGGGACCACCCCCGGCTCCTTCGACTGGAGCATCCGGGTCCGCCTTTGGGCAATTTGATAACTCGTCTGGTCAGCAGAATCGGGAGAACGCCCCTCGGGGAGGGCGAGGTGGCGGCTCCGGTCACCAGCGAAGACATTCTTTAGCCCTGGCTGACGCTAAAAAGGCAGCTGAGATTGCTCAGCAGAAACGGACAACCTCGGGTTTCCAGTTCCCGGCTGCGGGACCTTCCGAGAGCTCCCCTGCCGAAGAGCCCAAATCTATCTCCGCGGATACCCCTATAGCCCAGGGCACATCCGTTCGTGGTGGACGTGGTGCGCATGGACGAAGCCAGAGCATGGCAATCGGACGAGGGGGTGCCCGTGGTGGAGCAATGCATATGAACACTAACGAGTCCGGTGATTTCGGTCGCCGTGGCAGCGCCGCAGGCGGCCATGCTCGAACATCCTCTCGCAATTTTGAGGGCAATTGGCGTAATCAGCAGGGCCAAAACCAGGGCCAGGAGCAGGCAGGCCAAGGCCAGCAGGGATTTCAGCCCGGTCATCGCAACCGCGGCTCGGTAAGCCAGCAATCCATCTCGAATATCGGAGCCTTCCAATATCCCAACCAGGCTCAGCTTATGCAATTTAACGGCCAGATGCCAATAATGCAGATGTACCCTGGTCAGCAGTTAAATCCTATGCAGCTAAACCAGCTCCAAGCTCTTCAGGCTGCTCAGATGAATGGCCAACATCTTGTTGGTCTTCAAGGAAGCCAGCATGCGCCACAGCTCGGTGGCCAACAGTCGCAGCAACAGCAGAGAAAAACACTTTTTACCCCGTATCTTCCCCAAGCTACCTTACCCGCACTACTTGGCGACGGACAGCTTGTATCTGGTATTCTCCGAGTAAACAAAAAGAATCGTAGCGATGCGTACGTAGCTACCTCAGATGGCCTTTTGGACGCCGATATCTTTATTTGTGGTAGTAAAGATCGTAACCGAGCGTTGGAGGGCGATCTTGTCGCAGTTGAGCTCCTTGATGTGGATGAGGTGTGGTCACAAAAGCGCGAGAAGGAAGAGAAGAAGAAGAGGAAGGACATCACTGACACACGTTCTGGATCTACCAATGGTAACGCCCAATCCCACAATGGCAATGGGGAAGAGGCAACCAACGGCGAGGGAGGAATCCGTAGACGTGGCAGTCTTCGACAGAGACCTACGCAGAAAAAGAATGACGACGTTGAAGTAGAGGGACAAAGCCTCCTTCTCGTCGAAGAAGAGGAAATCAACGACGAGTCGAAACCTCTCTATGCAGGCCATATCGTGGCCGTCATTGAACGTGTTGCTGGCCAGATGTTTTCGGGTACGCTTGGTTTATTGCGCCCAAGCAGCCAGGCTACGAAAGAAAAGCAGGAAGCAGAACGAGCTGCTCGCGATGGCGGTCGCTCTCATGACAGCCGTCAGCAAGATAAGCCCAAGATTGTCTGGTTTAAACCCACCGATAAGCGTGTCCCTCTCATTGCCATTCCCACCGAACAAGCACCACGTGATTTCGTGGAGAAACATCAAGACTATGCTGATCGCATATTCGTTGCTTGTATCAAGCGTTGGCCTATCACATCTCTGCACCCCTTCGGCACCCTTGTTGAGCAGCTTGGTAAGATGGGTGATTTGAAGGTTGAAACTGATGCTCTTCTACGTGACAACAACTTCTCATCTGACGAGTTTTCGGAAGCCGTTCTACGAAGCGTTGGTCTTCAGGACTGGTCTCTCGCGAAGGAGGATGAGGCTTCTATTAGCGCTCGCCGAGACTTCCGCGAGGAGAAGACATTCACCCTTGATCTTGCCGGCACTGGGGAACTCGGCAACGCAGTTCACGTCAAGACTGAGGCTGACGGAAAGATCGAGATTGGTATTCACGTAGCTGATGTCACTCATTTTGTTAAGCCTAACTCGCTTGTCGACCGCGAGGCGAAGAAGCGTGGTACTGCCGTTCATCTTGTGAACCGGACATGTGCTTTACTTCCTCCCAGAATAGCTGCTGAGCTTGGCACTCTCACTCCGAACGAAGACCGACTTACTGTCAGTGTTGTTTTCCGTGTCCACCCTCACACCGGTGTGGTAGCGGACGGTGACACTTGGATCGGTAAGAGTATTATCAAGAGCAATGCTACATTGACTCTCAAAGAACTTGACGATGCGCTATCCAACCAGGCCGGCTTTAGCCACGCCGTTGTTCAAGTTAAGGATGTTCAAATTCTCAATGTAAGTTCCTTTTCATGTCCTATTGCAAAGAATATATCTAACAGTTGTTTCAAGGCCGTTGCACAGAAATTCCGAGAGGCACGATTAGGTTCCGAGGGTGAGCCAATGGCTCCTCTTCGACTACTCCATCAATTAGATGATGAGAACATTCCTATTCAGCACAACATTTTTGATGCTACATCTGGCACTGAGCTGGTCGAAGAGCTTTTGCACAAAGTTAACGCATCTGTTGCTTATAAGCTTGCGCAGGGCCTCCCCGAAAAGGCGTTGCTCAGGCGTGAATCCGCGCCAAATGCTCGTAGGTTGCAGACTTTTGCCGAGCGTATGCGGGCGCTTGGATATGACATCGATACTACCAGCAGCGGTACGCTCCAGAACAGTCTCTTCAAGGTTGACGATTCCGATATCCGCAAGGGCATGGAGACCTTGCTATTGAAGACCATGCAACACGCCAAGTACTATATCACTGGCAAGACTAACAAGCTACTCTGGCCCCACTATGCTTTGAATCTTCCACTTTACACTCACTTCACGGCCCCCACAAGACGATATGCTGACATCATTGTCCACCGCCAACTGGAGGCTGTTATGTCGGAAGGCAAGATCGAATATAACGATGATATTGAGAATCTAGTGAAGACGATTGAATCTTGTAACACCAAGAAAGAGTCGGCACAGAACGCTCAAGAACAAAGCATTCACATCGAGTCCTGCAGAATCATGGACAAGAAACGCCAGGAGGTTAATGGTGACTTGATCAGCGAAGGCATTGTTATCTGCGTCTACGAATCTGCCTTCGACGTCCTAATCCCCGAATGGGGCTTTGAGAAGCGCGTACACTGCGATCAGTTGCCGCTCAAGAAGGCCGAATTTAGGAAGGAGAAGAGGGTCTTGGAGCTTTACTGGGAGAAGGGAGTTCCCAGTTCAGCTTACGTACCGGAAGATGAGAGACCCAAGGCTGGTTCGCAGCGAATCTCGAACGCCATGGCAGCTGCTCGTCAGGCAGAGGAGGCCGAGAGAGTAAAGAAGGAGCGAGAGGAAGCAACACGAAAGCAGACAGAGACAGGTACTATATCGACAGATGATGTCGATGCATTGTTCGACGACGACGATGACAATGCTTCCGATATTACAGAGGCTATGGCCGGTGCTTCATTGGCCGAGCGCCCTACTCAGAGCGTGCCAGGATCACCAGCTCGATCCTCATCCAACCCGGGTGTTCTTCACCGCACCAGGTCAGACTCAAAGGTGCCTATGGCGGAAGCTGTAGAAACCCGTCTGACGAATAAGGAGAAGTACCTCAAGCTATTCGCTCTGAGGGAGGAAGGTGGTGATTACATCCAAGACGTGACGGAGATGACTAGGGTACCTGTCATCCTCAAGACGGATCTTAGCAAGAGCCCACCGTAAGTAAACCCCATCCTTAGTGTGGATTATATATAACTAATAGCAAATAGTTGTTTGACGATCCGTTCGCTTAACCCCTACGCACTATAGGTGCCATAGTAGGGATACGCTTTTGCTTTTGCTTTTTGCTTGACGATTTTGGGCAGGCGGGGCAATAGAGCGGCTTCACGTTTAGCACGTGTCGATTGAATCACGGGACGTAGAATTTATGAAGTGAGGAAGAGCGGAAAATAGGGTAGATTGTCAGGCCGCTCTCGGCCGGAACCCCAAGGAGTGCATCTCTTACCGTGTTGATAAAAAGTGTTTTATTGGACAGGCAGATAGAACTAGGTAGCTGCCGCAATCAACAGAGATATACGAGATCGTACTAAGTTAAATCATTCGTTTTCAAGCAATGTCAGGTGGTGATATTTTGAAGAGTTCATCCAAACAAAAGTTGGGGGCAAGACGATCGTGACATTTTGATAGTCGAACCAAGGCTTACGCGTGCGGATCATTCAGCGAGACATACCTACGTAACAAGGTAAAAGTATGATTCTCAACAGAGATATTTATATTCATGTTACATACGCAGTTCTTAGTACTATGTAGATTTCCTAGATATTCATCCCAACATACAGACCTGCAGCGGGCCTCCAGTTACGCATGATGCATGCATGGAGTGGTCGCAGGGCGTCAGACAGATCCGGTTAGATGAGATTCCCGGATGTGTAACCTACCACAGCTGCCGTTGTTTTATGTGGCTTTTTTCCCTTTTCCGAACCCCCATCCCCCTCCATCTTCCCTCCATCTTCCGTCGCGGTCCGTCTCTTTCCTCCCACTTCCTCCTCACGTGCTGCTTCGATCAACCTTTGGAACTGAATCCGAGTGATGAAGTGTGTGAACGGAGCCAAAGAGTTAATCTAGCGCGAAAGCGGCCTCGCCTACTTTGGTACAATAGATCTACGATGTGACCAGGGACTCAATAAACCCGCGCGGCGATCCAATCTCTCCTCTATCTTGTTACCTATCTCGTCGGTTCCGTTCGCCAAGCCGTTGTTGAGGTTAAATGAAGATTTAGCGGCGTTGAGAAACGCGCGATACTACATTTACCATTCCTGTCATTTCAAATCCGTATCCGCCAATTATGACCCTGGCTTAGTGGTCTACCAGGTCCCTGGATACTACCGTATTTTGCGTTAGTAGCGCAGTTGTCAAAATCCCTTCCATTTCAATCAGTCCATTAATACAGAAAGGCTCAACAAGAGAGCAATTCACACACAAGTTTTGGATATGTAAATGATCAATTATTTTGATTGAACTCTCTGCCGAATTTCTGGATTACTCTACTGTTTACGAAGCATGGGGTCTCTCTATTGTCGATGAAGCTCGAAAGAGACTTAAAGACAATGCTCAGTTACCGGATCTGGCAGGATCTGGGAGAAGATCCAACTTCTGCCGCCAAGCCGTGTCACAACACTGCACCAATGCGTCATGAAGCTTAAAGCCTATCCTTAAGGGAGTTGTATCATTAATAAAGAACTGCTTGCGAACGTGGTAATGGACGAATCAATCGGGATAGCTGGGTCTCCAGTTTCAGAGCTCGGCTCGCTGGCCGTCCGCTCTCTGAAACGACATCTGAGGCGGACGGGGCTCCAAGATCCCGTGCGCGTCAGCCAGCTCCTTTCCTAAGGAGTCGAATTCAAACCCTGGTCGTCCCCTCAACAGCTCTTGGCTGCGACCCCCCTTAAGCGAAAGAACAGTGATCCGAGCCCGAACCTGACAAGGCTATCTTCATCTCAACTTTAAGCTATGAGCTTGATCTGCGATGCCGGCTCTCATTGGACCGAATGAAGCTTACCTTCACCTTCGTTTCGTTTCCTCTTCCCGTCTATGGCTAGTCTCCTTCCCGTCTACATGGGGCCCTGTATCTGATTGATCCCGCATACTATGGAATCTAGATTGCCCGGGAGTGCCAGGCACCCCTTGATTCTCGGAGTCGGAAGCTCGTGGGAGAATGGGAATGGCAAGTAAAAATGCCTTTCCTATTGTCAAGGAGCCTCAAGGGGCCGGTGCTTAGGATCGCCCTGTCTATTGCCGGCCTGCTTTCTTTCCGTGACCCGCTCTGGCTATCACATCAAATCCTACCTACTGGCAACTTGGTTTTAATGAAGCGCTGTTTCCCACCCATCTGGTTTGGCTTTCCCTTTCTCTCCTCATCCCGTACATTTCGTGTCCAACTCCGAACTTCAAAGCGCTGGTCTGCTTCCCGCGGGATCAACGTCTTCACTCTCCTTTCGAACTTGTAATTCTTGTAATACCCAGGTGGGCCTTTTTATAGAACAGCCAAGCTAGTCTTGCTTTCATTCACTTCCAACAATCGCTCATTTACGAATTTTCAACTCTATCGCTATTTGACCGATTACTTCACGAAACGGAGAACGAAGACGATTATACCAACCGACACTAATAAAACAAGATGCCTTCCATCATGAAGATTGCAGGAGTTGTGGCAGGATTGGCGGCCGTTGCTAGCGCTCTACCGCCTTACCCAAAGTTAACGACGAGACAAAACCACATCTACAACCTCGCCAAGCGACAAAACGCTGCCGCCGCCGCTCTCGGTTTACAAGACGTCGATATCCTACAATTGTATGTCAACCCTAACCCATTACATGTATACCTAGACAACGCATCACTAACTAGTATATAGCGCCTTGACCCTGGAATGGCTTGAGGCTTCCTTCTACCAACAGGGCTTTGCTCAGTTCGGAGACGACCAATTCAAGGCTCTCGGCTTGAACGATCTCCAACTCGCCGATCTCAAGGGTATTGGCTCCAGTGAGCAGTCCCATGTTGGTCTTCTACAGAGCTCCATCGCACAGGCTGGTGTCCAACCTGTCCAGCCTTGCCAATACAACTTCGGCTTCACTGACGCCGCCGGCATGGTTGCGACTGCTTCCATCCTTGAGAGCGTTGGTATCTCCGCCTACCTGGGTGCCGCTCCCCTTGTTTCCGACAGCAAGATCCTTAGCACTGCTGCCTCTATCCTTACCATTGAGGCTAGGCACCAGTCCTTCATCCGCATTGCCTCGGGAGTTGCCGCCTCCCCTTCTCCCTTCGACACTCCCCTAGGACCTAAGGCTGTCTTCTCTCTCGCCGCCCCCTTCATCCAGTCCTGCCCCGGTGGTTCTAACTTGATCCTTACTGCTTTCCCGGCCTTGACAATGACCAGCCCTGCTCCGGTAGCCGGTGTCATGGCCTTGGAACAAGGAACCATGTTGAACTTCCAAAGCGATGCCGCCTCTGGTGCCACCTTCTGTGGTTTCACCAACTCGGCCGCTCCCGGTGGCACTGCCTTCTCCGCCTTCGACCCCGCTCAAGGTTGCGCTCTCCCTCCCAACCTAGCTGGCACCGTCTACGTCACCCTCACCAGCGCCGGCCCCGCCGACGGTGTCCTGACGGATGACATTACGCTCGCTGGACCTATGGTCATGAACCTGAGCTAAGCGTCTCAACCAACAACGGAGGATGGGAATAATGGGAAAGTTTCTTATAATAACGCGCCGACACAACGGCGCGGGTCTTTAATGCTTAAACGATGATGGAAGATGGAGGTCATTTCAAACGGCTACCGACATATTATCAGGAGCCGCCGAGATGGAGCGCTGCAAACACACCGGGGGTGGCAATGTCAAGAAACAAAACAGAAAAAGGAGGCGAAACGAACGGGCGGGGGTCTCGGTAGCTTCGCACAGTACCGTACCGCCAGTTTAGACAATATATCTCGTTTGAGTCGTCAGTTATTTTTTTGGTTCTTCTTTCGGTGGTTTTTTTTTTTGCAGCTCGCGCCCCATTTGTATGTAATTTATTACCCTTAGTCGCGCCACACACAAACAATACCCGAGGACCTGAGGATCCCGCCTGTATATATACGGCGTCGGGGGAGAGAAAAAGGGAACAAGAAGTCTCATTCAAGACGGATGGCGAAACGGTTTCGGAGTACCGGGGCACTCACACACTTTTTTCTTCTTCTTGCATTACGCATTTTTTATTATCTTCTACTACAACACATTTATTCTTTTTCTTAGTGGTAATGGAAAGGGAGGAGGAATAGATTCGCACCCCGAGGGGGGAAGGTGGGGAGGTGCGCAGAGGTGGCGATACCCAATAGCGCGGACTAGAAGGTGGATTTTTATATGATGAGCTCTATCTCGTAGCGAGTAGAGAGAAAGATAGGAAATGAAACCCATTTTCAAATTCAGCTTTCTTGTTTTTTCCTCGTCTTTGGTTGTATGTAAAGGTGAACTGTAGCTCGCTGGTCCGAGATTAGTTTACGTGTAGAAAATGTATGTGCTGGGCATATAATCGAGCTGCTGTGTGGTTCCCGTAATGGGAATTGTGATTATGGGATGTCTTGATCGCTGAGATGTGCTGATGAGTAGGTAGTTTTCTAAGAAGGATTATGGACTAGTAGGATGGAGTGTAGTTGACCTATTGATTCATAGGTGGATGATGGAAGCATATCTTTGAGGGTAGACGTGTAAGGTAAAGGGCTACCTTTTAAGCCTCTGTGAGCTACGTTCTTTGCGAACATTTGGGCTTCACTTTCAATCATGTATAACTCAGGTCTCTAAGAGAATGTATACTTTATTAAATTTATATTCTATCAAATCAAAGCGCGGGAACTGAATAGTATCTGAGGAGGCAGGTGGGAATATTGAATGAAGACCGCCCCTTCCTTATCCCTATTGTTTGGTAGGTAGTATACTGCGTAACTTCCTTTCTTTTAGCCTTAGTCAATTTCATCTCTATCCAACCTTAGAACCTTTCTTTGAGCGAGTTTCATATTCTATCATTTAAATACACCAACTTCAACATGGAGATAATTGAAAATTCTAAACTTGATGCAACCCCTATTGGTCATCCGATATCCCTAGTGCCCAGTCCCTAGCCGACCCGGATCACTGCTTCACCGTAACCATTGTCAAACAAGGTGTGTAAGCCTCTATACAGGCTGATTTCTACACTGCTGTGTAATACCACACACTTCTACTATGATGAAACATATACGCTATCTTGAGATTTAGTGGATCAATGATACAAAAGCGAAACCCTGAACTAAAACTTCATTTTCAAAATCAATGTTCCGCTGCTGATATCATGGCGTTCGGCTAATAATAAGCAGGATATACGGGGTCACTCACGCTCAATTGAAGACCCGGAACTTCGACACCAACACCGCCGAGATATATCGCTACTTGGTATCTTGTTTTATAACTTTTAAACTAATTCGGCTTTTCCGCTTCCGAAGACTCAACACTATATACAGTCGAGCTTATGATCAATAGTCTCACTCATTAGTAGTCATAAAACCCCTTGCCGCTCTTCTTTCCTAACCAACCAGCATCGACCATCTTAGCGAGTAAGACACTCGGTCGGTACTTAGAGTCCCCTGTTTCTTGATGGAGAACTTTCATGATAGCCAGGCAGGTATCAAGCCCAATAAAGTCGGCAAGCTGGAGCGGCCCCATCGGTACGTTAGTACCGTTCTTCATAATGGCATCAATAGAATCCCGGTCGCCGACACCAGTCTCTAGACATATTACAGCCTCATTGATATAAGGCATTAAAATTCGGTTTGCTAAGAAACCCGGGGAATCTGCAGATACCGAGGGAATTTTCCCCATAGCTTTACAGAAGGCAACTGCAGTTTCAACCGTCTCCGCACTTGTCTGCAGCCCGCTGATAATCTCGACGCCTTTCTGTATAGGCACAGGGTTCATAAAGTGAGTTGATACCACGCGAGAGCTCGCTGACGTATCCTTAGGATCTTTAGTAGTCGCAGCTGCGATCTTGGTGATTGAGATCGAAGATGTGTTAGTTGCTAAGATAGTGTGTTTCGGACAAATTTCTGCCAACTTGGAGAAAATGTCGAATTTCAATTGGGGAATCTCCGGCACGGCCTCAATTACGAAATCAACACCCGAGAGCTCCTCAATAGCTGTAGTGGGCGAGAGTAAAGCCCTAGCTGCATCTGCCTGTTCCTGGGTGATTCGCGCTTTCGACACATCTTTAGATAAGAGCTTCTCTAAACAATCCGATGAGTATATCTCATTAAAGCCGATGAACAGAATGTAAGTCAAACGAACCTGCAAATGATAATCCTTTGTCAAGGGATGACTGTGATGAATCGACAAGGGTGACGGGAACACCAGCTTTTTGAGCAGCAACCAAAGCAATACCAAGTCCCTGGGGAAATGTGAGTTGAGTATTGAGTTGTGATAGCTTCAAATCACATGTGAAAATGGTAGCTTACCATTTGACCTGCACCTAAGACGCCTAGACTCTTAACTTCAGCTGCATATCGAGCAGAGCTAGAGCTAAAATGCCTGATCTGACGTCCGAGCTGTAAAGCTCTTATTCTTCCAATTGAACTCGCCATTTTCCTATATCTGTATAGAACTCACTCGATTATCGAAGGAATGAAGGTGGGTGAGATTACAACATGAGGTACTAGGTAAGTGAAGGACCGCAAAGGGAAGTAGCCGGATAGCCTCGGGATACGGATATCTGTGGGGCTACCAGGTACCTCCGTCCTCGCTTACCTAATTCATACGTCACGCACGGACCAATACGCATACGGTCTCCGCTTAATTAATTGACTCTTGGCGCGTTATTCTGTCAAACGAAGACGCGTTTGTCGCGTTTTCAATTTATACCAATTCGATTAGCCCCTCTAATATTAATGATTGTGCAAGACAAGACTGAAATACGGAGAGAACTCTGGCGTAGGGAAATAATTCCTCGCTGTAAACATGGAGCCCTCTGAAGGCACTACGGATGTAGTGCATCCCGAGGTTCGGGCGCATATAAACAGTCTCGTCTCGGCTGTTAGTAGCTTCTATCGCATCCCGTTTGCTGGCGGCGTTACTAATCACAATTTTGTAGCTTGGTGGTTTCAGTGCCGACGACGATGGACGATACGTACTCGGAGACTCCGCATTGGAGGTTCTTCGGGATATCAAAAAATGGATTCGATTTTACGACGAGAAAACGAACCGAATGGACGTTGCGCGATGCCTTGCCGAAGCGAATATAGTCGACGGCGATTTGCTACATATTCTTGCGACTTGGCCCGAGAATGAGACAGACAATAAGTTCAGGGCGAGAGCTGCTCTAGCATGCTTCGAAATTATGGTACCACTGACCTGGCCATTGGAAAGAGATCGTGACCAGATGACCGTCAACCATCATCGACATCTTCCTGTGTTACAACTTGCCCAACTTGGTTATAAGCGTGCTATTATCAACTTCGATGCCGCCCAAATTCTCCATACCGCCGTGCGAGTTGCGTTGCCTTCTATGGCTCTATCACGAAGCGATCGATCAGGACGCGACGAAGGAATTATCAAATTAGTCCTTCTGTTTCTACGAAACATTGCCATGATCTCGCCACCCCCGGGTGTTCAATATGATGGCGATGAGTCTCAGATCTCGCGCTCGGCCTTAATCGATGCATTTTCCTACCAAGACATCCTTCTCACTATCCTAACAATAGCTTCGAATATGGGAGAGGATTTTAATCAGGAAGGTGTCATTATTATGGAAATCATCTTCCATTTGGTCAAGCGAGTCGATGTTGCTAAACTATTCATGGATGAAAAGCAGCTTGGCAAGACAAAGTCGAACGAACTCACAGCTATGATGAATAAGGAGGCGGCGATGCACCGGCCATATAACCGAAAAGCACCGTCTAGACATAACCGATGGGGAACAATGATCTGGGTGGACCGAGGTGATGGCAAGGTTTCAACTGTCACTGGTCAAGATGCCTTGCTTGATGCAGCAACCAGACAACATAAAATGGATAACAGCAAGGTATATCGTCCTCCAAGGAGACCTCGGAAGGAAGATATGGAACCAAAGGACCTTGGGCCTCCGGTGTCTCTGAATACTAGGGCACGTCAGCAACTGAAAGGTTTCGTGGAAGAGTTTCTAGATTCGGGCTTCAACCCACTTTTCCAGCATGTCCGAAAGAAGATCGATGAGCAAAAGGATTACATTTTCGAGTACCACTCTCGACAATTCTTCTACCTAGTATCTTGGTTCCTAGAAGCTGAAAGAATGCGAAAGAAGGTTGCGAAGGACAAGGCGAAGGAACAGAAGTCAGCAAGCGCTGAAGATGTCGGTTCATTTAACCTAGTTGCCGGAGTCCTCAATCAGCAAACCTTCATCACGTTGAATAGAGCCATTGGAGATGCCCTGGAAAGTAAACGTTGGCAAGAATTATGTGCTGCTATGCGATGCTTCACGCAAATTCTTTTGACAGTTCAAGAGATGTCAGAGTCTGGAAATGAAGAAGACGAAGAGATAGCAGAGAATATTCTCAGCCGTATCTTCTACGAAGACGAAACACACGATAGGATTGCAAACATTGCGAGAGACTATAAGGATCAAGGTTTCGAATATCTTGATGCCTGCACCGAACTCACGCACACTTACCTCCGCGTTTTGGAGGCTTATTCGAAACAGAACGTGGATATGCAAGTGCGATCGCGACGGCGAGTCCGAAAGAAGAAGAAGGCCGCAAATGCTGCTGGCGAAGATGACGAAAATCCCGTAGAAGAGGGAGACGAGTCCGAAAACGACCAAGCAAATGCTGAACGAACATCACGCGAGCGAAAATTCGACTTCACTCGTTTTGTGAATCGCTTTACCCCTCAAGGCGTGGTGGATACGTTCGTTAAATTCACAAAATACTACAAGGATTTAGACGACAACCAGCTGAAGCGAGCGCATCGCTACTTCTACCGTATAGCTTTCAAGCAGAACATGAGTGTCATGCTTTACCGCGTTGACATTATACAATTGTTTTATAGCATGATCAAAGGCCAGGAACCCCTAGACAAGGGTTCGTCGATGTACAAGGAATGGGAAGAGTTGGTAAAGCAGATTCTCAAGAAGTGCATCCGCAAAATTGAAGAACGACCGCAATTAATCATCGAAATGCTGTTTTCGAAAATTAACGCAACTGCGCATTACCTGGAGTATGGATACGAGAAACAGACCTTGTCCACTACCCAATCCAAGCCAGCGGCCGAGTTGGAGTTCAAACATCTGGTAGAACGGGATCAACAGATTGCCATTGCGGTTGGCGTGTTGTTGGATAAGAATTTAGCCGATCATGTTAATTGGCTTAAAGGTCAATTATCCGCCGCAGAAACAGAAAGAAAAGCCTGGGAAGCGGCAGAGAAGGCGATGCCATCGGTAGAAGCACCACCGGTGGAAGGAGGAGAGAAAAGTAATGAGAATGGAGACGAGGAAGAGGGTGCGAAAGAGGGTGAGAACGCAGGTGGACAACAAAATACTGAAAGCCCACCTACTAAAGAGCCCCCAATCATTTGTAAGCCTTTCCCCCCGCTAGCAATGAATTTTTACTGACAATGCCTAGCTATACGAACAGACAACGACACTCGTCGCACTGCCGTGTTCAAGAATTCTCACCTTCGACTACTTATGAAACTCGTTGGCATCGAGCGCCTCGTCCCGGACGTAGAGGAAACTCCCGAATCCGCTTGGATCATCCCTTCGCATCTCACCCCCGACCAGCTCAAAGAATCCATAGATTTAATAAACAAGGCCGAGTTCAATCCCCCAACCTTTGAGGACGGAAAGCTGGCCGAGGACCAACTGAGAAGGAAAACCGCGCCGCGGAAGAAGGCCGTATTCGACGACGACGAAGACGGAATTATCAATGATGACGATGACGACGAAATCTTCTTCCCGGCAGGAGGCCCAACGGCTCGCAAAGTCGCGGACGGACACCTCGACAAACCGAAAAAGACCCGTCGCCGCCGCCGCAAGGGCAGCGAAGCGCCCGAACTTAATGAAGAGGAATTGGAAGAAAAAGAACGGGCGCGTAGGGAGCGTGAGAAGGCGAAGGCGAGAAGGTTCAAGAGCGAGCTGTACGTGCACGCGAGCGACGACGAGTCGGATGAGGAGGACGGGGAGAAGTGGGCGGAGTTTTACGCTAATGAGGAGAGGATTCGGCAGAGGCAGCAGTTGAATGCGGTGCAGAATGGGGCACTGGGGATCACGACTTCGGCGGCGAAGGTGGAGCCTGAGGGGGCGAAGATTAAGGAGAAGAGGAAGGCGAGGGTGTTGGTGGAGAGTGAGAGTGAGAGTGAGAATGATGATGATTTGGTGTTGTCGAGGGGGTCTGATGATGAGGAGGATGAGGATGACGATGTGGTGGGTCGGAGCCGGAAGAGGGGGGCTAGGGAGGATGATGGGGAGGAAGATGGCGGGGATGCGACGGATGATACGCCGTTGTCCAGTCCGCGCGCTGGAGAGGCGGCGAGTGCAAAGCGCAGGCGGTTGTCCAAGGAGCCTTCTGTGGCTGCTGGGGAAGAGGATGTGGATATGGAGGACGCAGACGATGATGTGCCTTCTTCGAAAGCGCCACCGAGGCGGCGGAGAGCGGGGTTTGTTGTCGATAGTAGTGATGACGAGGAGTAATGAATACGGCTACGGCTACTTTGGGAGCATTGGCATGGCGTTCTCGTGTGACTATGGATAGGGATAAGGATGAGGGATTAGGGTAATTGCATAGGATGTACTGCAGTTTTCCGAATGGGAGTTTACATGCACGGTCTTGATTCAACGCTGGTGGTAGCAATAGTAATTTGTGTGACTAATGAGCGACTATCCTACAAACTGTCCCATCCGAAGCCTAATATTTATAAGAACATATTTTTTTCAAAGTTTCCACTATGAATTTGATCTGGTAGATCACGATGTCCAACTCCTATCATAAAATACCTAGGTAGGTACCTAATTTGAAGCATTCAAGACTAACACCTTCCGACCCTAACACACTTAACAGAAATTCGTTCAGCGTGAAAAGCAATTAGGTGGCTGATTAATTAATCGCTCTTCTGTTACTGATTAGTATGAACACGGATAGAAGATGGGGAAGTCCGAAACTAACAGGGCAGTTGGTGCAGCCACAGTTCTGCTCGCACTTGCAGGTTCCTGAGCTGGCGCAGGTACAGGCGCCGGCGGAGTTGCAGTTGCATCCCATGATGATGGTTTAAGTGTTCAAGTAGGGAACGGTATGAGTTATGACTCGTTGTAATTTAAGGCGACTATGTTGCAATAGCGAATCGTGATTGCTGATTGGTCGGCTGTGATCGAAACGGGTAATTGAAGGGTGGCCAGCAAGGTGTTTTTTGGCCATCAAGGTAGGAAAGGAGGGTTATTTATATGCCTTGATAAGGACCTACCTTTTCTTACGACGGCTTATGAGATTCGTTGCCATTTGTTGGCATTGAGACATTTGTGCCTGTCTAGCGAACCGGAATGGGGGATGTTGGAGATGTTCTTTGTGTCGATGATGTACTAGAAAGCGTCTGTGACGAAATAACACGCGATAGTCGCGCAAAGGAAACGTCAGTGGCCCCGATTCTAGGCCTATTGATCCGTATAGGGCTGCCTGCGCAGGCTATAGGAGGCGAGGGGATTGGAGGTGGTAGCTGTTTTAGTCAAAGGATCAACTAGTGCTGACCTAGTTACCTAAGAGGCTTTATGATATATCAGGTGTGCTACGTGGGTTGGGGAGTTCATTGTCTATTGGTATGGGGTATGAGACATAGGACTTGAGACTTTTATGCGTAGAACTTGCAAGACCAATTATAGTCTTTGGAGATGTGTACTTTTATACTTCATCGTGTTTAAAACAATGGCTATGCTAAAACACTACTTAATCATATTACCCGACATCAAAGGCTCATATCCGTAGTAGCGTCGCTCGTCACTTATAGTCAGTTCATTGGTTGGTTAGATTTCCTTTGGACGCCGGATTCCGTCCGGCTACCCATTTCTCTCTCTCACACATCCTTTCGTATACACTTAGATAATCCAACAAGAGAGGACCTCCGAAATAGTTAGTAGGTAAGTTTAATTTAAACATGTTTTTGTCGTAATGATTTTTTTACGCCTTGTTGCGCTGGCCGTAGGCCTTGGTGACGTAGTCGCCGTCCTTGACGATCAGGTCCTCGAGTCGGTAGTCGTGCTTTCCAGTCAAGTAGGACTCCAGGATGGCCTTGGTGCCGACGGCGTATCGCTTCTGCGCATCGATCGATGTGCCGGACATGTGGGGCACCATGGCGTTGCCGCCGCCGAAGGGGTTCTTGGCGTAGCGCAGGGGGTGGTCCTTGGGTGCGGGTTGAGGGAACCACACGTCACCACCGTAGCCGCGGAGGTGGCCGGACTTCAAGGCCTCGGCGACGTCTTCCTTGACGACGATGGCGCCACGGGCGGTGTTGACTAGCCAGGAGCCTGGATGTAATTGTTAGCCAATCAGTTGCTCCCAATCCAGGCGGGGAATGCGCCATAGCTAGGATGAAATTAATCAATCAATTGAAACTCACCAGGCTTCATCTTAGCGATGAGGTCCTTGTTGAACAGACCGCGGGTCTTCTCGTGCAGAGGGCAGTTGATGGTGACGACGTCGCACTGGGCAAGCATCTCCTCGAGGCTCTCGACGCGGCGGGCGCCGATCTCTTTCTCAACCTCGGGCTTGAGGGGCTGGTAGTCGTAGTAGAGGAGCTCCTTGCAGTCAAAGGCCTTAAGACGGCGGAGGACACGCTCACCGATGCGGCCGACGGCGACGGTACCGACGACCTTGCCCTCGAGATCGTACTCGTTCTTGGCGGAGGCGGCGACGTCCCACTCACCGGCCTCGATCTGCTCGTGCGCCGGGACGAAGTTGCGGACTAGAACTAGGATGGTCATGACCACGTGCTCAGCTACGGAGACGACATTGGAGCCGGTGACTTCGGCGACGGTGATGCCGCCGTTTGTCTTGTTCGCCGCGTTAAGGTCCACGTGGTCGGATCCGATACCCGCCGTGATGGCGAGCTTCAGCTTCTTGGCCTTGGCTAGTCGCTCGGCGGTTAGGTAGCCGGGGTGGAAGCTGAAGGTAAATGTTAGTCCGACGCCATTGTCCTTGTCTTTCTTATTTCGGGCTTTTTCTCATCTCCACCTAGGTAGGAGCGTAGGATGTATGCTGGGATATTAGGTATTAGGTCACGTACGGAGTGGTAATGATGATCTCAGCGTCTACGAGTTCCTTGTCGAAGGTGGAGTTCTCGCCCTCCTTGTCGGAGGTCGTAACGAGGGTGTGGCCTTGGTCCTCGAGCCATTTTCGGATGCCTAGTTCGTTCTCGGTTGTTCCCAGTAGGTCGGGCACCTGCAATTGGGTGGAAGAAAGATAGGTTAGTTCATGTAAGTGTAAGTCCGCGAAAGTAAAGTGGAGAAGGGAAACTCGTGATGCAACTTTGGGGTCGAGGGGCATAAGGGGCTTAGGTGTTTGCTTTCTTCCAATTAATCCAATTAACCCCACATTTCCCTCTTCTTACTGCTCCTCTGCTTCTCTTCCCCCTCTATCATCTCAACCCCCTGCTCGCTCCTTTTCCCCTCCCTCTTTCAACCATTACATCTGCCGCCACATCCAGTTACCAAAGACAGACCACTGCATGCGCGTTTCAGCCAATTGCGCGCTGGCTTTCATCCATTGGACGAGCCAACCTGCTTATGGCAAGAAACGGCATTGAGGGGAGACGGCAGAGGCTAAGGAGCTTGGAGGCTTGGAGGTGGAGTAAAAAAAGAAAACAATAAGACAAGAAGCAAAATCACTGTCTAGTCTAAAGGATCGTGTTGCGAAGGAAATATTCTTTTGTTCTTTTTCACTCACCTGTTGGGCGTGGATACCTCCATCGTATAGGACGGCTAGAACTTTAACCTTTTCACGTTTCGTAGTTAGTAGACGCGTCGTAGCGGGAATTCGTGGGGAGGGAGGGTGGAATAGAGGACTCTTGAGCGCCGGGGCTGAGCGTGACGTCAGGCCCGCGCCTAGAGGTCGAGCATTGCTAACAGAACGAGCTGCTGCTGTGGCTGTAGAAAATGCCCGCGCAGAGAGGGGACGAGTGCAGCAGGATGAGAGGGAGCGAGCTAATAATACCATTTTGAAGTTTGTATTAATGCTTTATCCAATTGGATTAAAACAGTCGTAGGCTTGATATGTTGAATAGGTGATAGGTGGTTCGAGGACAATTATACGTATTAGGAGCTTGTTGATGAAGCGAGTTGCTGGTCTAGTCTGAGCTTCCCGAGGAGAAACCCAATTACGCAAGTATGAAGATAGAATGAATAGAGAGGAACGTAGAAAGGTTTATTCAACGACGGCGGGAGCTCGCGGCCATTTATGAATTGGGGCTGGTCTTGCGTACAAAGAGCAAAGCAAAGCTCCAGGGGGACCACAACGGTATCTTTTTACTCATAGTAACGATTTAAACATAGCACACAGCTCGGGATGCGGAGGGGTGGACACAGTCGGAGAATGTTTTAGCTGCTGTTTCGAGGCACAAAGCTAGCCAGAGGTAGATAGTCCCCGTTGCTCGATGGCCTTATTACTCGGTCACGTAGTAGTCTCCAACGATCCCGCTAGGTACTATGCCTACCATGTATGCACTGCGATTTAGGAGCGGCTACATCACGTAGCGGCTTTCCGCCAGCGTGGAATCATGTACCTACATAGCAGGCCAAGCGGATAGAGGGAACAGTCAGGGACATACGAGGCATCCCGACGCTGCAGATAGGGACCATTGCCCACATCTCACAGTTCCCCGAGCGCATATTGGATGGCTTGTCAAACCTGTCCAACTCGCGTGAGATTGTGAATATCCCGAATATTGATCCAAAAGGACTCTCGGCAGCCCGCCGGAATGGCTCGGTGATGTTTCGGTGTGTGAGGGCGAGGTCCCGCACCTTTTGTTGCCCCTCGCCCTGCGGAGTAGGCTAGTGAACGCCGCGCAAAGGGATCGTCAGCTGGGTGATTTTAAGGCCGGGAGCTCAGGGAAATGTTCGAGGCCAAGCAGTAACTATGTTAGCTTAGAAGCCTTAGATGAACGCTATGTATGCCATGTGGAGGCCATCAGCAGTTAAAGTCGACAATGGGATGATTACATAGTTGACGATAAGTTTAAGCTTCTGGAAGCAGAGCTATGTACTCGGCCATCGGTGAAGTGGGGGGAATTTCGGAAGTCTACGCAGGCACATCAGAAAGGGATGTTTGCGGGGAAGCTTGTTAAAGAGTTGGAGCTAGCTTGCTAGAGATCGCAACGAATAGACAGCCAAGACGAACAAAGGGGATAGAGGAGGGATGGTTGAAGAGGGGATCGCGCAGCATTGCTAGATCTGGAACAACGAGGCGTCTGATTCGATGATTGGCCTAACGATCCCAACTAAGGGGGAAACGGATACTATTCATGTGCAACGTCCCGAGAATACATCTCCCAACTCTTCGCGGCAGTTCTGATCTAATCAAAGATCACCGGGTACAGTACATGCATACCGGGCGAAAAATGGTATATTAAGTGAGAACTCGTAATCGTAGCGCTCGGCAATAGCGTACTAGGTAGGTAGCTTTCTTTCCCGGGGATAGTTATTTACCCGCGCGCGAGTGCAGAGCTTACTGTTACATGAGCTCCCAGCGAGTCAAGTAGGCAAGTATGTAGGTAGCCAGGCAGGTTGCCTGTTTGTCTTTGATCTCGATGGATAACTTGCTTTCTTTCCTTGCGTTTCCGAAACACCGAGATCAGTACGTGCGATTTAGTCAGGATTGCTGAGATTTCTGTGGATCTCTACAGAGGAAAACCGGCAACATGACTGCTCTGTAACTGCGACGAACGTAAATGTATATGTCTCGACTTTCTCTTGCGCGCTGACATCGATCTATTGCCATTTAATTCATTTCATCTTATCTTATCTCATCCCAATTCAATCTACAAACTGACGAATACAGCGCCGACTAACCCGATAGCCAAAAGCATACCGCTAGCTCTTTGTGAAACAGCTGCAGCAGGAACAAATGTCTGAGTAGGCGAGGAGGCGGAGCCGGTTCCAGTGCTACGGGAGCTCCCTCCAGAGCTGCTAGCGGTGGTAGAGTTCGTCACGTTAAAGAAATTACCAGCCAGGACTTTGTTTGCTAATCCGGCTTGCGTCAAGACGGACATAGCATTGAAGTTGCTTCGATTCGAAGCCGCTGTTTGGAGGGCGCTGAGACTATTGGTTGAGGCGTTTGATGTGTCTACTAGGATCTGCGTATAGCGATGTGACAGCGGAACACGCGCTGGTGGCGCCGGCCCTAAGTACGCTGCGAATGCTTCTTGGTTTTTGGAGTTCTGCAACAGGAATGCGTTCGTACTTCCCGTGGTCGTGTTTATAGCCGTCGCCTTCGTGCTTTGCGTCAAGCCGGTCTGCATCCAGTGGAGTAGAGTTCCTGTCGCGGGAGGATTGTTTGTGGGGATATCGAGATCAATCATCAATACCGCAAATGATGTCCCATCTAGCTTGGACTGCGTTCCAACAGTAGGAGCCGTTTGGGTTGCTACAGTTTTTATGAGTAAATTTCCGCTACGGCGGGAGTTCTGAGTCAAGATAACTCACCCGCTTTTTCCAGAACATTTCCACCATTCGCGGCGGCATTGCTGCCGTAGGAAACGAGCAGAGCAGCCTCAGTTGCGGGCTGAAACCCTTTCGGGGTAGCAGCTAGCGTTGCCGAAGCCGCCGCTAAAATGAGGAGAGATTCATACAGCATCTTGAATTAAGTAGGAAGCGATGAAATTATTATGTATGTACAATAGCGTAGATTGACCAGCAATGCGAAGTAGAATAAAAAATGAAATGAAATAATAACAACAAAAAGGAAACCCAATGTTGATCAGACTGAGAGATATCTGGGAATGATTTCAGGGATGATTACGATATTTGAATAAGTTCTTACTGTATTATTGAAGATCTCGTCACATATTTAGCAGCCGGTCCTTACAGCGTCTCATGAGATGAAACAAGGACGCGCAGACCTGCGACAGCGCCCAGAACCAAGCATAGTAGAAAAGTAGTAGGCATTGGCTCTGCCGAATATTAGAAATGGGCTTCTAAGCTAACGGAAATGATGCAATTGACGTTTTCAAGTTAAGAACTTCTGTCGCAATGTTCCGATGCTTGTGCTTAGTCGTCCAGTTGAGGACTTTATCCCCATGATCATCTAGCGATAGTCTCTTCCCATCTTGGTAGGTAGGTAACATGTGGAAACGTCTGGGTTCTAAATCCCCGACGAGAAAGTCGTCAGCCCTGTCGACGCTTTGGTATTTCTTTCACATCCACACGAGGGCTTCGTTTGAACTTTCCAATCAACGCTATAAATATGTCAGAGGGATGTTGTTACCGAACCTCATCTGCTAGGATCTTGAGATTAGACCTAGTGTCTTGAATCTTGATGAAATAGAAACATCATGATGTTTTGAAACGAAACTAAACGAAACTTAGTAATGGGAATATTCCTATATTGTAGATATTCAAGTATTGATACTCACAGCTCTCATTTGCATATAAGCATAATGTCTTGGAAGAGATAAGATGATGTGATATCTAACCCCTGTCAAATTTCGGGAAGCTTCAACCTCCATGCGTTCAGTGGCTTCCTCTTAATAAAACCAGGTTCCATGCGTATTTCAAATGCTTAATTCTCGCTTTTTCATGAATGTTGTCGGACGGCATAAGCTTGTGCGTATGCACAGCTCCAAAACCGTCATCGTCTACATATAATGATTCAGAACTTCTTGCCAGCCTTATAAGGTCAATTAGCTAGGTCGGCCTGTAACGGGATGACACAGAGTCACCCAGATGAGTTGGAAACGACGTGTAATAATTCTATGCCGACCCCCTCCCCAATTGTGTACAGATTTGGACATTTCCCTTTCGGCGAAAATGTCCCCTACTCCGCTTAGGTCTGGCTTAGAACCAGAGCCTACTGTTTTAAAGTCTGCCTTGCCTATCGACAAAGGCTGTGGGTTTTTAGCAATGTGGGCGCAGACGACATTCGAAACAAGCGGCCCTCTGTGACCTGCCAAAAATTGATTTTAGAAATCGCCAACTGCAGCATCTTCCTAGCAAAAACCTCAAAGTTCAGGAGTCAATGGCGTTTACAGCTGAACGTGACATCGCTATTGGATGACGGCCGGTTAGGTGCATGATCAATCACTTGATATATGAGGTCTCGGGGTGTCGGAGCCTCGTTGACAGCACTGGGTCACCAACGACGCCCTCCCGAGTGGATCGTTAAACAGACCAACTGAACCAGAAGATGCTTTATGGGTACCTATTCGAGTGGCGTCTCGAAGCCCTATCATGATGACAAGGTTCCAAAAAGCATATTTTCTTTTCTACGCCGGTTTCGCGGGTACGTAGAAAACTCGGCGGTCCTTCTCGTCCGCCATCGTCGGTCATCTAGGTACCTATGTCTAACCGATGCTATACCCCTACCGTTTGCTCAGTCAGAGGAGCCCTCTGTTTATCAAAGATGCTAAAAGCTATTAGTTCCTACTGGCAGCGTCTTATGGTGTACCACGGCCATCACCCGGAGAATACCTAGGTATGGTGTGCTAATATGAAAAGTAGGTAGTACCTATACCTGCAGGCGTGGCCGCCTGTGACCCAAAGATGCCTTACATTCACTACCTACCTAGGTAGGTACTCAAACAACAGGCTGCCTCGAACAATTCCCACACTTCTGTTCCTTCTTTTTGGATCCATCTTCTAGTTGCTATCGCATCGTTATTTCAAAGCACAAAAGTGTTCTGATCGTAAGAATTACTTCTTCAGAAGATTATTGAATCACATAAGATAGTTTCGAGCCCTGTATTATATTACTGCTTCATCATATCACACCCGTCCTAGCCCCACAAATCCGGTTCTACTGCATTAGACGTTGTCATCCATCTATATTAATCAACAAATCCAACTTCACATACGGTGATTATGGACCGGTGAGGATGTTTCCATAATTGTTATGGTATCTTGGAGTGGCACTTGTGGCGGGCTCAATCCAATTCTTGCTCTTTTCTTGACTACTGACACACTCCTCCAGGAGACGACGTGCACCAAAGTCTAAGCCCAAACTACCATGTCACCATTTCGCTCAGTTTGGCAGATGTAGATATGGAACAGAGTGTAAATTCTCGCATGACATCTCGCTGTCTCAAGCGAGTTCGTCCCAAGCATGGACACAACGTAATAATCACCAAGAGACGCCAACTCCAGGAGGTGACCGCCTTCGAGAGTTCAAGCAACTACTTAAATCGAACCCCTCGAATTCGCGTCCTACTCGTTCATCTAATTTGGTAGGTATTCAGGTATGCGATCGCTTTTTCAAGCTCGCTCTAGAGCTGATGGAGGGAGATATTGGGGCCTCACAGGAAACTGTCAAGCTTAGTATGTAATGTCGAGAGTTCTTTTCCACCCCATTAGGAGCGAAATTCTTTCGTCAAGTCGACTAGGGAGTTTTTGCTCTTAATACGTACTGAAAGTCTCCAGAAATCTCCCCTGAAGGAATAATTACTGACTTTTATTCATATAGTGGCTCAAGAAACTGGTCTTGGTTTCGTCAAGAATCTTGTTGATCGACAAATCCCCGAAGCTACAGACAAACCCATCAGAGACCTTGCTTGGCTAAACCAGATACGGCCAATGTTCCTTGTTCTTACTCACTCCCGAGTTATTGACTCCAATGTGCTCGAGCAACAAGTCGCTACCATTTACAATTTCATCCAGGGAGTTGGCGGGCGAAGAATGAAGACCTTATTTGATTTTATATTAGGGCTGCTTGATGCTTGGTCGACTACGCCTATGGCCGAAGACGATCCGTATGGAATATCTGCTTGCGAGCTTTCACTCTCGGTCTTAGCTACGATGGTCGATTGCAATACTAGTAATATTGTCAGCGACAATTTTAACCAGGTTGTCGAACGATTTGAGAAGCGTGTTAGAGCTGCCGGCAATTCCTCGAACGATTTCTCGAGGCTACAAGCCCAGAAACATCTACAATACCTTGGAAGACGCCTTGGGGTCGGTATTGCGCTGGGCGAAGCTGACGTAGCAACGAAAGTCCCGGTAACAAGAGCTGAATTTGTCATGCGGAAAGATCTGCCTGGGCAACTCTCTGCGGACGGACCTCGACATGACAACGACTACGATGACTTCTGCAAGATTAGAATTCTGCCTACTTATGAAGAAATTACTTCGATACGCAACGAATACCTGCCTACTACCGATTCAACCCTATTTCATAGACCCGGTATTCATGGACGTCTCGACAGAGAATTCCGTCTTTTGCGAGAAGATACAGTCGGCCAACTTCGAGATGCAGTGGGCGCGCAGCTTGATGCCATGCGAAGTCCGCATCAGAAAAAGGATCGTGGTAACAAAAACAATACCCGGACCTACGCGTATAACCAGGTTTCAATTGAAAATATTGTCTTTGACAAACTCCGTGGTATGGAATTACTCGTTCGGTTCCATCAGCCCATATCGAAAAAGACCGCTCAGCAACGCCGAGATTGGTGGGAACATTCTAAGCGTCTCCAACCTAGTGGCCTTGTTTGCATGGTTTCAGAATATCAAGACGTGTTGTTTGGCGTTGTTAGCGAGAGCACGGCTGTAACAGAGGGGGCGAAGGGAAGAGTTACTGACGGCGAAGAGCCCCCGAAGAAACTATCTCTTGCTGATGACGAAGTATTCGCTTATGCCTATCTGCATCTCGCAGAGGTTCGCCCCAAGGATATTGGACAAACACTCCGATGGTTCCAAGATACCAGCAATAAGAAGCAGCAACGATGTCTCGTCGAGTTTCCTCGTGTATTATTACCCTCATTCCAGCATACGCTAATGGCTCTCCAACGTATGTCAAAAAAGTCCAACGTACCCTTCGACGATCTGCTTGCTCCATCTGAGCACGAATTTGAACTGGATACTAAAGTTGTCGGTGCTCCTCAATATACCACCAAGCCAGGCTTTTCTTTCAATCTAAATTGCCTAACAAATGACGATGCGACCTTGAATCATTCCCCTCGTACACCGCTCGACCCTCAGACATTGTCAAATCATTCTTCACTCGACCTGACCCAATCTAGCGCTCTCCTAAACACACTATCAAGGAGGATAGCGCTAATCCAAGGCCCACCAGGTACTGGGAAAAGTAAGTGTTACAATCTCCGTCCCTTTCGGAACGGATATCTTCACCTTATTTGATCTGTGTTTTGATGACGACGCCGAATATTATAAATAGTTCATTTTACTGACGTAACATCACATAGGTTATACTGGGGAGAAGCTTATTAAAGTACTGCTTGCGAATAAACGCCAGGCAAATCTGGGACCAATTCTTTGCGTATGTTATACCAACCACGCGCTGGACCAGTTGCTAGTCCACCTGAGGCGCGATGGCGTCAAAATCATCCGAATTGGATCAAGATCGAAAGCAGAAGAATTAGAAGGTGTAAATCTCCGTGTTGTAGCCAAGGCTGCGGAGCGTACGAAGGCCGAAAAGGGATCTCTCTGGGAACTGAGGAACGAGCGTGACGATGATGCTGATTCAATCACACGTTCAATTCAGGATCTTGCCTCTTGTCAAACTCCGAGCAGAATACGAGATTTCCTTTCCGAATTCTATCCTCAACACTATCGCTCCCTATTCGCCCTAGAAGATAGTGAAGGTTATAAACAACAGCAAGGACGTCGAACCAATCCTAGCCAGCTCCTAGGCCAGTGGAGACGTGGTGGCTTGGGAAACAACTCTACAGCTCGTAGCGTTGATGATTTGCTGAATGTGGATGTCTGGAGCATGAATAACACCGAGAGATTACGCATTTATAACTCTTGGGTACGGAAAATTCGTGACCCGCTAATAACTGATATCATACACAAATACCAGAAATATGAGAGTACTAAAAACGAATTAGACAAGGTGTCTCGTGATCTCGACCTCCGATGCTTACACGAGTCCGAGGTTGTCGGAGTTACAACGACTGGTCTCGCTAGGAATATCGACATGCTCCAAAAGTTGAGATGCAAGGTCATGCTAGTATGTAAATCCGAGAACCTCATTTTCGCCTTTGGATTCGTCTTGAGAGAGAGAACTTTCTAATTTAGGTGAATGAGAAGGTTTGCTCTCGAGGGATATTTGTATTTCTTATATCTCTTTCTTGCGGAATAATGACTGACTTTTATGATCATAGTGTGAAGAGGCCGGCGAAGTCCTCGAGGCACACACTCTTACTGCTTTACTACCTTCCGTCGAGCACGCTATTCTCATTGGTGACCACCAACAACTAAGGCCGCAAATTGTGAACTACGACCTTCAAAGCACAAGTTACCGAGGGGCTCAGTATTCCTTGGATGTCTCATTATTTGAGCGTCTAATCAACCCGGCATACGACACTGATCCGAGACTGCCGTATGATACGCTAGAAACTCAAAGACGAATGCACCCGAATGTCTCTGAGTTGATTCGATCGACTCTATACCCAGCATTGGAAGATGGAGGGACAGTAGCTAAATATCCGGAAATTTTCGGCATGAAGAAACGATTGTTTTGGTTGCACCATGAGTCGCCGGAAGACCAAGAAATGCAACTCGACCCAACGACCACTTCACATACAAATACTTTCGAGATTGAAATGACTATAGCACTCGTTCAACACTTAGTAAGGCAGGGATCGTATGGTGCAGATGACATCGCTGTCATTACGCCTTACCTAGGACAACTCCACCGACTCCGTCGTGAAATGGGGAGGCTGTTCGAAATCTCGGTTGGCGAAAGAGATCTGGAGGAGCTTGAAGCTCTTGACGCAGATACACCAACAGATGAAAACATGGTTTCTCTAACGCAGAAATCTCAGGCTGTCAAGAGAACCCTATTAAAGAGTATCCGACTGGCAACTGTTGATAATTTTCAAGGCGAGGAGGCTAAAGTAGTGGTTATTTCTCTCGTGAGAAGCAACAGTGCGAATAAATGTGGATTCCTGAGCACATCGAACCGCATCAATGTTCTGCTGAGTCGAGCCCAGCATGGCATGTATCTGATTGGGAACGCCAATACCTACAAACATGTAGACATGTGGGCCAAGGTGCTTGGAATCCTTGAGAGAAATGGAGGCATTGGAAGAGAGCTGGAACTACAATGTGAGCAGCACATATAATGGAACGTATCAGAAATTAACTCTTGTTGTCTAGGTCCCCGACATCCCGACCCCGAAGAACCTCTTTTGGTGTCTAAGGCTGATGATTTCTTACGAGTTGCACCTGAGGGTGGGTGTATTCTTCGCTGTGACCGACGCTTGTCTTGTGGGCACTCTTGCATCAACAGATGCCATCACGAGAATCTTCACAATGCTGTCAAGTGTCTTGAGCCTTGCCCTAGGCTCAAGAAAGGCTGCCAACATCCCTGCAGATTTGCCTGCGGCGATCCTTGCAAGCCTAAATGTGACGAGTTCTTACGAAATCTCGACATTACCCTTACCTGCGGCCACAAAATATCCTCGGCATATTGTTGGGCGGCGCAAAATCCTTCGTCGATCGTATGTAAGGAAATGGTTACGAAGAAAGTCCCTGGCTGTGGCCATATGGTTGAAGTGTTTTGTCACACAGACGTCAATGCCGATTCCTATAGATGCGGGAAGATGTGCCTCGATCCTCAGCCATGTGGCCATATTTGTAAAAGCCCATGCTATAAATGCAAAGAGAAAAAAGACGGCAAAATCATCAAAACGGATCACGGGATATGCAAGCAGGAATGTGGGCGTAAATATACGACATGCCGTCACAATTGCCGAAAGCCATGTCATGGCGACGCTGCATGCCCCTTGTGCCCAGCACCCTGCGAGGTCCGTTGCACTCACTCTAGATGCAGCAAGCAGTGTCATGAGCCCTGTGTACCTTGTGCTGAGCAGACTTGTTCGTCAAGCTGCCCTCACTCGCGGTGCACTATGCCGTGCGCTGCTCCCTGCGACTGGGTGCCTTGCTCAAAGAGGTGTGAGAAACTTTTGGCCTGCGGACACCAATGCCCATCTGTATGTGGCGAGGTTTGTCCCGACAAGAAATTCTGCTGGGAATGCTGCTCTGAGGATGTAAAGAAAGTGATGGTAGACTTTATCATGGGCACGGAATACCAAGAAACCGATCTGAACGACGATCCTTGCATTTTCCCAGACTGTGGTCACTTCGTCACAAAGTCTAGCATGGATGGCATAATGGATATGAAAGCTCATTATAAAATGTCGGCCGAGGACAACCCAACAGCTATTGGCAATACCTCTAAACCTTTCTCAATGAAAGAAGTCAAGGTTTGTCCCACCTGTCGTGGATCCCTTCGGAATATTTCAAGGTACGGAAGAATTGTCCGACGGGCTATGCTCGACGAGGCCACTAAGAAATTTGTCGCTTGGTCTCATATTCAGAACGCGGAATTGGCAAACAACTTGCTTGATGTACAAGATCGCATATCGAAGACACCGGTACCTCCCGGGGGCCCGCGACAAACTCCCAAGCCTGGAAAGAAGATACTATCGACAGGGCGCATTGAACAAATTCGTCTCATCCGTGAGTGGTTAGGTGGTAATAGATACGACGAAGCTACAAAGCTCTGGCACGAGATCAATATATTCATTGGACAGGCGAAAAGAGAAGAGCAGCCGTTCCAAAAAGTCAATGATTTCGTCCAATATGCCATACAGCAACGGAAAACTGAAGGAACCTTCGCCTTCGACGAAACGAGAATCCAGCATGGCGCATTATTCCAAGCATGCGCGCTTTGGCTGAAGTGCGACATCGTTATTATCTCTGACTTCGTGGTACAATGGGAAAATTTGCGGTCATCCCGTGGCAACAAGCTTAAGCTAGACTTCTCTCACCATATTAGGGACTGCGATACTTTAGCAAAAGCTGCTCAAATGGCAAAGCATCCTAGACAGGAAGCCGAAGCATATATCTACAACGCGCAATTCTGCGCTTTCAGTAGGGCTTTTTTGGTAGGCTCTGAAGACCAATTGAGCGATTCTAACAAAGAAAGGATGGGCAATCTCAAAGAGCAAGCGTCAAAGCACCTATCTCTCGCCCGTAACTTAGTCGAGAATTACGAGGGCCAGACTCGAGGCCTAAGCGCGGAGATCGATGCTACGGAAAAAATGATACGTGAAAATGTGTTCTATGAGGCCATCTCTGCTCAAGAATTGCGAGCAGTATACCAGGCCATGACGCGCGAGTTCCGCGGAACAGGCCATTGGTACAACTGCGAGAATGGGCATCCCTTCACAGTTGGCGAATGTGGAATGCCCATGGAACAAGCTAGATGTCCTGAGTGCGGAGCGCCCGTCGGTGGTCTTAACCACGCGCCTGCTCAAGGAGTGCAGCGTGCAGATGATATTGATAACCTTGCTCGGGGTATTGGTGGGATGGGAATTCATTAAGCGGGTGTGTCCTAGAGAGTTGCTTTTATTGTAATGTAAACTTGGGGAGTGGGTAGGAACAATGATGTGTCTCAACGGTTCGGTATCTGACCACTCTAAGACGTACGACTATCGGGTAGTACCGATAGGTTCTCTACTGTTTTTACTATCTATATCTGTGTCCCTATTAACCATTGGATTCCAGTTTCTTACGAGATATAACCAACATCTATCGCGATCACTTTAGCACAGTCATTCCGGCTTTTTCGTAATATGCAGCTTACAGGTCATACTTGTCATAACGACAAAAGAAAAGTAGTCTTATTTAAAGACTATATATGGTACTCATGGAGTTTATCAGTTCCCTCCATCTATCTGCCTTGTGTATGAGGCGATCTAGAAGATGTACTACCCGATCCAGCGCACAACGAGAGACAAGGAGGACCTTCATGTTCTCGGGAGTCCTTAAGGGATAACGACCGTTAGTAGGTAGGTATCAACCCAACTTCCTCTCTATAACCCCTCCTCCCCCTTCTTCCTGTTCTTCTTATTCTCCCCTTTTTTCCTTCCAGAAATTCAAGGGGTGATATACATGTCGCATTTAGTACACCTGGACAGAGTCCTTCAAGCCATCAGCCAAGATGGGGCTAGGCGCGTCCTTAGCCTCAGCTGCCTCATCCTCCTCCGTCATGCCACCGAGGATCATGGAGCTAGGCGCCAAGGCCTGGATCTCGGGCGGGCTAGTGAAGGCGAAGAACTTCTCGTCGTGCCACTGGCCGGCGGTGATCAGACGGCCCTCGCTGTCGGTGAAGACGGTGTCGTTCTCGGCGCGCAGGAAGTAGGCGATGGAGTAGCGGTGCTCGGTGGGGTCGAGGGGAACCACGCGGTGGATGCACGATTGCATGGTGTGGCCCGAGGCGAAGCGCAGGGAGTCGCCCACGTTGATGACGGCCATGCCTTCCTTGGGCTCCACGAAGCCGAATTCCTTGGATCCCGGAGGACGCACTTGAAGACCCCATTGCTCGGCGAAAAGGAAGGTTAGCGAGCTGATGTCCGTGTGCTTCTGGTGCCCGATGTTCTTGGCCGTCGGCTCAGACGGGATGTAGTGCATCATGGCGAGCGTGCTGGTTGAGGGTCGCTCGTTCCGGTGAGAGTTCTCGAAGCGCTCGGCGCCGGTCAGGCCGAGGCCGGTTGAGAGAGCGGTTAGGATCGTCTTGGTGGCGATGTTGGCGCCCGCGATGGCGTGCTCGAGGATCTTCATGTCCGGGCTGTTCTTGATGACGGCGGGCAGGTGCGGGCTGTCCTTCTGGATCTCGTCGCGCGAGACCTTGATCATCTCGTACCCGTCCTTGGTGTCCTTCAGGACACCGGTGCGGGAGCCGATAGGCTCGTAGCTATTGGGATCTCTTGTTAGCAAAAGTTTTACTATTTCATTGTTTCTCGTTTCCTCTCTTTTTCCATTTTTATTCTAGTATAGCTACAAGTGTAGTTTAACTCACCCGAGATGCGGAGCAACAAGACCAAACTCGTTCTTCGCCTCAAGCGGGGCATCGAAGAAACGGTACATGAGCTGCAGCGTGTCCTGCTGGTCCTCGAGCATCCTGCGGCCGTCGATTCCTCGCAGGTCCAGGTAGAAGTATCCCGCATCCTGGCAGCACTTAACAAGCCTCTCAATCTCGAGGGGCTCCTGGGAGAGCAGCTTCGAGAAGTCGATGATCTCCATGGGGTAGACCGGGACCTTCTTCCCGTTCCACTCCACGGTCGTCGGGACTTCGGTTGAGATGGCCATTGTTATTCGTAGTTCGTTTTTTTTGTTGTTGTGCTGCTAGGTTCGGGTCGTCGAGGTCAGTTGGGGATAAGGACAGCGTTCAAGGCTCTCTCTCGTCTTCTCGATCACTGGTTCCCGAGCTCTTCTATTTTATAGGCAATCGATGACGATGAAGACGTTGTCGGAACACCATCTTCCATAACCTTGGGGAGCCTGATGTAACTTTCCCCTCCCCCCACAACGACCCTTTTTCATTTATCCACCTGCATCCCAGATGTGACATATCTCGCTTGGTCTTCACTCTAGCTGGCTGCATGAGCTTAACACGACAGCTTGGGGAACGTAGATGAGGGTAACACCACTTCTTGGCATCTTATCGCTATCGAAAAGAGTATACGCCTATACGCTCTTTAATCTCCAGTTTAGCCGGTGGGCGTTGGCGTACCTAGATCGATGGCCGGCTGCAACCCTCCGCACTCTACACGTATCTAGCAATCGTCAGGGACCCAGCCAGAACGCGCAACACGCCCACTCGGCTTCCTAAGAGGTGTCATATATATAATACACGACGCCAAGGTCGGCAGATGAATCTCCCTCGTTTTGGGGATTGCGTGGGATTGAGCTACTTCCAGCGACGATCAGAAAGTTGACTCCGCACTCTTGGCTCCCTTTTAGCTGCTATTCTGGCGCCCGTCCTTGCCGAGGCCGGCGATGCCTTCGTAAGGGGTCGAGCTGGGGATATTACGAATACGGTTTGATAGGCGACGACTTCCCCTCACTCCTCGCTTTCGATATATATTACATGGAGAGCTAAATAGGAAGTCTCCACAGGATCTGGAGCCCCCGTGACGATCTACCTTGAAGAAAACGAACGATATATGGGATAGGGAACCAGGTTCGAGACTACTTAAGTCATCGCTTACTGATAGGGGTTATTGCTGAACGTCGAACGATCTTATTAAATCGGACATTTACTCGATGTTTCTCGGGTTGGCTTCGTTTAAGTCGTAGGCGAGGCTCTGTACGTAAGAGAAACTAGGCAGATATATGAGTTCATATCGTCGAGTCTCATTTGCGCGCTCGCTTTACGTTTCGCTGGTTTAACATCCCTGTTTTCGAGCTATCGAATTGTTAGGTCCTGCTCTAAACCATGATCCTTTTCTTAATGGACTTTTCGGGTTAAATGTAGGTAAATGATATCATACCTATTCATTATATTACAACGTGCTAGTTTCATAGTCCCCTTGGTAAGGTTTTTGGAATGAACCTCTCCCCAGAAAAGAACTCCATTCTAACGGTCATAGACGATATATCGCGCACTTTGATAAACTCAAGGATAGCTTTGTCTCCATCAGCCATCAGCTTGCCTACTAGGTAGGTAATAACTCACACGCTCTAGAAGAAAGTCCGACGAAACTATGAAAAGAAACGGCTAGGTAGATAATTGTAGGTAAGTACAGTAGTGGATCGAGGTTAACTCAGTTTATAGAATATTTATAACTACATCAACTAACTTGTGTCATCCTCTTCTAGTCGTAATATAATTGCATAGCTACCTAGTATACAGTTCATATTCTTACTTAAGTGTATAACCCTTTCTCTTCTGCAGGTAGCCGCATTTGCACAATCTAGACATCTCTATCCAGTTCTCTCGATGCTCTCGTGATCCATCGATCTGTCAAGTGACAGCAGTCATTACCCCGTGTTATATCAGGTAGAAAAACTAAGAGACTTCCAATGCTTGTATGCTAAAATAAGTACGATATGTTAGACAACAAGTGGAGATAACCTTGGAAACTGAAGCTTGAAAACATGCTTCATGTGCTAGCTACACTGTGTTGCACTGTGACTAGAACTATCCCCTGTGTTACACGGTCGGTGTCCATTTATCTGCTATAATCCATGTAAGTTACCTAGATAGGCGGTACAAGGGATGACTGAGCACTCAGTCCAATATCCTTCTGACTTATGTCCTATTTATCGCACTAGGATGACGATACGGTGAGATTGGAGACTGGGAGAATGTTGACACGGTACTACTACCGTGATCGATACATACGAAGTAAATAAAATATCTACGAGTGCCACCACATATTTTAAATATATCAGGCTTTCACAAAAATATACCGTTTATGAACGCTGGCTGTCGTGTTTCATCTCAGAGGTTATGGCGCATATTCACGTGATCTCGTGATTCTGCATGATTGTGTCTTTTCGATTTCGCGTCTCCTTTTTAATTTCAAGCTCTTGATCGATTTTTAATACCATACAGACTTATAGGACCTGTCCTAAAGGACTAACGACTGACGACTTGCTACGATGGACCCATCCGTTTCTTTAAAAATTGCCTGGGTAGACTTTCCTGGTATAGATGCTGAATCCGATACATATGAATATGTTACATATCTAAGAAAGACCGTACTCGAAGTGGTGATGACTAAAGTGGAGGAAATATCTTTGACATATGGCAACGGCTTAAGACACAGAATATTGATGTTTCCAAGATTAAGTGTCTAGTCCATCCACTTCCTTCCAAGACAGACTGGAACGTGCCCCCTTTATTAACGATCTTGAAACCTGAAGTTAAATTTGTCGTTTCTACGCCTTTTACTATGACTTCCGAACAGAAACGTCGCTGTTCAGGGGTTGGTGTTCAACAATACCGCCTGAAAGCGGACGCAGCGCCGTTTTGGTGCATCTGATACTAATACTTTGTGATGCGCGCCACTTTCACTAGTCTCCCGTAGAGACGTCGATTTGGCGGTATAATTCTCATGGTCGGGCTCTGTGAAGGTTAAATCATGCCACTGCTGCGAATCTGACGTATGCACAGAGCCGAGTGCACCCGTTTCCGACGCGGAGGCGTTGTAATCTCGACTGAAATATCATCGTTAGCGCTTGACTCTGTTCCGTTGATGGCAAGGCTGCTATTGAAGCTACAAGAATAGGTAACTCTAACAAGATTGCCTTCCTCGTGGAACTTCCTGGGACTAACAGCCAGCCTAGCTTCCTTGAATCGACCATTAAACGGATTGATACTGGAATTGATTGACAATATGACCTTATAAAATTTGGGCGTGACTATCACGATGACAACATGAAGTCCGAAATTGAGCTGACAGTTATTTAACTTCAGCCAAGCCACCGACCATAATTGCACCATATCTTTTCAAAACTAGGTAAGCCAAAGAGAATTTTACTGCAATGAACTGGGGGAAAAAATCGCGCAGAATTTGGGTCATATGACGTCCTGATCGTCTCAATATCGTGCAAATAGTGATGCTGCCGAAGTCAGATGATAGTTTATGAGGCGCAAAGGGACCGATTAAGAGACCTATCATGGGGAAGTGACCGAAACGCCAAACCTACCACATCGGTGAGGGAATGAAGAAATAGATAAATATTACAATGTAATGACCAAGCCTATCACGATGCCATGTGTGACTATCGAGAACATCTCGGACTGGTCGGGGTTAAGTGATCCAATCATAGCGGAACTCGATATTGGGGGCAGCCATTTGCTAGATCGCTAGTCCACTTAAAAGGCTTGAGGCTGGCCTCCCCATCTAAGTAGCCCTGATGTTGGCCAAGCCAAGTTGACCAAAACGAGTAACCCGCGCTAATAAGAGGCGCTTGCTGGTGCAGCTTGCGCCTATTGGGGGATCTAGAAAATTGCTACTCTTGTCTGTTGGTAGAGCAGAATGATGGATTGTCTAGAACAGTAGGACGGCAGGACGGACGGAACGGAGCACATCTCTATTTAGAGGCCGCGACCGATGGGGCGTCAAACATTCGTACGCCACTTGATCAGCTGAGGGGCGGCCTGAGAATGTTTAAGCCGATCGTAGATGTCTAAGACATACATGCTTACCCGCATGCTCTAAGTAGGTGCTTAGCTCTCGACAAATCGAAGATCGTACGCTATAATATTCTGCAGCAGAAGGAAGAAGTCCGCTTTTGTGGAGATTTCCTAGGTAATCTTCACATTCCGTAGACATCACGATGTTGGTTGAAGAGGGACTGGTTGACGCCAACATCTCGGCCTAGGCAGATAGAAGCGCGCTAATCCCGCATTTGTCACACGTTGACGAAGCCGTCACCCATGGGGTGAGTTTATGATATGCGGAAAAGAGACCAGAGTCGGGCAACGTAAATAGCAACTAAATAAGTCGACCAACTTCCGAGGGTTTTTGGTGGCGAATACGTACCTTGATATCTTTGAATGTCGTTGGAAGAGATTTGAAGCCGCGGTACCAATTTGACCGAGAAGATCCCTTCACACCATCTTCTCGTCACGTTATTTGGACGATACCAAAACCTAAAGTCTTGGTGCTGTTTGTCTCACTGAAAAGACCCAATCATCCCGCAGAAGACCCCTGCTCACCTGAACAGGTCCCTGCTTGCCGCGGGACAAACGCTCATGATTGGGTCTATAACCCTGCTCGCTCGCTGCCAAGGAGGATCATTCCGTAGCGTTCGAAGATCCTGTCCCTCTTCCTTGTGAGTACGTATTTTGATATAGCGGCTCGATCCAGTAGAAGATCTAGCTTCTACAGAGTCGCAAAGTTTGTCTTCGGTTTCTCCTTGATTCTCTGTCGATGATCTTAGAGAGTTTCACTTTAATCTTGGTAAATGAGAGTGCCACGTCAACAAAATCACTAGCTATGCACATAGCCATCTTCAAAATCATAAAAACTGGTTTGTCGCTCAGAGTACGATTGTGGCGGAGCGCATCGTCGGCACTCGCCACACATGCTAGTGGGTCCGAACGGCTGGATCTCAGGGCTGCAAAGAGGCTCCCGGCTATTAGGTAGTGACCTGGAAGCATTTGCAACTAGGTTGAGAGACGTTGACGCAACATTGCTTTATGGCTTCCAAGGCTCCCATGCTAATGCATCATGTTTGCCCTGGATCATGCAACTTTCAGCTTGCGTTGCTCACACGTGTCGATATTTGCCTATCAAGAAACAGGAGGCTTTCTGCTAGGCAGATATCAAATTCGTTGAGAACTCTGGTAAATATCCCTTACTGGGAGTTGAAGTTACCTATCGTCTCGATTAGTAGATCACTCACTATATTTTAATGGGATAAATGCGCTGGTTGGTTAAGCTGGGGGAAACTATCGCTTATAGTCGAAGCTAGCGTTAGCGCGATCTATTCTAGGGCAATTGGAGGATTCGGGGCGAAAGCTTTCTCTTCAATCTGATTGTTGATAGGCGATGAGAAAGTAGCTGATTAACAAAGTCCGAATAATCTAAAAAGGGCAACGGAGGAGAAAACCTAGCAAACCCAGATCATAGGACTACCTATCTAACGCTTCATTCTATCTACCGTATCAATGAGCTATTGGCTTCCAAAGGGCAACTAGATTGGATATAGGATAAATGATCGCCAATGAAGCTGCTGTATGCGGGGACTAGTTGCGACGACTAGAAGAGCATTGCGAAATGTCCATGCTCGGAATTGGACGATTATCGAGCAAAGAGCAAGGACTGAATAGAAGGAACGGAAGTGCTATTCCTATCCCCCTTTCCGGTACAAGGTCATCTGGACGATCGGCACCGATTTGTATATGAACAAGCTTCACCGAGACCGCGAGCGCAACCTCAATGAGGGATCGAGACCGAACAGCTGCAACGGAACCCGCACGGATAGGGAGAGACATGCAGATAGGAGTCCCTCGTCCCGTCAAGGATCGAACTGTTGCAAACGGTCACTGAGGATTCATTGGATGAAAAATCAATGGTTACAAACCAATCAGAAAATTCGTTCCATGACTTTTATCGTCGAATCCTTGGCCGCTAAGACCCCTGTCGGCACCGAATAGTTAGGTACTATATGCCCGCGGCCTTCTAGAGATTTTGCCGGTTCAGCGGCGCTGGTTGGATTATTTACGTCGCAACACAGGTAATCCCGCGTATACGCATAGTACGTCAAGCAACGAACTGCAGGATGTATCAATCTGAGACATGCCGGTGATGCATCGGGGTGGTATTTTCATATCGCTTGTAAATACCAAATATGACTTCATACGTAGGACGGCAGGTTAAACCACAAACTCGAGAAAAGGAGAATCGAAGATCAAGTTTAGTTAGGTTTGTACTATGTGCAGTATGTGTAGAAATAGACGTTAGACCTACAAGCGCCTGTTAAGTGGAGGTACAAGGGTACCGATATCCAAGTTTGGTTGAACCAAGATCGTCGAAGCTGGCCCGCGATTTGAGGCGTACCTCGGAGAGCACCAAAGTGAGACATGCAGAAGTCGTCACGCCGTGACGGAACTATGGAGGTATGGGGGGTAATGGGGGTTTCTTCAAGAATTGCGAAGCTAGCCGTGTGAGACATAGTGAAAATTCTGTCTCTATATTTGCGTCAAGTAAGTATCTACTGAGCCGAATCAATGCGATACCGACAATAAGCAATTCAATCCTTGATATGAATTATACAGAGGGGTTAAGACGAGAAATAAGACGGTTGAGGTTGGAGTTGGAGTTGGAGCTGTCAGACTTTGAAGTCTCGGCCGTTAAGCGCTTACAAAAGCGGAACCCTACTAGAGATCCACGGGGTAGCTCCTACCCTACTCCGATGTTTTGTATGAGGGTAAATTTTCTTGAGTGTTCCTGAAGTCAGGGATTCCTTGTTGTTGGTAATTGATGGATTACGCTGGCACAGTCCGGAGGCGGGCCGCGCCTTGAAGCTTCCGCTACTAGAATATTAGAATACTGGAAGCAACAACTTGATTAACAAGTCATCGCTTCATCGCCTCATCGCCACTGCCAGTTGTCATTCAACAAGCATCTATCGATAGCAATTGTCTCTTAAACCTCTTAAACGATCTTAAGCCTTGGAAAGTTGCAGATGAGGCTTGACGGGCTGCCTCTCGCCCGCATATACCCGATGCAAACAGCACCAGCCACTGCAACCTTTACGGATGTACCTAAGTACCGACCCAGATTTCCTGGAAGGTCACACATAGATTTTTTTTTTCCCTGGAAGTGCCGTCGTTTATCCCCGGCACTCTTCTTTTTTCTGTTTTTCTCGTCCCCGCAACAAAATCTCTTGCAAATTACTATTCGACCAGCACCTTGCTCGTTATCGCATCCTGCTTCCATGGCCTGTTCCTGCGTACACCCCTTTTAACCTCGTAAATCGTCTCTAGATGGACACAAGCCGGTCGCGTATTTATCTGGATACCGCAACCGGTAGCGTCGTATGACCCCATCTAGGTAGATGTAGAGCTACTGTAGGTCGGCTCTGGAAGCACTCGACTATTCCTAGCTCGGCCCAACCAGGCAAAGCTCTCCAAACGTCAAGGGTCTCCTCTAACGAATAGTATCGTCAAGAGCCTACAGCACACTTCTTATAGGGCATCGGAATATGCACAATCCAAGACCAGTTTACGAGCATGACTGGCGCGGTTCCTCTTGCTCGCTCATTCACTCGCTCACGCGCATATTGTCCGTAGTCGGATGGCTGACAGTATGCGACGCGAGTAAGAAGGAGAAAAGTGGTCAATTCAACTTTGGTCTGGTGTGCGGCAAAAACACCCCACGCGACAAATTGAAGAGACTGAGAGATACCTGGAGCTGCTAGGGATAGGTATCGGCATAGACGTCAATGATCTTCAATGTTATCACAATGGGGCTCAGTGACTCAACGTTGCTTTCTTTCACTAACGTTAGCACAGCATGGGTATAGGTCTACCAGGTAGGTAGAGGTAGGTAGCTTAAACGTTGGAGGAGGGACTTTAGCGTTCTAACCCACAATGGGCTGCCGCCAACCAGACCGCTCACTCGGCGATTCCATCCCAAACATACCCAAGATGGTCGCATCTTGGCTATAGACAGGGGTTTTTGCGCCACACTTGTCTACAAGGACTTATTCGTCTACGACCCTACGTACCGCGACCCCTGTCCAGGCCCTTGGGTACATCGTCGTCTTGCGAACATGCAAGGTGGAAAGGCGATGAGAGCTAACAAATACAAGTATCTTCTTATATACAGTCATACATCTCTTCGCCTCTGTAATACCTCGCCTCTCTTGATATCGTCTCTTTTCTCTTTACTCTTTCTTTGGGGGATTTGTAAAACCGTTCTATTTTCGTATTATCCATCCTTTCACAAGCCGAGGCAAATCTTTTTGAGGAGTTAGCTGTGCTAGTCAATTTTCATTGCCTTCGACAACGACAACGCCTAAAAAAGCGCATCACTTCGCGGCATCGCTCGTTGAAACGAAGACAGCGCCGCTAACGCTTCTTAAACGCTCTTGAATCCCCCACAGCCATTGTACTACCACACTGTTCCCCAAAGTATCTAGATTAGTCAAGTTGACATCTAGATGCGCCGGCAAGGTTGTCCCCCACTCGTCACCAATTCAACTTAGACCCTCCCCGAGCCCGGATCTCGTCGACCTCCGTTTACGGATTCAATATTATTAGATTTCCACCCCTTCCCGGAGACCTGTATACCTGCCCCTCTCGCTTAATATTCATTATTGTAATAATTTCTTTCATTTCATACACCTGCTCAAGGGCTAGCAAGTTGCGATTTGCCATTCATCCCGGTCGCTTTTGAATGCCCTGTCTAGTTTTGTGGTCTGATATCCCTGGACAAGGATTCATAATATTAGCTGGACTGTTGTGGAACACTCGGCTTTTCTTGTTTATCAAACCGGTCTATGAACGCCTATTCCGTTCTGCCAGTCTCGTTCGCCTTATTGAAATGGTGTGGTCAGCACCTAATTGACGAGTTGTAATATTGGGAAGCCAATCGCAACAATACCCAGGTACCTACGAGCTTGTCTCCATTGGCATGTCGACTATTGGGTCTTGCTGCTGACCACCCATTCAAGATAACCTGAAAATTTACACACAACAATAGTAAATAACATGGACGCTTAATCCTGGGTGGTTGAATATCAAACTTCATTTTGAAGATACTAGGGGTTGTCATGGCGTCTATCCGTTCGCGCTCGGAATCCCGGACAAGGCCAGGCGATGAATCACGCTCAAGGAGAAGGGGAGGAGCAATGGAGACATCGAGGCAAGAATTTTCGCCGGCGTTAAGTCAAAATGCCCGGAGGGAGGCCGATAGCACCCGCCTTGGGCCTTCGTCAATCCCTCAGCCTAGGATGCAACAGAGTCGAATACCTCAAAACGCCTCTGTTCGAAAGTTGCCCAGCCAGAAGCCTTTGGCGAGACCCCCCTTAACCCACGAAACGCAATCTTGGTCAACGAATCCTGGGCAATCATCCACATATGTGCCGAAATCCTCCACATTGACTGCACGTGGACAAATCGACTCCAGCCAACCTTCCCGGGTTGCCTTACGTCGGAAACCTTCAGGTCTATCCCAGGAACCACCAAGCATGCAGAGCCAGTCCCGTTCAAACTCAGGCAGAACGGGTTCATCCTCTTCAATTCCAAAGTCTCAGATGTCTGGGGATTCTAGCGCTCCTTATTCAGATCGGAGCATCACCGCTAGCCCTGTTGAGATTCGGACAGCACAGAAATTCGAATTACCTCGGACTGCTATGCAGCCTTCTGTGGTATATCCGGAGCTAGACCGCTATCGAGATATTGAAATCCCCGTATCGAGAGACGGACCAAGCATAGATCTGCCATTCAAGCTCGCAACGGAGAACTTACCGCCACCAACGCCACTCTTCTCCGGCGGGAGTAGTCATAGTCAATTAAGCACTTTCAGTGCCAGCCCTTCTACGAGGTTTTCCGAGTCACCCGGACCCGGACCTTATAGCCGAGACACAACCCCAACCTCGATGTCATCGCAATCCCCTGGGCTAATCGCACCGCATCGCCTCCCTGTTTCCAGAGCAAGGCAAGCAAGCCCGGCTGAGACCAGACCACCTGTAACCCGGAGAAGAGCTGGTAGCATACCAAATGAAGGAGACGCTTTTGGCACTGACTCGCACGGCCTTGCGGCGGTTCGAGAAGTATTAACATCGTCATCATCAAATTCAACGGTACGTCCCGACGACAGGAAGGAGAAGAAAATACGTAGAGGGCCGTCTCCCGCACCAAACCCGCCTCCTAGGAAATCGTCTCAAAAATTCAAGAAAGACAAAGGGGAGGCTGAGTCGGTATCGAAAGTTCCCCGGATACCTACACGGACTTTGTTAAGATCGCCATCCCCATCAAAAGCGTCTGATTCAACTCAGGATAGGGCCCGGAGAGCTGCACCGACGTCCAGAATTCGCCCAGCAGTGCCCTCAAGGCCCAGTAGAGATGGAACACCCGACCTTTACTCTCAATTTGGTGGCCCAATTCCCATAATCCAGAGTAATCTCTCTTCAACAAGCCTTACAGACAAACGTCACAGTGGCCAGTTAATTCCTAGTTCGTTACCACGATCAACAACGCCCTCTACACAAGACCGCTCGATTTCATCAAAAGCTCCCGTGTCCCGGGAGCCTACACCAGCGCCACGATCGGGAATTCCGAAGACTACTCAACCAAGTCAAGCAGAAAGGGGCAAAGCCACTAGAACACCCAGCCCGGCCACTACGTTCAAAACAAGATTTCCCCTCTTTGGACGACGAACCAAGACAGCCCCAGAAGTTCCACAGGTGGAAAAGAAAGAGAAGTCAGTCAGAAAAGGTCCGGCGGCCGGAACAGGCCATGAAGGATACGGTAGAATCGGTGCTGTTAGAAGACGCAGTGGGATGCCAGGTCCAATATCTCCATTGGATAGTCTTGCGAGCCCTCAGTCAACAGACCAGTTCTTGCTAGAACGAATGAATCCCGTGATAATTGCCGGAGGTGAAATTGTGGAAAATCGAAATACAAGTTTCGAGTTAACAAGAACGGAAAGCAGTCAGAGCGCTGTTTCAAGCCGTCCCGGTATCGGTTCCCGCAACAATTCATTTGCATCGGTATCTTCAAAAGAAGAAACGCGACAGACTTTATGGCCTTCAGCATTTCCTCGGCCATCAAACCAAGCTCGTCGTCCTTCTGAGAGTAGTGATTCGGAAGCGGGTTCGATGGGGCCAACTATTGCCTTTCGAAGGTCAATTCAACGGCTCCAATCTCCCAATCGTGCCCCTTTAAATTTACCAAAGCCCATTATCACCACACAAACGACATCTCCATCAGTTGGAAGCGTAGACACGAGCACCTTTACCGACGACTCTCTGCTAGAACCTCGACCGGATCCTGGTCCTGCGAAGGCTGAGTCGAAGACCGCACCAAAGAAGCTAACAAAACGTGCCAAATCACCTCGCAAGTGGAACCTATTCAGTAGGTCGCAAAGTCAGCCTTCGAAGGATCGCAAAAAGGTCGAGGCGAGTGTGTCAGCAGCAGTCAAGCCTACGAAAGGCAAATCGGTCGCATTTTACACCATGATGGATTCTTCCGAGCAAGACGAAGCTGAAGAGCAAGATGTCTGCGATATTTTGAGGGAAGCAGAGGTACTGGTTCCGTTCATGCCTACGGGTGAACATAGTCGAAATTTGTCCGAGAGCAGCCAGTCTCTGTTAGAAATACCGCCTAGCCATCAACTGCGTACTGAGAAGATTACCCCGGAGCCAACGAAACGAAATCCAACTCACATGAAGGAGTCACAAGGGCCTTCGATGTCGAAGTCGCGAAACGTAACTTCTAACCCTTCATCTTCAGCCACTCCGAAAGCCCGTCCGAGTAGGCTTCCTCAAGTTGGTAGGATACCTAAAGTTGTCACTACTCGCCCGGAACAGACATCTCCGAAGAGTTTCTCTCGCCCTTTCCACCGAGTCAGCCTACAGATACCGCCTCCTGATCTAAGTCAAGTCGACCGAGGTTCGGTTGCGAAAGGCCCAAGCCCGCCCAGGCCCTGGTATCCGGAGCAGACTCGAGAAGAGCTAGCAGAAACGGTGAGTGGGTTTGGTCCTTCTAACCAACAAGAACCGCCCAGTGGGGATACACCTCTTGGGCTTGGTCTTGGGAATGAGTTCCTCTCCTTCCCGCCCCAGAAGGATTCAGAATGCACAAGCTCTGGGTCCGGTAGCTCAGAATTAGTGAATGTATCCAACCACACAGCATTACCACCAGCACCGAATGCTCCACTTACTGAGGATGAAATTTGGGATGAATACAATGACTTTTTAGGCGACACTCCGCCGTCGGCAACTTCTTCTCGCGGCGCCCCTTTTCATTTGGAAACGTATGAGTCCAAGCTTGCGAAGAAATCAAATCGGGTGCCCGAGTCGCCTACTATCATAACCCATTACGCCAAGGACATTCGTGATTCTATCGAGACTGGAAAGGCTGCTACAGCGTCGAGCCATTATAGCGCTGATATGACGGCTAGAATAAACGCTGCCTTTAAATTCGACTCTAATCCACCATCTACGCCCTTCTCTGTCTCCGAGTTCGTATCTGGATATGGTGATCGCGACAATAGCAACGTTCAGCTATCCAACGCTTCTGTTTCTATCAAACGAGATAGTTCGTCCTCCAACAAGAGCGCCAAGACTAAACGAAGCTCTAGCAGCAGTCGTACTAGTGAAGTATCGCCTCTTTCTCAGGTTAACCTGCGGGTCGGCTCAATGACTGTCAGCAAGTGGCTCTCCTTTGGCCATGTACTATTCAGCCCAGTACGCGAAGACCTCATCGATGACGATGGCTCACTTAAACGGCAGTCAATTCTTGTCATTGATGGACTGGGCAACGATGACTGGTCATTTTATGCGGCGGAGACGTATCCCACTGCAACTTTCTTCAACTTGTCTCCCCGCGCGCCTTTAACGCCAGAGCAGCAATCGACTCCCTCATTTCCCCTCTCGCCACCCAACCATCATCAGATCCAATTCGCCTCGCATATGGATAAATTCCCCTTTGGCCCAGACAGCTTTACAGCGGTCGTATTCCGGTTCCCTTCTGCAGCCCCGGAAGCTCATTATCGGAACATTATTTCTGAGGCGCGCCGTGTCCTCAAGCCTGGTGGATATATTGAACTGTCTATTCTTGACGTGGACTTGAATAATATGGGCACCCGTACTCGGCGTGCCGTACGCCGCCTAAAGGAGCGAGTCCATGCACGCAATCCCGACTACAGCCTCAGCAGCACAGCAGACCTCATTCTCCGCCTTCTAGGCAAGAAGGGATTTAGTGATGTTAAGAAATGCCGCGTCGGTGTGCCTGTTGCGAGCGCGATAACTAATTCTGGTGCCAAGGGGAAGAAAAAGGACGAAAGGAGTCTAGCGGAGATGATGAACGATAAGACCGAAATGGGCGACGAAAATATCACGAATATGGTTTCAAAAGTCGGACGATGGTGGTACAACCGATGCTACGAGACTTCAACTGGGATGTCTACTAGCATATGGAATGATAAATCCTTGCTGGCTGAGTGTGAGGAATGGGGAACGAGCCTCAAACTCATGGTATGCCACGCCAGGAAACCCGAAGCGGGAGGACGAGTCGCGAGCATATGATGGTCTTCGTCTAAGCGCCCTGAATCCTTATTCACTATATTTCCTGCAACGCCTCTCTGGAAAAATAAACTCCCACCAGGTACTTTGATGAACCTTCTTTATGACCGACCGACCAACATTTACAACAATACACATTCCTGAAGTTGGACACCGTCTTATCGCTTTCTTTAGCATTATGTCTCAAACAAAATTACACAAGCATCGCAAGAAAGTATTTACAGCAAGATCTCAATAGGGCGCAAGCCCATTCAGCATGAAATCACAGTTTTTATTTATCAGACGGGCCGGGACCAAAGGACTCGAAGTCATTGCATTTACGGGAGATCCGGGAAAACAGTACGGCTCCGCCAAATTCATCTCCGTGCCCTTGATCGGGACCACGACAAAATATCATATTTCACTTCTGGACATATACATGAACAACTTATTTGCATCTTATTTTATTACCATCTTTTGAAAGGACTATCCCAGTCCAGACAATTTTTACTATTTAATAATTCACTACCCATCGTCGCGGGACCGGCCTCCAGGGAAGCTTCTAGGGCTCTCGGACAAGAGCATTTGGAAGTTAGGTTACTCAGGAAAATATCGGATAAGGGAGGCTGCGTCTTTAATGTTCACCGCGGCAATGGCTCGCTATTGAGCCCCAATGGTCGCCTTGGTCAGCGGGTAGTCAATTTTTTTGGGCGAGCGGAGGGCTCTGGAAGCGAGTTATGATGGGGATGGGGAAACGGTGCGATGCGCTTTGTGATGAGTGAAATGGTTTGAAGGGAAAGGAATGATGAGTTATGATATCTAATGATAGTGGGGAAGCATAGGAGTCTCGGAAATTGTTACGAGGCAGTAGATATTTACTCATATTAGCGAGCGCAGCGAGTCTAGAGATACCCCCATTCTTTTCTCATGATAATAAAAGCATTGTTCAAAGTCAAGGCATTTCTTACTGGACACTTAAGGTGCACGATATGAAACCTTGTCAGGCTGCCAAATCGCCAATTTATCGCTAAAGCCACTGTAAGAACTAGGGGACTTAGCGCTACTCGGCGCTATAGTTATAAGTGACATTAGTGGGGTTATATCGACTTCCACCCACCTTTCCAACTTCGATTCAACAACGGCTGAACAACAGTTCAACAACAGCTCAGCAATAGTTTAACAACACTTCAACAACTTTTCAATCTTAGCTTTCATATAGTGCAACCTGTACTATATTGAAGCTCTTGAGATAATGAGTTATAAGTACTAATTATATTCCTTCAAAGCCAATATTTGTAGATTTATCAGCATCGACAATATGGAAGTTCAACCGTTGCTGAAATGTTGTTGAAATGTTGTTGAACTGTTGTTGAACTGTTGTTGAACTGTTGTTCAGCTGTTGTTCAGTCGTTGTTGAGCCCACCTATTGAGGTTCAAGTTGGGGCGGAGCTCCCTAATGCCAACTATAATTATAGCACTCAATAACGCTAAGTTCCCTAATTTTTACAGGAGCTTCAGTGGTAAAATACGGCGTGATCACAGCATGAGTCACTTTAGCACTCGTTTAAGCTTATTCAAACCCCAATATTGATACTAGCAACAGGTGGGTATTCGAAGAGATACACAATGTCTCCTTTGCCTAAATGGCATGACGTGACTATTTACATTCGATGTATATACAACCTTGGAACCATATGCTCCGAGTAAAATCGACGGATTCCTCCCTTGAACGCCGTTTATGTGACCTTGAAATCCTGTAGCTTGCAGCCGCAGCTGCTGGATTCGAATACACCTGCGATGGTGTAGTTGGGTATATGCAGGTTCTTTCGCTCCTCTCTTCTCCTCTATCCTCTATATCGTCTTCCCATCATATGTCGAAACAACGAATACTACTAATATAGGCGACAAAACAGCCCCGGAAGCTCCTGGCTCCGAGGCTTGTGTCCGTCTTTTCCATATCTTTCTTCTTCCATCACGAAATCAAGAACAAGCAGACCTCCTCCGAAACATAATCTCGGCAGTCATGCTCGGGCTCTTAGTCATCATGAACATGTTAGGCTGCGGACGACCCTCGCCATCGCGCAGCTTGATGTCGTAGTTTAATAAAAGGTACGCGAGCACCATCTTGATCTCGCAGCCGGCGAAGAAGCGCCCCGGACACGCGTGCTTGCCTAGTCCGAAGTTCATCGCTGCGTCTCCGATGCTGGTGAACTGCCATTTTCCGTTCGGGTTCGTTGGGGGGTTGGTGAGGTCGTCTGTTAGGGAGGAGGAAGACGAGGATGGGGAAGGGGTAGGAGCGGTGGAGGATGTAGGTGAGCTGTTGGAGGAGGATTGATGTTGTTGTTGTTGGCGTAGTTTGTAGAAGCGTAGGCCGTCGAAGACGTCGGGATCGGGGTAGTATCGCGGGTCAATGGCCACGCCGGCCATTGGTGCGAGGAGGTTGGTGCCTGCTGGTAGGTGGGTGCCGTCGGAGAGGTCGATTGGTTTCATTACTTTGCGAATGAAGGATGCTGGATGTGTGTAAGTTTTCCGTAACGGTATATGATGTTAAATCACGATTTCAGTATGCACTTACTGACGTTGCCGGACAGTCGTTGAGACTCCTTGATGAAGCTGTCCAGCTTTTTCAACCGCGACATACTATCCTTCTTACCCCACGCCTCTTCATCCCCTAGGACTTCACGTGCTTCCTCTCGCAATATTTCTTGCATGTCTTGATGCACAGCCAGATCGTATATACAGTCCGTCGTGAGATTACTCGTTGTATGTATCGAAGCGGCACTTAGAAGCAACTGGACCTTTCCTTGGATGTAGAAATCCCTCTTCTGGTCTTCAGGTAAGGCATCCAACAACCATTGGACGAAGTCGTCGGGTTTCTCGTAACCAGGAATTTCGGAATCGCGAATGCGCTCCTCAATGATGGGTTTTAGCATCGCCTGCGCCTTCTCTAGATCTCTCTCGATCGTGCGTAGTTCCGATACTAAGTACTGCGCGGCAGGGCGCATCCACGGCGGGAAGAACTGTAACTTGATAACCGCGATGAAGGCCGTCACCGCGAAGTTGATGCTCACGTCCATCCACTCTTCCACCCGGTTAAGTGCCGGTCCAACGAAAATGCGCCCGCTTAGACGCGATACCGTTCGGATCATGAAGGGCTGGACTTTGAAGGGAGTCCATTCTGTAATATCGATCAGTTGACTAGTCGTTTCGAGCAATGCCATTCATATGGTCTACCTTCACACTCGGGGAACTCTGTCGCGATGATGTGCTCGAGTTCCTCCTTAAGCTGCGGTGTCATCCGCGCGAGCTGCCCGGTCATCTTACATTTGAGCAGTAAGGAAAGAGTATCGGTGTGTTGTCCAGCACAGAGCTTGGTGTACTCGCTCAACATAGCCTATTCGAACCATTTAGTCCTCTACTTCTCATCGATCCAGTTTCTCATTTTAAACGAACCTCTCTCACAGCCGTTCTCGCACTCAAGGTATCCTCGGGAAGTCCCTTGAGCTCACCGACCATTGATGCCGGAATGATGGTTCTCACACCTTCCGTCGTCTTGATCTGGTATACGGCATCGCGGAACTAGAGGACTGTCAGTGTTATGTGATCCGGTATATGGTTATAGAGCATCAGCAGACCTTGGAGTAGCTATCCTTTATCAAGGAATCGGCGCTGAACATCCATTTTAACCGCGAAGCCTTATAGAACGGTGCTGAGACACCACATATTTGTTTGTCTGGTTGGAATAACCATATACAGAGTAATATCGCGCTAATAGCGACGTAATAACTTAAGCGACTACCGCCTAGGACGTTACTCGGTAGCACATCTGTGACTATTGTGAAGTTGGTGCGAGGACTCGCATTTTCTATTATTGAAGGCATCGTAAGAAGAAACGAGTGGTGTAAGGTAAGATGACGAGAAGAGAAGCGAAAAAGAGGTTTAGGAGAAGGGAGTAAGGATAATTTGCCCACGGCCCTCGTGACACACGACGTTTATCATGAGTATCGTTGCTTCCAATAGACCATTCCGTGATGTTGTCAGGATGAATCCAAGTGGACAAACGGCCCACGATGTGACGAGCGACAAGTAACGCTGAGAACCACGATCCACGCGAGTTATCCCAATTAACCGTATGGTATTTCAACTCATACACTAATAATGATTGAAGGCCAATAAATTCCACTGAAAACCGTGCCGTCCGTGGGTGTCGTATGAGTCGGATGCAGACGTCAATTCATTCCCACTATTGGACGGTAACCATCACTTCCGGCTCTTAGAATCGAATGAATAATTTAATTAGCAGTTTAAAACCGCGATAGTCTAGATAGAATGGAAGAAAGGAAGAAGGAGAAAAGGATAAGAAGTGAATGAATTGTTTGCTCAACAAACTACGGAAATTAAAACGCTTTACATGAATGAGTTTCTCATGATACAAGGAGCTATCCAAGATGGAATCACGGATTGCTGCGAAAGGTAGGAGGGAAACACTCGCGACCCCATCGCGTCGAATATTCATCCTAGTCGTCTTGGCAGAAACAGCTACATAATAAGTATCCTCACTGATATTTACATGGTAAAATTTGGAGGCCGTCGCCTTAGAGATTGTGCGTTCGTGAGACTGGAGGGACTGAAGGGGGGGTTGACCTTGTTGCTGCTCTCGGTTTCCGACTAGGACCCTGAAACGAAGGGCTACTGGAAAGAAGCTAAGGGCTCCGGGACGTGCCATCTCCGAACCCTAGTCGGCTCTTCTTTGCGGCTGGAAGCGCCTCACCTTTTCGGTTTTAGCACGGCGGACAGTTTACGGAAAGCCACTTACGTCTTCCATGTTGGGGATCGAGCCTTCATCACGATTCTTCCGATAATTTTTTAGAAAAGAGAAAGGAGTGATTAGGGTTTAATTTTCACTTTTCTGCTCTCCTTTATCTCTTTACATCTCTTCTACTTTTAATGTAACATTGGAAAAGAATGGATTTACGAGTTACAGCGCATTTGATTCCAAAACGCCCACCTACGTCCGTGTCAAGCAGGCCTACAATTCTTGGCGCTGTCTCAGCGAGCAGATCCCCCGACAGGGTCCTTATCCGCCCGGCTTTAACGAGTCTGATCTTCGTGCGTAAAACTCGCTCGTTTTGGCTATCCTACACCTCTTCTCCCTGGTTACGTCTCCGTACAGTCTGAGCTGCCAGCAGATCTACAGCCTAACAAGCATTTCGGGTCGATTTAGCGACACAATCGGCATAGGGCAAAAGCTTAGGATACCGGGAATTGACTACGGCACCAGGTTCTTATTGATCGCAGGGCAACTTCAGCCGGATGAGTTCATGCGCCTAGACAGCCCTGTAGCTTCGACCTGCCTTCTCTCAAGCTTCTACAAGTCTTATTTTGTTCACGTCTCCACATCTTCAACGATGTTGCTGATCTCCCGAATTCTGATATGCCATCGGGCTGAAGAAGTAGATGAAGCAAAACTCGCGATATTATTTTACTGTGTTTTAACATAAGTAAGCGCAGCGCAACGTCAGCTCTTCCCAAAACCTTGATCGTCTTGTTCGACGCAACATCTCCACCAAAGAATATGTGGAATTCTCTTGGTTTTCCATTTGGGTGTGAGGTTTTGAATGTCATTCTCGTATTTGACCTAACCATACAGACCATAGTAAGGCTATGTGATTCAACGGCGCCTTAAGACGGTGGCCATGTCTAGTTCCTGCTGATGTGTTCGTCGGTGGCTATGAAAGCCAACGCCACATCTATCGCAGCGATAGCTAGCTTTGTGTCACGTTATAGTGAATCCGATTCGCATCTCAATTTCTCTGCAGCGCATCATTACAGATATGACAATCCAATAGAGGCCAAATTGGTCAAGATCATTGCAAGGCTCTCAAGTCAGCCCCCCGAGTTACAATGTGGAGGCTGTACATGAAAGTGCACAATTAGGTACCTATCTAGAAACCACCTGCGGCCTTTTTAATAGTAATACTTGTACAAACGTCTCCCTATTCATTTTCTATCATATCATACACATTGTGGACCATACTTATCAAGGAGATAGGTATGGTGGAGTAACAATGGAGGCTCTCGTCGCCGTAGGCCTTGCGTCTAATGTGCTTCAGTTCGTCGATTTCACAGCTAAATTGATCGGCATTTCAAACGAACTCCGAAATCACGCAGCCTCATCTGAAAACAGAGACCACCAAGTCATTGCAACGCATCTAGAAACTCTCTCTCAAAATATCAGCAATTCGGCTAATGCGATCTCTCAAATTTCTGCCACTGTCTCTTCGGAAGAAAAGGCATGTAACATTATCCCCGTCTCTTAATTCTACAGTCTTGTGTACTAATGGTAGATGATCGACTAGGATCTCCAACCGGTAGCTAACAAGTGTTGTGAACTTGCGAAGAATCTCCTAAAGCGACTAGACACGTGTGGCATCCAGCCCGGCCAGAATGCCAGTCGACTCCAACGTGCAAAAGGGGCTTTCAAGGCCATCTGGAATAAACGAGAGATTGAAGAGATTTCAAGTAGGCTGGAATATTTCAGAAGTGAATTGATTTTGTACTATGCATTCCAGACCAGGAAAACACAATTAGAATTATCGGAACGGCAATCGAGTAAGGATGATATCCAACCCGTATTGGACAAACTCGATGATCTTGGTCCTATGATCGAGAGTGTGAAGCGTGGTGTTTATGATAAATACAACGTTCAACACTCCGAATTATTGGGTTCCATTGCAGATGCGCAGTCCGAGAATGTCCGACTTCATACTCAAGCAGCCCACCGAGGAATTGAAGGTCAATCCACGGTTCTCAACAGACTGGAAGGCCTCCAGGCTTCCATGACCACTTTAAATGTCGGTGTTCAAGATATTCGGTGCCAACAGTCGGGCACGATCGAATCCCTAGCTCAGGCCAGGGTTGAAAACTCGACATTCCTTGCCGGCATAACCCAACAGGTTTCTCTAGCTAGCAATTCTAGCAGCACCCTTCAGTATGCGCTGCGACCTCTTTTGGAAGAGTATAAAGAGAAATTCATCGCAGAAGTCAAGAAAGAATTCCGAGGGACAGCTCGGTCTCAAATGAACAATATGTTCGAAAATGCGCTTCCTGCGCTTGATGAGATGCAGTCTCTCAGTACAACAATTCCGCCACGCTATGCTACGGTAGTTAGTGAAGCCATAAGTGAGACAGACCGGACTGACTTTGGATCGCAAAGTTCTTCTGAACTGCAGAATCTCGATACTGTCAAGAAACGAAGTCACGGCAAATTCGATAAAAACAGCTTCACAATGATTTACCACAAGAGACGGTGGTTTGTAAGCGATATAGGTACCCTCTCTTTATTTATTCGAGACTGCGTCCACTTTAGCGCCTCTGGAACTCCGACAGAGGTGTACGAACTCACAGCGCAGTTTATCCCGTCGCCTCGTTGGCTCTCTACTGGTTGCTCTATTATATACAAGAATAGGATCGATGCTAGAGGAAGCCCAGAGTTAGGTCTTAGGCTACAATCATATCGCGTTCTCGATGACAATCATGAAGTCTGGCGTGCCATAGGGAGGGACAACATCTCTCACATCCAGGACATGCTGTCACAAAAGATTATTTCAACTTCGGATAGAAATGTCGACGGCAGAACGCTACTTCATGTAAGTGCATACAACCCAACAAGCGGAATGATAAGTGATGCTGAGAAAAGTTAGTATGCCGTGAGTTTAGGCCGGCTAGATATCTGTAAGGCGTTGGTGCAGAGTGGTGCTGATATTAATGTGCATGATTGGTACGTATTAGAATCGAGAACGCTTTCAAATCGTATATTAATGAAGTCGTTATTAGTAACGGAGAGAGCATTATAGTAAATGCACTAAATCCGGAAAAACTATGGGAAAATGGGCAAAGTAAAGATATAATTCACTATCTTTTGAGTTTAGGGGTCGAGCTGGAAGACTTCTGGTCAGATGATGCGCCTGCGCTTTTATGTATAGCATCTTCGATGGCAGTGGCCAAGTTACGAATACCACAAAGCACCATTAACCGGGGATTACAGGATTGGATATCGATATGCCGGTTGATAGACATTAACCTTAATAGTGTCGGCCAGCTTAGCTTTCTGATACGTGTTGTGAGCTTCTTTTCTTTGGCTGATCCTGACGATAAAATCTCTCAAGAGTTATCTGATTTGGAGGATGTATTTGACGCAATAGGGCAGCTAGAAATTGGGGGATCCACCCTTATGGACACCACGGACGGACTCGTGATGCATACTGCTGATTGGTTGTACGATAAGCTTGATCAGACCTATGAATTGTCGCTCATGGCCGATGAGGCTTCGTCTACACTATCAACCCCTTACCGCGGTTACTACGTTCATCCAACCGCAGCCAAAAATTTCAGTTTCCTTGAGCATGTTATATCGAGGGGAATTACCCAGCGCCCCAGTTGCATTTTTGACCATTACAATAGGAAGTCGGTCTCGCGCAAATTTTATTACTCTCGCTGGAGAGGCATATGGGAAGGCATATTAAAAGACAACGGGTTTGACGTCGATTGGGTATATGAGGAAGAGAAAAGACGGCAACGAGTGATCACAGGGGAAACCACAGCCCACGAAGTCAGTGTTGGTATCGATACCTCCAAGGCTTTGGGGATCAAACGGCGGCGACAGTATGAGAATTCTGACGACTAAGACGAATATAAGAGGATGTTTTCAGGTCTTTATTTTACGGTATAAATTTTACATCACGATTACTTCATCATTAGACTTATGGGCAAGAAAATTTCATATAGCTATAAAATCTTGAGAAAACAAGCCAAAAATTTTCAAAACCCCATCGCAACCGTGCTAATATAAGATGCACTACGTATCCTACGTGACCTATTGATTCCCTCTCAAAACGCCATACAACCAGCAACGCTGAGTAGGTAGTTTTCCAATCCCACCTCCCACTCCTTTTTCGCATCGCCTTTCCCTACCTCCGTTGACCTCTATGTCGATCTCCCAAAGAGGGAAGAAAAAAAAAACGATAACCTCATAATACCATTTCAACGCCAGACCCTAAATACTTCGGCCCCACTACTAATCGTAGGCCCTCAATGACTCTCAACCGCCGCACCTTCCGCAACGTGAGGCTCAATCACACCTGCCATCTCCGGCTCCCGCGCCTCCACCGCCTCATCGGCCGTCTCCGCCAGGCGCTCGGCATCGTCCTTGCTTTGGACATTCTTCACCGCCGATTCCGCGTCGCCCATTCCCACAATATCGATCCAGCGCCATGCATCAACAGTACCATGCCCACTGCGATCGAAAATCGCTCTATCATCATGGATCCCGTCTTCAGGGCCCCTATCCTTCCCTCCCTCTTCTACCTCAGCATCCCTTGCATCAACAACCACACCCTTTCCATCAACCTCCGCCTCAGCCTCCGTCTCCACATTCGCACTCACATCCCCCTTCCCCTCACCAACATCCCCAATCTTCTTCCCCTCACTAACCCCATCCACCAAATCCCCGGTCCACGTCCTAGCCACCGGCACCCCATTAACGCGCAAAACCTGCAACAGCGCCCTTCTATTAAGTCTCAGCGCGCGTTCCGGTTCCTCCGACTTATATATCTTGAACATGAGCCAGGGGAACAGGACGCCGAAGTCGGACTGACTGAGGTGGGCGGAGCGCTCGACGAAGAAGAAGTGCGGCTCGGCGAGCTTGACGCCGGAGCCGTAGAACGCGGTCGCGAGGACGGTCGGGGCCGACGGGTCCGGGGAGAGCGCGCGGGCCGTCGCGTGAAGGTGTTCTTTCCAGTTGTGGAAGTCCTCGGATTCGACGGCGAGGAGGGCCGTGCCGCCTGGTGAGGGGGATTTCGGGGTGGGTGAAGATGGAGATGGAGATGAAGATGTGGGGGAGGGGGAGTCGGCGTAGACGGGGAGAGGGAGGTCCCAGAGGGCTTTTGTGGTCTTGGCTAGGAGTGGGAAACACCACATGTCCATGAGGATTGTCACGTTGCGCGGCGTCACCTGTCTACAGATCGAAGAGTCGCGGGAGGGTACGTATAGCGGGTCCGTCATGGCTTCGAGCTCGGGGCGGCCGGCGTAGAAGACGGATTTGAGGAATTGGACCATGGTGGCGGAGCCGAAACTGTGTCCGGCGAAGATGATGCTACCTGGTTCTTGGACGTGTAGTTGTCCGATGAACTGGGCGAGAGAAGGTGTGCTCTTGTTCAGGTTCGTCAGGGGCAGCCCCTTATCGATGCCTAACAGGGCCTCGTAAACCAATCCCATCTCCCAACATCGGATGCGCAGTTGATCGTTGCGTAGGGCGTGCGTCTCGTCGTTAGGGTCGTGCGGGATACGTCTGTAAGGCACCTCGCGGCGCGTGTTGCGCACGAAGTACCGGTTCTGCTGCGACGGGATCCGGATGAACGATTTGACGGCGCTGCCGTCCCGGTGCTCGGGACATATGACCACGACGCCATGAGAGGCGAGGGATCCGACGATCTGCGAATAAGCGTTCCTGCTGCCGCCGAGGCCGTGCGAAAATATGACCGTCGGCCATCGGTTGTTCGGGGTATTGGGCTCGAGTACCGGCGCGTTCTTAACGACCGGTATGTAGGTGTAGTGGAGATGTCTCGGTAGGAAGCTATACGTGAATTTACGATTAGATAATGTGTTCCCCGTACATAACTGTGATATTCGTAATGGCGGCTTTGGACTTACGAAACTGCTTGTGCCACTAATTGTCCAACCCCCAGAAACTGTATGTAGGCGGACAGGTGTTCGCGCTGCGGAGCCGGGAGCCATGTGATTCGCTTGCCCTGGGCATCCGGATGCGCCGGGTAAAATATTCGGAATTGTACTGTCTCTATATCGGCTGCATTGTCTGGCGCTGGCGCTGGTGAATCAAGCTCTGAAACTGGAATCTCGACATCGGCGGTACCGACTTTGTAGGGACCGGTATACTCTGTGAAGCCGGGTATGGGATTCAGTCGTGATAGGAGAGAACTCCACTTGTCGGAGCTCGAGGGGTTTGCTGGTTGCGCCATCAATCGTTACTAGTGACTTGATATAGTTTGATTTTAAAGGATAAGGTATTTCGTAGTAGTCGGCGTTGATCTTGTCAGATCGAATAATTCGGGGAGTGTGACGTCGTACAGAGGAGTGACTTTCGATTGTATTAGGTACCTAGGTAGGTAAATTATTGACAATTCGAAGAAGTTTATTTCTCAAAATTCGGTTGTATTGATCGATAGAAAAGATAGACTCAAGGACTCGCCGACGCTAAGGGTTGAAAAAAAAGTTATTTCACGGAACACAGCCTCGACGCTTCGTCGCTTCGCATCAAGTTTGCTCGGCAAGTGTACGGAAACGGAAGGACGTCTATTAATAAAATCCCACAAGGGTATCACAGAACGAGAGTTTTGTCTTTTTATTAAAATGATCTATGAAATATGTAAAATGTCGAAGGTGAAGGTGCGAAGGGTATAAAGTTAGGTTTATTGAAATGTAGATAAATCAAATGAAGGAAAGATGGCCTGATTGTTAAAAGAAATCCCCCTTAACCTTCCATCTAGCTTTCCAAGGTTGAAAATAAACTAAGTGAGCCAATGATAGCGTACAATTCCTTGGCTTCTTCAACTTGCCTTAGCTGGGTAACACGTCATCAATCCAGCTCCCGACACTTTAATACGTGTGTGGCTGAGACCGTGGATGTATCCTTCTGTGGCACCGATACCTATTACGCATAGTTAACATGTCTAGTATGGCAATTTAAGATTTGGGACATCAGAATGTAATTCTTATTTTCGTTTGAATTCATAAATATATGATCACACGACGGTCGCGTGCTCCAATGCAAAATACATGCCTAGTAGTTCCCGAGAAAAAAAAATTTAGAACACCCGGCGGACCCGACTAGATTGACGCCGGGACATAGTGTGGTATCGAAAGATTTATAGCTCCCCAGTACCTAGTAGCGGACCCTTGATTGCATCATCCTGCATTTGCATATGAAGGGGAAATGCCCTGAATGGCCTCTAGTTCCTGCAGATTGCCACCACATTTAATAGTGGACGCCCCCTAGAAATTGAATGATTACACCACTATGGAAAGTTACATTAATACCTTGTATTACCGGATATTCTAGCATCCATGGAGAAACTCATCTAGCTCTAAATAGTGTAACTCCATATGTCTATAGACCCAATCAATATGCCCGCTAGAGACAACCGGACGGATATTAACATACCCACATACACACATTTTACATGTTTGTACACCTCGAAGATAATCAATCCAAGTTTTCAACTCGACGAGTTCATTGCCACTCGGCATCAACCTTCTCCCACTTGTCTAGGAATCCCTTAAAGAACTTAACACCCAGGCCAGGATCCAATGAACCGCAAGTAGCACGAATCGAATGCATGCTGAGCTGGGCCATTCCCGCATCGATAGCTTTGACACCCAAGGCACTGCTAAGCATTGGTCCGACGGTGCCACCGCTTCTCGAGTCGTTTCGAATCTGGAAAACTTGAGGCGTGCAGCCGCTCAATTCACAGACTCTGGTGATGATAGCGGTCGAGACTGAATCCGTAGTCATGTGACCATTGCTATCCGCAGCGATGGATATACCAACGTTAAGTCGAGGAGTGTGGTCTTCTAGATAACGACCGAGGAAGTTGGGGTTCACGGCGTGGGTGACATCGGCCGAGACGAGGAATGATTGTGCGTACGTTTGACCTAGGACACCGGGGCCAAATGTCTTGCTCTCCCCGCATAGCGACTCCACCGTTCGCTCGATAACAGACGGTAAGAAATTGCCCCTGGCACCCTGGCGTAGTAGAGAACCGATCTCTTCGTCGTCAAAAAGCGCAACTAGCTTTATGATTCCGTCGTCGTCATTGGCTTCCGAAGCTAGTAATCCTTCAAATGCAGCCCAACTGCATAGTTTATCGTCGATCCGGCCAGCGAAGATGAACTCTTTATCCAAGCCGCCCACTGTTGCAGGTTGAAGATCAAATAGCTCTAGTTCCCAATTCACAATTTGCGAGTAATCTTCGATACCAAGCTCCTTCGAAATTGTTTTGACGAGTCTTGGTGGCTGGGTGGCAGCAAACGATCCAGCTGGGCCAAGGGGTTGCGCCGGCGTAGTCGTCGATGATGAAATATCGGAATTGTCAAGACCAATAATTGGCACAGCCTCAGTTTCCTTGTTTCCCTGGCCCATTATTCCAAAGCCAAAATGTGGTGCGAGCGTAGGTATTTTAGCAACTGTATCCAATTAGTACCAAGTCTATTATTGCCTACGATATGCTTATGCTTACTGGGCCAGTCAAGTTTGACAAGCTTGCTTGAGGTCTTGCCGGACTCATCCCGTACAATAACTCTACCTCCAATACTGAGATCCCGGTCCCACCAAGTTTCATTCAGACCGCCAGCGTATGGAGCTACACCTAGCTGAACATAACCAGCTTTGGTTGGTTTGTTGCTGACAGGCTTGAGCCTTGCGGTCAAAGCATCAATATGGCCTGCAACCATAGCAACACCGTTACCAGGTTTGTATGCTTTTCCAACCGTAAATGCGATAACGGATGTGCCGTTTCGCGTCACGAAATACTTGCCACCAGCCTCGAGTTTTCCCGACCAATCATCCCGTGCAGGAAGCTCCTTGTAGCCAAGGGATGATGCCTTGTCCTTGAAATAGTCGACGGCATGGAATATCGTAGGATTTTCCTGCATAAACCTGAGGAAGGGATCAGTGAAGGCCTCGGGCCTCGTTATCATGACCCCGCAGCAGGCACAGGAGCTTCGGTCGTCCTTAAGTCCAAGGGCGATTGAATCGGTACGATGATCTGGTATGTCTCTGTAGCATGAATCGCAAAGACTCAAATATTTACAGCGACCCAGGTCGCCTATAATAAATGCTTTCTCAGCATCGGACATAGTTTGCTTCTTCTCGAATTCGGAAGGGTTCGCGAAACTGGACAATCGAGAGGCGCTTAAGGAATTGGCAGCAGCAACGCTTCGTAGAGAAAGGTTCGAGCTGCGCTGGCGCAGGAAGTCGGGTGTGTGTCGAGTCATGATTGAATAATTGGCTCCAAAAAATTCCAACAGAGTGCAAAGTTCTGTTAGCAGTAAATAACGTCTGGGCAAAGCTATTAAATAGGGAGTCAATATCATAGAGGATCAACAGGGGAACAGGAGAGAGGTTGGGAAATGAGGTCAACAAGTTGAGAGCTCAGCCGGAATCGCGGTGGGTAAGTTCCAGATCCAACGGTGTCGCAACCGATAAGAATGTTATCAGCTGCTCCCCCCAGATGACCTCGTTACAGGGGTCCTCTGTCAGGTACCCGCGGGTCTCACCTACCACCTAAGGTTTAGTGTGTTAGAATCCATTATGTAGGTATTCAATGGTACTTCAGTATTGCGGGGCAGTAAACCCAAGTATTTTCAAAAGATGCATATTCCATATTCTATGAGAGAGAAAGACATGGTGATTGGGAATTCTCGGTGTTGTGCAAACAATAATGTAACTCATCAGTTTTCAGAAAAATGATGCAAACGCCAGGGCAACCTTGACCCCGCACCACAGCCAGGTGAGTTATATGATCATTTTCCATGGTAGATAATCTCAAGTAGACTGGACAGTGTTGTTCAGATTTAAACGTAGGGAAAAATTAGGAAAAATATTGTAGATGAGAAAAGACCAAAATTGAAGATTAAGAACAGAAAAAAAGAACTTAAAAAGTCGGATGAAACGCAAAAAGTGTATGTTGATGAGAGTGGGATTCGAACCCACGAGGGTTTCCCCACGAGGAAATCGTGTTAAGATTATGACCTTAACCTCGCGCCATGGACCAACTCGGCCATCTCACCAATGAATTGTTGAAAAGCACCTTCCAAGTAGACTAGATATACAGTAAATTGAGGAGCAGATGAATGCGCCAATGAGGATGCAGTTTCCCATTTAGGCACTGCGGGGCTCGGCAGAATTTTATTTAGCATGTCGACAAACTTCATCGACGGACTTCAACTTCAGCTCTAGCTTCGTCTCCAACTCCGAAGTACAAACGACACTCATCCTATTCAACCCGGAGTTCTTACAGATAACTATTCGATCAGCTCGGTATAAATGAGTCATTCAACATAAAATCGTAATACAATACACCGCATTTCTGCTTTTCACACCCTTTTGACAATATCTCGATGTTAGCTGACGCCATCCCAAGTGAGATTCTCGATAAAAGTGACAGAACTTGTGATAGTGGCACTCGCTAGTCTAGAACTACTCCGTTTTTTCTTCATCTTACAGAATGTCTACCTAGATAGGTGCCTACCCATCATACGACTTCACATACAATACTCTTTCTTGAATATACTCTCTCAAGGATATCTCATACGTGTGCAGCCCCTCCCAACTATTTCCCTAGTATTGGGCAGTCTCACCAACAACCATAGCGGTAGCGAATCAAAATAATAGAAAATGCGCTTACTAACATCAGTGGATTTCAGCTGCTATTGTACAATTGACATTCTTCAAATTGGCCAATCTACACCCCTCGCTTTCTTTTGCCATGACCATGGAAATCCACCCTAATGAAAATGGTTGCATCTGTTTAACGATACCACACAGTCCTATAAGAGACACAGCCTCTCGGAAAACCCGGCCGAAGACAAATTGATTATTGCAGATTGATGGAAACTCTCGGATCGAATCTGATCAGCCACTGTCTATATAGGAAACAGTGGCTTTCTCCCTGTCTCGGATAGTGTACCTATTCAGCCAGCCTCTTCCTTAAACTCGCTTGTCCAGAAAGCCCAACATGGATGTCGATAAATTGTCTATGCCCGCAATTATACTACTAGATTTACTTATACTCATACCTTGGAGGGACTTTGACGACATAAGATTGTGTGGCAAGAAATTTGTGACTAGAGGCATAATCCAGACTATTTTTCTAAGAGTTTTATCTATAAAATACTTGCCAATACTTTGGTTTATTTTAGTATACTCAGATTATTCTTCTCCTTTCAGAAATTTACCAGGACCACATGTATGACATGAGCCAGCCAGCATCCTATATAACCCCGCCATCACTCTAACGAGATATCTAGGACGATAATATCATTTTCGGGCAAGAAGTCGGGAAATTCCTAGCCGAGAGCCCCGTCGAACTCCAACTCAAATGGATGCGCAAATGGCCAGACGCGCCCTTCATCAAGTATCCTTCGTTCGCGGGCAGGAAAGTCCTTCTGGTAAACAGCTTAGCCGCATATAAAACCGTCCTCCAGACTCATGCATATGACTTCGTCAAGCCGCCATTCTTCGCACGATTAGTCGGCGAAATCACTGGCGTGGGTCTATTATTCGCCGAAGGGGAGTCTCATAAGCATGAACGCAGGCTACTAGCTGGTCCGTTTTCCGTTCCGAGCATGAGGAAACTCCTCCCCGTCTTCCGAGAAAAAGCGAGAGATCTTTCGGATGAGTTTGAGGAGTTACTAGGGGGGAAGCCTTATGCTACCGTAGAAGGTAAGGCACCAATCGCGAGAATGAGCTGCCTCCCTGGTTACTTCACGGCTGATATTCAAAACCATAGCAATCGAAACTTTATCAAAGTCAACTATGGACACGATAGGTGTGACGGTGTTGGGGATTGAACTGAATACCATATCATCGATGTATCCGCGAAGTTTCCAAGAGCTATACGGCCAAATACTTCACCAGGAGCCTGCAGGTCAATTAATTTCAGTCATCAATGCATTCATACCGATCCGGAAATTTCTCCCCTTCGGAGCCAACCGAAGGTTTATTCAGGCCACGACCGATCTGAGAAATATGCTACGAGAAATCATTCAGAAACGTGCTGCGGAGTTGGCGGACGGAACTTTTAAAAAGAATATAGGGGAATCTAGAGATCTTTTAACTTATATGTTAGAAGAAGCCCAGTTGCGTAGGAAGGAGACGGGCAAGGAAGACTGGTCTGTGGATGACATTATCGGTCATGTGAGAGGACTTCTCCTATTCTCCTAGTAAACTAGTACTAACACGACTGTGTGTCTAGCTTTTGAATTTCACATCTGCAGGTCAGACTCACACTCTTCCTATCATTCTAATAATGCCTGACTTTCAATACTGATTCTCTCTTACCCCCTTAGGCCACGAGAGCACAGCAACGACCATATCTTGGTCCCTCTACGTCCTCGCAACCAACCACCATATACAAGACCGACTCCGATCCGAGATCAACTCCCTCTTAGAAGCGAACCCGGAGCCAGATTACGACGCTATATTCGGCTTACCATTCCTCCACAACTTCATCCGCGAAGTCCTTCGACTCTACCCACCATGTACGTTTTCCTTTCCTCTTATCTCCTCTCCTCTCCCCTTCCAACTCTCAAACTCCCAACTAACCCACTAACCCCTCCCCAGCCTACATGGCCCAACGCAAAGCAACCCGCAACCTAACCATCGAAAACGTCCTCATCCCCAAGGACACCCAACTCGACATCATCATCCCCGCCGCACACCAACACCCCTCAATCTGGGGTCCTTCCGCCGCCGTCTTCGACCCAGACCGCTGGACCGCACTAACCGGCACCGCGGCCAGCCCCTTCGCCTTCGAAGCCTTCCTGCAGGGCCCGCGCACGTGTCCAGGTCGCAACTTCGCACTCATCGAGGTGAAGGCCGTGCTCGTCGAACTGGTTCCAAAATGGCGGTTCCTCGGGATCGAGAGGAAGAAGGGAGGCGAGATGTTGATGGATGGGGAGGAGCGCGTGGGGAGGGGGGTTAAGCTTGCGAATCCGAGTTTGACGTATAGACCCGCCGATGGGCTTTTTGTGAGGTTTGAGCGGTTTAGGGGGTGATGTAACTCTTAGTCCATTTTTTCATGTTCAGTTCGTTTCTAAAGGACTGCTTCATCAGAGATGACTAACAACTGTGAAGTAAAGTATAATCGGATATCATATTATAATTAAAAATCGCCTATCACTCGCATCCCCAGCTAATATTTATCTATCCATCCCACGCTGTCTAACCATACTCCTACTCAAACATCAAATCTATTTCAACCCATATGTTTATTCCTATCTTACACCCCACCCCCACTCCCCTCCGCCTTAACCAACCCCTCCGCCCGTCTCGCCTCCAACCTCTCATCAATCATACTCCCCGTACTCTCATCATCATCATCCTCCCCCTCCTCACTCTCATCAATCGGTCCCTCCGCCAAATCCGCCTCGTTATCCGAAGCAGGCGCCTCGGGGGGCCGTCTCCGCTTTTCGAAATCCTGCTTGTGGGCATCGGCGATGATACCGCGAATGGACCTCGCGCGCAGGACCTCGGGCCTCCTACGCCAGCGCATCGCGCCTCCTCCTTCCGCGAGGGCCTGGGCCTGGACTTGAGCTTCTGAGTGTGCGCGCGTGCCGGATTGTTCGCGGCCGAGGGCCGAGGCGCCGGCGGTGGAAATATCGACGGCGCTTGCGGTGGCGCCTTCGACGGGGACGACGGGGATTGTTGTGGCGCGGCGCTGTTCTTCTTCTTCGCTACTAACGCGCTCGACGAGGGGTTCGTGGGGGTGTAGGTGGTACGGTAGGGGTACGTCTCGGCTAGCTTTGTACTGGGCGACATTTGCGCAATGTTCGTTTTCGACACGGAATAAAGCCCACATCCCACGACGGGTAACTTCTGCTAGGGCGACGAAGAAGGATACGAGTGTGCTGTGCTGTTTGTCGTGTGTGAATATGGCGTAGAAGATCCAGCCGAAACGTAGTATAGGGTCAATAATCATAATTGCGTAGTACATCCACCGGTGCTTGAGTCCAAGGATGTCGCGTAGGAATCGGTGTCGCGTGTCGGGTTGGAAAAAGGAGAAATCCATGAATAGATCCCAAATCGCTAGGTTTTATGTTAGGATACCCGATCGTGAAAAGGGGTTGGGGTGACGACAACAACTTACATGTGTAAATGCCGTTCATGGTGGAGAACGTAACGAAGAGGCCGAGATTCGAATCCGTAGCTCTCATACGGTATATCGAAAGAGTCACGGCCGCCATAATGGTCATACCGTACTTTCCACCGTTGACAAGATGAGGGAAGACGTTTTTAGTATCGCGGTATCGGCGAATACATTGCAGCGCACGCCATATTGGTGGAAGTGCTGAGAAGAATCCTAATAAGCGGGAGTTGTTCGAATTGCATTGAACTGGATTGTTCCAATGATGTGCATAGAGGCAGAAGAAGAGTTCGACGTTCTTTTCAAGTGGTTAGTCGATTAGGGGAAAGGGTTGATATACTAGAAGCGGGTTTTCCTTACCGAAGTGGCATATGTGAGGGAGCAATACATATCGCCGAGAAAGAAGTCCCGAAACTCAACGGGATATAATCCTGCGAAAAATAATCGATACTAGAAACTATTAGATTAAGTTTATGGCTTGTCAAAGATAACACTTACATGGGAATACATAAGCCATTGACGACTCCTGTGCCATAGGATCGGTGCTGGGAGTAGGAGGATAATCAACGTGACAGCTATTAGGATTACTGGATAGTACAGATATAGCTCATCTGACCCGTATCTGGTAAAATTTATCCAGAAGAAAATACCAAAGAGCAACAGAAAGAAGCTCGGAAAACTTGAAAGTTGTCTCCAATCCAAGTTATTCCTCGTGTCGAACTCGAATATGAAGGGATAGTTGATCTTATTGCGCGTCCACATATAGCAATCAAGGCAGAATGCGAACATAAGAAACAACATTAGAAAATAGCCACCATACAATTGCATGAGATAACTAGTCTGCTGTTGCACTTCTGGGTCTGGATCGAACAAGAGTTGAGATCCATATACGAGGCCTTGAAGGGTGAACACGGCTCCGGTTCCAATGAAGAGCCCATTCCGGAATGCGATGGCCGATTCGTCTCCCGGTCTTCGGTTCAAGCGATGAAGTTTTCCCGAAGCGATCTTATGATTCCCCTTTTCGAAGTATCGCGCATAGAGGTCCTCAACAGAATGAATGTATCCGTCTACAGTGGTGCTATTTACGAACCATGATTTGTTGACTTTCTCATTCATGTATCGATAAGGTGGCCGAGCATTGACTGCCTTGTCGTATTTCTTGTTCAACTTTCGAAATGCGGTTCGGTTGAGTTGCGCGTAGGATTGAAGAAGTTCCAATCCTCTATAAAATTCTTGCAATGCTAATTTTAATTTCCGTTTCGCTGTCCTGTAAGAGACTTCATGGCTTGCTGGTCGCTTGATGTAGTCTCTTCTCGCTTCCGCGTTCATTGCACCGAGTACAGGAGTGAAGTGTAGCTTCGAGAATGCCTTCGAATTAGCACCGGGCTTGAAAATCCTTGACTTAATTGGCTCGACCCAACCATTAGCAGAAGATGAAACCCCCTTAGCATCATGACTGCTACTGTCTTCGCCTCTTTCTTTACGTTGTCTTAGTTCGGCCAATTCTCGGTTTCGTCGATTTCTCATTTCGTGCAATTGCTCCCGTAAGGCTGCCAAGCGTTGTCCAGCTTGTTCTTCTTTCTGTCGGTAGAATGTCTCCACCTTGTCCAACTCGCTGTCTAGAAAGTCAAAGAAGTCCTTCTCTCGCTCCCTAACCGTGTCAATGGCTTGAAGGCCATATCCGGACTTCGCAGTTTCGCTTCTCGTAAGTTGTTGACTTATATGGTGGCCTGCAGAAAATATTCGCCGGAGTCTGCCAGGCGATGGAGTTTCTTCAAAGGTAGGTCTACGACGGACAGGAGTAGCTGGTGGAGGGAGTATTCCCGATGGAACAGCCGCGCCCATAGATATACTACGCCGTACAGACTGCCGACTGATAGACATTCGAAGCCCGTCGGAAGGCCGAGACGGAGGTGGATCACTTGACATTGCGGGTTCGCCCAACGCAGGGCCAGGCAATTCGAAGACATTCCAACTCTCAGCAACTGAAGGCGGCGTGGGCACAAAACTACCATATTGCCCTTCGTTACCCGGCGACCGCGTCAGTGATTGACGCTCTGTCCTAGGAGGAATAGGCGTTGGCTGAGGTTTTGGCGTATTATGGGTTCCCCTATTCGTTTGACCCATCGGTGCGGGGCTTATTCGCAGGGACTCAATCTCATCTGCAGTAGGGACTTCTGGGTCGCCATTTTGCTGACGGGCAAATTGGCCTGAACGAGAAGCTGCCTCACGCGGCGGAAGGTCACCTCTTCTTCCTAAACCTCGCGGTGTTCCGCTTGCTCTATTGATTGACCTTGAGACAGCTTTGATATATTTCTTGCCAGCTTTGTAATTTAGATACTTGACCCGCCATTCTAAATATCAGATCAGCTTTGTTTATCCACATTTTCACCGCCAAGAGATGATTATCTATTTTGAAAGTTTGGCCGAAGTTTTCTAGGTAGTACAATATGTCTTAATACTCACCTGGGACGAGATCTTGTTCGAGTTCTTTAGCAAACTTCATGACGTCAAGAAAATGAATGAAGGATTTAACCTTCTAGACCCTAGATCAATGTTGCTATGCATAGGTACGTAGGAATTGAACTGAATTGGAGATTGGAGAATGGGGAAATTGAACGCTCAAGAAGGTACTGATAATGAGTATAGACGCAGCATGTCATAGATTAAACGCTAGAACTTCGCGCGCCAATAACTGAAGACGAAAAGTTGATTGACAAACAAGGAATTGAGTTCAATTAGTTTCATTCTGTTTGACAAAAGTCTAAAAAAATCTAAAAAATCTCATCTTACCTATTTGGTACTACAGTAGATTACTAGAAGGCGCTGTTACCAGAACTTTTTTCTTCGGTGGGTCATCCCCATGCAAGTGAGCGCGATCCAGACCCATCTTTACCAAGGTCGTGACCCCTTATGGATTCCAATTATAATCTTCCGATGGATAATCGGCACTAATCTGCTAGTTGAAATGGAAGTACATGGTATTTCTACGTATACGCTGCACCTCATTCCTTTTTCTAAGAGTTGTTCATCCAATATATATTCTTTTTACAACCACACACTTTCGCTTACGGGCTAGTACGATGCATACAATGCGCCGATGACGTTGTTATTCGCTCAGATTGGAGACCGAGGCAATTCTCCGACTTCGGCTACCTCCGTTGCTTGCCGGGGCTTAGCTGAAGCAGAGCATCAATATTGTCCTTTGTCTGGCATATCAACATGGTAATAGTATGAGATTAAATATTCTATCTTTGGGCAGTCCGTCGCATCTATAAGGCTTTTCGCAACTTTCATTCCATTGCCAGGCACTCGATTTAACTTTATTAACAAAATCAACCTTTGTTATCAGTGATTACGCTATATCAAGCTTCGATTATATGAGACATTGTTGTGCTCCCTACCCCTTTTACTTGGTCTTTGTACAACACAGACGTTGGTTAACTTAGTAAGCTATATCTGCGTGGTTATCCAACCAGTACTAGTAACCTTGGAAATCGATTACTTGGAAACCGAGTTCCGAATGGAGTAAATTCATCACAACCTCGCATCAAAGATGAAAATGAAACTTTTTAGGCTTTTTAAATCTTGGATTGTATGAATGATATGAAATGACGTATTACGCTCTTGCAAGCATGGAATGATGTATGGGAGTGGTCAAGTAAAAGGAATTACATAATGCAGTCTAGGTATGTAAGGGAGTGAATCGTTCCTCGATCTTCATATATTGGTGCAACTCCCATTCAAGACCAGGCCATTGCTATTGATAAAAAGTCGCTTGTCTCTCTAATCCATGTCGAAAATTACAGCTCGACGTGATTTATCATATTATTTACAATGCGGACACATCCATAGGTTGGTCCTCATAAGCTTCGCCGTCGTCGCAATCGTCTTCAGGTTTTAAATTCAATACATATTACTACCTACCTGCGTACCAATTAAGTTCAGTGTATGTTGTATGTGTACAACAGGTAATGCAACAATTTCCTATTTACATCTATACCAATGAGAGGGCAAAGAATACCTGAGGAAACAATACAATTTAGGACCACATGTAATTAACAATCGCATTCATATACGTACTTTTAAATTATTCAAATTCAGGCTTCAAAGACTATTGAATTCCACTGAACTATTAGGTACCCCCCTATAAATTATAGGATGGCGGTTTTTATAGGGGCTGCTGCGACGGTCAGCACCTAGCCACAATCCTTCGAGCTTATTTTAACGGTCGCCCCAATTTTCCGCTGTTAGAGGGGCTCTCACTCGCTACACCAACCCACCAACCTCATTGACGAGGTCAATGAGGATGAATATACCGAGCACAGCTTCTTATCGTTGTTGAATACTAAATAGTCTAATCGATTTTCATTTCGAAAAATTCTATATATCTGCCTTTTTCACACCTTTTCCTCCCCCCAAACTGGGGACTAACTCACTCACCATGTCCACCCAACAATCCTCAGCAGCGGGATCAACCCCTCGCATCATCTTGTATTACCAAACCACCCACGACCCCGACGGCAACCTAATCTCCACCCTGCCGCTGATCACGCAACCCGGCATCTCACTAACGCACCTCATCATAGCCGCGATCCACATCAACGAGGACCCGGACGGGCTGACCCTCAACGACCACCCGCCCTCCGACCCGCGCTACACCACCATGTGGGCGGAGCTGCGCATCGCCCAGGCCAGCGACATCAAAGTCCTCGGCATGCTAGGCGGTGCCGCGAAGGGGTCGTACGCGCGGCTGGACCAGGATCAAGCGACTTTTGAGAAGTTCTACGCGCCGCTGTATGCGCTTATCAAGGAGCGCGATCTCGATGGCTTGGATCTGGATGTTGAGGAGGAGATGTCGCTTGGAGGTGTCGTGAGGTTGATTGATCGCCTGCGCGCGGACTTCGGCCCAAGGTTTTTGATTACCCTGGCGCCTGTGGCTACGGCGTTGCTGGATCCGCGACGTAATCTTAGCGGGTTTGATTATGAGGCCCTGGAGGTCATGCGCGGAGCCCAGATCGCGTGGTATAATGCGCAGTTCTACTGCGGATGGGGCGACGCGAGTAGTCCCGTCATGTACCAGATGTTTGTGTCGCGCGGGTGGCCCGCGGAGAAGGTGGTTGTTGGTCTCGTTACGACGCCTGAGAATGGGCCTGGGTGGGTGCCGTTCGATACGCTGACTTCGACGTTAGCGTTGTTAAGGAGCCAGTTTCCGGGGTTTGGGGGCGTCATGGGATGGGAGTACTTTAATGGCTTGCCGGGCGGGACGAAACGCCCTTGGGAGTGGGCGCAGAATATGACGAAGTTTTTGAAAGGTGGTCCGGCTGAGGGCGTGCAAGATGCCGGTGCCGCCAGTTCTAGAGGTGCGAAGACTGCTGAGATAGATCCGGACGCGGAGACGGGGCCGAGTGCTGAGGTTCCGCAGAATTTCGAATACTACTCTGATGGTCTAGACGGGGGTGATGATTGAGTTGAGAATAAGTCCAAAGCCAGACTGTATTCATGCTTTTTGGGATGAGAGAATGGCTACTTGCGAGCGCGCTTAAGAGGATATCGGCTATGCGCTCACCTGATTGACACCATTCTCACATCCCAAGTCGCAGTTTCAGGATTGTAAATGATCCAGTGACTTAGAAGCGTTAACTGGTAAATGTGAGATGTAAAGCCAATTCTCGAGCTTAAATATCGTCTGAATCACGTAGCCAGTCATAGTTAACATGAGATGGCCAAGGGCGTGTTATGGCCTGTGACAGTTTTAAAGGGGGCTCACAAGCTAGTGAAATATTATAGCCGTAATTCTGATTGGATGCGTTACACAAACTGGCACGACTCGAGGCTACTCACGTCGATGCGTGACACGTCTACCTATGTGGCTCTGACGGAGTTCAAGCAAACATCTCTTCCACGAATAGTACATATTCTACTTTGAACTTCAGTATGATTCTTAGGGTTCGGAAATGTCTACCCTTAAACAACCTATTATTCTCATACTTTTACCAAACTGTCAAACTGCTGATACATATGGCGCAAAAAGAACGGCCAGAGCCTCCTTATAAGGAGAAACTTACTTTGGTTGGTGGTATTATCCATTATTAAAGCGTCTTGTATAGTAGAAACTAAAAAGTATTGAAGGGGAAGATACTCATCGCTATGGATCGAGAGTCCAAGGGGAAGGATAAGAGCCATTCCGAGAAACGGGAAGACGGTAACGAATCCCGAGCCGCTCGGATTGCTAGGAAGTTAGCGGAGGGTCGGCAACTTGCAGGCCGAGTCAAAGATAAACTTCCAAGCATTGACACCTCCAAGTCCATTAAAGGGGTAAGTCGTTTTCCTAACGACGTTACCATGATTTCTTACTAAATATTGAAAAGGATATTAAGACAATTATCAACGATACTACTAAGCGTGGACGATCGAGGTTATCACAGTTATCAAGCGGTAGCAGCAGTCGAACGTCAAGTATCTCAGGAATAGGTGAACTATTCAAGAAGCGCGTGAATATTACCAAAGTGAAACAGGACGCCAAGCCGAAGCAGAAAGATCCTCTTCACCAGTGGATGGTCGAAAACTCCGGAGGCGTTCTGAGAGAGAGGGGCTGATCTGCTGGAGAGTTAATCTCATGGGAGGAACTTGGCCGAAGACCTCGGCGACTAATACATCCGAGGTGTGGCTTGCGGTATATTGATGGGCGTTCTCACCGAGCGCCACGAGGCGTTAGGCGTGGGGGTACTGGATGGTTCTGCATTGATATCATAGCGACTGGTTGGTGAGGTATGCATGTTATTATTACTTTTCTTTTCCTGAAACGGCACGATATGTAAGCTCTCAGTGAACTTCGTGATTTCGGCCATTTTCAACTCTCCCATCGATGGGAATATCCTTAGAAGCTAGGTAGGTTTGGTGTTTGGGCACTGGAGTATTTCCCAATACATCTACTGTGATGTGAGTGATCCTATGGATGCGAGCAAAATGGAACTACGACGGAAGATAACCGCCCTCGATTACGAAATATGTACGGGTAGGTAATCTCTATATGGCTGAATAATTTGACGAGGCGTGGTTCTAATAATTAAGCGGGCGCTTCTCATGTCCCACAATCAGAGATCGATCGCGGACTTCTACATGGGAGACCCCCGTTTCATTAGGATCAGCCCCGTAAACAGTGGCTTGTGCACAATTCTTCAGGGGGTGTTTGCCATTCTTCACGCGTTTTCTTCCCATACCTACTAAAATAAGAATTTTAGTTATAGGTGATATTTGTCCCCTCGTCCATTAGACTTAGTCAACCGGATCTGAACCTCCGATAGAAATCATGAACGACCAATCCGACGTTGAGTCCGAAACTCCAATTGATCCGTTTGTTGATCTAAAGCTTCGCCTATTGACGTGCCTCGATGGCATTCAGACTACTGGGAATGTCGCTGCTTCCAAGCACTACGAGTCATTCGTCAACCCTGGTTTGATGGTTGGTGATACCTTGATACCACTGCCGTTAGTGCCTCGGGATGCCGAGACAATTAAGAATGCGTCTAGACAAGCTCCTTTTGGTAGGGGCGACGAGGTATGTATATTCAATATTTATCTTCTCTGCTCGCTCCGATGTGAAGGATAACACACCAGTAGTCTTATTAGTGTGGTTTCAAAGACGTGATATCAGTCTTCACTCAAGTGTACCCTAGTTCTAGAAAACGAGGCCACTGACTCTAGATACTCCAGACCGTGGTAGACACATCTGTGCGCAATACATGGGAGCTAGATCACACCCAGTTCAAACTCACAAACCCTGACTGGAAAGCTTATATCCTCTCGTTGATGACTGATGCTGGAAAAAGCCTGGCTATACCCCAAATGAGAGCAGAGCCTTATAAGCTCCTGTTGTACGAAGAGGGTTCTTTTTTCAAACCTCATAAGGATTCCGAAAAATCTCCCGGGATGATGGCAACAGTGGTAATCTGCCTCCCCTCCAGGCATGATGGTGGCAGCGTCCATTTATCTCATGGCGGCAAGAAGTACACCTTTGAGACTGATAAGACGTCCGATTTCAGTCTAACAACTCTCTCCTGGTTCTCAGATGTTACGCACGAGGTCAAGCCGCTAAGATCTGGATATCGCCTAGTATTAACATATAACATCATCCACTCGGACGGCCTCCGTATGTCTGCCAGCCTAGTTGGGTCACAGTTGGAGCAGCTCCGTACGATCCTTTCCGGGTGGCAGTCAACACTTGAACAGGGGCCTGGTAAGCTGGGTAAGCTGATATACAAGTTGGAGCACAAATATACACAATCAAGTCTGGCGTTGAGCAATCTTAAAGGTCGGGACCAAGCAGTTTGTCAGAGCCTATATGAGGCTGGCTCAGACTGTGGTTTCACGATATTTCTTGCTAGGTTGAATCGAGAACATAGTGAAGAAGTAGACGAGTACTGGGATGAGGACCTAGAAGAATACACACAGCTCGAGCAAATCAAAACGTGCAATGGGTGCGATATCCACACTTCCGAGTCCGTTGAAGAGAAAGACATCCTAGGCCAAATATGGAATCGAAGAGCAGACAGTGTTTTGGAGGGTGATTATACCGGAAACGAAAGTACGACACCGACACTTCGCTATCACGATACAGTGAGTCTCCTTATGGTCAGGTTCTGATGAGTGAGTCGAGTCCGGACCAGCCCCATTGACGCATATGCTTCTAGGTCCTCGTTATAGTACCCACACAACAACTTCCCGCCTTCATCTACGCGCCAGAGCCTCGCGGCTGTATGAACATAGTCTCTCAGGTTCTGAATGACCGACCAAACGACCATCTTCTCCAGACGTCGTCTCTCTTTGATTCATTAGCGATCTACGCTAAACGTGGCGTATTCTCCGGCACGTTCTTGCATGACCTAATGTCCATAGCGATAGAGTACGAATGCAAACCATTGTATCGAGCCGCCGTTAGGTCGCCGCTGAGAGTTAAAGATGAACCGAGGAAAGTGTTGGAAAAAGCAGTTCAACTCTTCAAAGAGAATATTAAGCATGATCGTGAAGAGCCAAACTGGGATTTCTGGTATGGATACCTCTGCACTATATATGACCTCAATGGCCCTAGTCTAACCAGCCTATAGGTTTGGTGATTTGCTCAACAGAGGAGCTAAGAAAAATCTGACATCCTTACAGGCTATCATGGTGCTGGTTGAAGATCTCATTCAAGGAGAGGGACTGGAAGATCTTATACCATCTTTTAAGGATTGGAAGAAGACAATCCAACATAAGATGATTAAGTCGAAGGGAGAATTAGACATGAATGATCACGACTTTTTAGTTTGCCAGCTATTCAAACGATCAAATGATCCTGAATGGATGACTTGGTGCGTATAGCCATTACATTAAAGATTAGATTCTGACTCGGGCTGATTTTCTATGCCAACTAGGTTTGTATCAATTCTAACAAATGGTGGCTCCAAGCAACTCATCTGCGCTATACTGCGAGTAATCTATGACAAGCGCGAGGATAATACACTCACGAACCCTCAAGACATCTACCGGTCTATTCTAGACAAATGCACAAAGAAGTTGGCTTTAGAAATCGGAGATTTCCCGGAGTCTAATTATATCACCGGATTTAATGGACCTCATGGACCTCTAGGCGAAGCAGCTTCAACTATTCAAGGCGTCGCCAATGTCATTGATCAATGTTTTCACATGAGAATGACTAACCAGGCGGCTGCGCTCCTTGACATGAGCTGTATCTATATTCGCGAATCCTTCTCGACAGCAAGAGCTCAGTCACTTCCCGGTCCTAAGGTTGTACGGGATTTCTTATTGTCCCTGATAGCAACGCTGCAGAAATATGAGGCTGACCCTTCCGAACTAATCGAAACTATGTTTATAACCCTCCTTCGTAAAGTCCTCGTCGCACAGGCGCCGAAATGCCCGAAGCCTCCTCGTGGCTTCGCACACAAACCTAGGCCACCATGTTCTCGGACCACAGATATCAGTGCTTGTAACGACTGCGCTGAACTCAACGCCTTCCTCAAGAACCCGAAGATTGACACATGGGAAGTTCGCGTAGCTCTGTACAGGCAACGCCACCTAATGGAGCAACTCCCGGAGAATTTATACAAATGCACGAGTATGAAAGCGCCACAGAGATTGCATGTGTCAAAGTTGGGGAAGGAGTATAAGGAGGAAATGAAGGAGTACAAAAGTCGCCTTTTGACCTTTGAGGATAATGTCCGGGCACTACGATGCGACTTCGTGGAGTTCCTGCTGGGGAAAGAGCTCTACGAAGAGCTTGTCATGCTGAAGAATATACCAGAATCGGACGGCTCTAAACAGGTCAGACGTGCGGATAAAAGGAAAGCTCAAGATGAGCTAGAAGGTTCAAGTGCTTCGAGACCTAAGATTGTGAATTGAATTAGGCGATTCGAGTATAATTGGATGGAAGAAAGAATTGGAGATTGTATTATCATTTACTAGGCACACGTAGTATATAGTATGTTTAACGTCGTTATGTTTGGCCTGTTTGGCCTGTGCATCTACATTTATTACGCAAGGGAAGAGATATGTTGAATGCATCGTGATACAAGAAAATAGCAGGAAAGAAAAAGAAGGATAAACGCCTTCCAGGCCCAGCCTAAGATCTGTGAACCGGCTCTTAGCTACTGCGCCCCCGCTATTAGGTATTTCTTTGCCACCTCTTTTCGAGGCCCGGAGGATGTGCAATCTCTGGGAATCGAACCCTAGACCATCCCCATTTCAGAGGAGTCGTTAAAGCGGGAACAATCAGGTCTCTGTGACACCAACACCAACCAACCCTAAGGGTATGTTAAAGGCCGTTGAAGAAGTGCCGCCGGTATGGAAATTTAGGACCTTACCATACTATTTAAACTTTACTACGGAGCTGGTGACTGAATTGACCACCTGACGACACTGTGCACGATGTTTTTGGGGTGGAGTACATCGGTACCTAGATAGTATCCACTAGGCGCCTAAGCAACCAAGAGGTATTCAATACTGCAGAGCATTTGTCGTTGCTACTATATCATAATATCTCAGGTGTACGTTCATGTCGTATTACCTGAAACATAGATACACGGCCATTTTGCAAATAAAGGGGCATAAATGAGCCTCAATTCAACCCCTTAATGACACTAATAGTCTTCGATCGCCCTCCCAAACGCCCCAGCCATATGCTTAATACTTATGCAAACGAAAACACATATCAGCACGACGTATCGTACTAACCCATTCATAAACGCCCATTCCTCCTATCCTCCGCTCTCTCTTGCCATCACCTCATCCCCCCAAAAGCACGATCAAGCTCTTCTCCCTGATCAACAGCCATCTCACTAATAACTGCACTCCCACCTGCATGCCCTCCTCCTCCTGCTCCTCCCTGAATGCTCATCTCAGCAACCAACCCCGCAACCTCAGCCTCCCCCTCCCCCATCTCCTCCAGCCCCCCCAAGCCCGACCCAGGCCTTCGCTCGGGCTGCAACAACCGCGCCTCACTATCCAACCACCCGGGGGCCACACGCCTCTTCTCCGCCAACTCCCTCGCGCGGATCCGTTCCTCGAGCTCGCGTAGCACGCGCTCCGATTCGGCCTGCGTGGTGGCGATGTGGGCGCGCAGGGCCTCGCACGAGGCTACGATGTCGTGGGGGTGGGCGGCGTGGCCGGACGGCGCGACGACGTATTTGGGTTTCTGGGCGCTGTTGTTGGCGCCTGTGACGCCGGAGATCGGCGGCGGGAGCGTCGATGGCATGGTTTTGTAGGTGTATGGCAGGGTGGCGGCGGTGGGGAGGGAGACGAAGGGGGAGACGGTTAGGGGGACTTGGGCGAGGAGGGGGTGTGTGCCTGGGTGTGTTAGCGATGGGATGTGAGTGTGTGATCGTGGTGAAGAGACTTACGGTCGTCGCGCATTGTGACTATTGCTTTGCCAATGGGTTTTATTGATAGTACAACGAATAATTGTATATAGAGACGTTCTGAGTTCTGTTGTCTGACTTGACTTGGTGCTTGAGGTTAAGGTAAAGGTGATGGAGTTACTGACGGTTCTTGGCAGCTGTCATGACCTACGTTTCGTATCGATAAGAGCTGGGTACCTCGATAAGCCCCTCCAACCCACTGTATTTTTCCAATTAGTGGACTTCGTAGGCTCATAGCTCTTGCTTTCACACCTTAACTCACCTCAAATCAAGACTCGACAGAGAAGCGTCGTTCAATCTCAGCCTCGACTATTATTCTTCGGAATATCATTTGAAATATCACAATTCAATAAGAACTCTCATAGTTCTTAGTCATCACAGTTATTCAAACGGCCATGTTACCTCCAACCGTTATTAGAACATGCCCTTCGGCAGACAACGACTTTCAGCCCTTGAGTGAATACCAAGCTCAAACTCCGGAAACATTTTTCGACGGTAAGCCAATTCTGTATTACCATGATGAAAATGTGAAGGCATGGGTCTCCGCGGAACAACACGAACGGCTGTACATTTTTTCCAAGCCATCTGATGACGCCAGTACGCCACCAAGCCCTTCCCCACCGGAGTCCTATGCGCTGGAAAACAACGGCGGACAGCACTTGCGAGAGGAGAAGGTCGAGGCGTTTGTCGCATCGAAGTAAGCATCATTCATATTTACTGAGAAAAACCAATGGTCTAATACAATTTCTATAGCAAATTAATCCTCTTTTCTCATCAGAGCGGGACTGGTATCGAAATACCATATCCTGCCATCACACTTCACGCCATCAAGAACTTCCGCCACGTGGAGAAACCCGACGATGTTTCATTCAAGTTCATCGGAGTCTACATGCAAATTGATTTCCCAGGCTCAGAAGAAGAGGATGATGAAGGCTCTGATCCCATTGAACTTACCCTTATTCCCTTCAAGGCATTGCCTAAGGAACAGTCTTCTACAGAGACCCCGGCCGTCGACCCGGTAAATAGCGAAAGGGCTACAGCCCTGTTCAACCAAGTATCCGCATGCTCGAACTTGCATCCCGATCCCCAAGACGAAGAGGACGAGGATGAAGGAGAAGATAGCTTTGATCGCATCGTTTTTGAAGGAAATGCGGAGAGTGAGGCTATTGAAGGGTTACCTGGTGCTTTTCGAGGAGACGTCAACGGTGGTCTTCCACCTCCAATGCCGGGAAGCTCTGGTTGGATCACCGCCGAGAACGTCAATGAATACTTCGATGAAGACGGCAACTGGATTGGAGAAGATGGCATAAGTGGTGAACTTGGAGATGGAGCAGGCCGTGTCCGAGGACGTGAGGAAGTGGAGGAAGATGGCGCGGATGGTCAAGTGAATGGCGATGATGTTGATTCCAAACGCCCACGAACCGAATAAACGAGCCGTAGGTAAAAAGACCCCACCCGCATTTTCTAAAGTTCAGGCATATGTACATCAATTGAATACATTTGCTCAATAATCCATATGAATCAAGCTTCTCACTATAGTAAGTCTAATAACTTATTTCCCAACTAGAAATTATGTTTATTAACTTATTATCAGCCGATGTTAGATACCCAAGGAAGCTCAATTAAAAAAATTGACCCATAACCCCAACCCCAATAATCAAGTAATTCGAGACCCTAGTGGATGTTGTACAAGAGACCTTATAGCGATCAACTCCCTCCGTGCGCCTAAAAGATTGTACCGGGATGCCCAAGTCAGGCCAAGGTAGCAAAATATATAACGAAGATAAAAGGTATCAGCAAGCTGTTTACATGACAAAAGAAAAGAAAGATACAACCTTCCTCCTCTTAATAGTGGTAGTACAAGTCATATCTCGACTAATCCTTCAGGAAACCCTCTCTATCATACAAGCTTTCAACGCTCGCTCGCTTAACCGTCGTCTCTTCACGCCTCAACTTCGTGGTATGAGTCCGAAGCCTTTCAGCATATTTATTAGGACTCCCTCCACCACCACCAACACTCTTCATCACATCCACCCCCTGCAACACAACCGTCCCCCTCCGTGCCCTCGACACACTCGCCCTACGCACCGGACTATCCCGCTTAACCGTCCCGTGCACACTCGCTCTCACATTCCCACTCCCACTTTCGTCCGTAGGACTCTTCAAAGCGCCCCCAAGCGCGAGATAATTCTTCCCCCCACCGCTCTGCCGTCCGGGACTAAACCCGCCGCCCCGCATAAGCGGCACCGTGGCGCTGGCCGTGCTCTGATCGCTCATGATGCTGACCTGGCTATTCATGCGCCTTAGCTCCGTGATCGCCGCCGACATGCGCACGCTTTTCCCTCGCTTCACCGTCAGCGATCGCATCGGCGGTACCCGGTCCTCGTCTTGTGAGTACAGGGACCCGTCTGACGGCATGCTTCGACGGGGTTTTAGTGGGGAGCCTGGGGGTGGCATCATTATCGTGGAGGAGGAAGTAGAAGTAGAGGTGGTAGAAGTAGTGATGGTGGTGGCAGGGGGTTGGTGCGCTTTGGGACTTGGGTGAGGGCGGATCTTTTCGATGGCGCTTTCGTCGTAGGTGGTGTAGGACGGCATGCGGAAGCCGACGCGTGATTCCCGGCCGGAGGTCGAGGGCATGCGGCTGGGGAATTGGGGGGAGTTGGAGCACCGCGGAGTTCGCTCGTCGGTTCCGTCGATTTGCGATTCGCCGTGCGTGTATGTGTAGCTGTCGTACACGGACGATAGGCCGGCTTCCGATATGGCGGGACTGGGTGCGCGCTTGGGGTTGCTGGGGGAGTTGAGGATGGATCGGGGCGACGGCATCCCGTTTCGGCGGACGGGCGAGGGTGTCGGGGTTTTGTCGAATTGGCTCTCTTGCGACGTTTGCCTTGGGCTTGGAGAGTGTTTCGAGTCTGATTTTCTCCGCGGAAAGTCTGCGGGTAGTGGGGAGAACACTTTCGATAGCCGAGCTGGGTTCCGAGGCGTTACTTCTACGGTGAACGGATCGTCCTTATCGTTCGAAGTGTGCACCATGAAAGACGGCCTGCTCTTGGATAGGTCTACGGATCTTCCGTTCTGTCGCGAGGCGGGCCGCGATGTGGGTGTGTTGTTGGGGACAACTGTCCCGCCCAGGGTTCCGCGACGAATGCGTAGGGGTGGCGGGATGTCGTCGTCATCAAACTTGCGCGTTGGACTCTTCGCTACGTCCGTCGCTCCTGAGTTACGGTTTGACTTAAGCATGCCGAATGCGGAGAGAACCTTGTCCGGAGTGCGTCGCGGCGTGTGCGCCGGGCTGCTTCCGAAAACTAGGTCTCCGGCCGGCGGGCTGCGGATCGACGCCTCTTCCATGCTGTAGAGCGTCGATAAGGCAGATGACATGGTGCTACCGTTGGAAAATGGTCGAGCTTGCTGTTTCTGTCCTTGAGGGCTGGGGGTTGGTTCATTTGACCTGGTGACCCGGCTTGGACTTGACAGGGCAGTTCGTACTTCGCCAAAGGATTCTCGTCTAGGAGCGACGAGACTATCTGGCTCCGATATCATCGATTGTTGCGATATCCGCGGATTGTGAGATGGCTGTCGAGAATGTCTTGGCGTCTGCATTTGCCGTTGAGGAGATTGGTTCTTGGGAGTGCAACCTTCTAATTCTGCATACGACATCGTTGCCGGCGCGCTCTTATGGCTCTTTACAGGACTGACGTCTCCGCTATTCGTGGGATCGTAACCATAGTCTATTGGTTTTCCATCGTGATAATATTGGCCATTCATTGGTCTTCCGGTGGAATATGGAGTGTATGGCATATACGGCGTCATCAAGGTCTGCCGTCTTTCACTCCTATGTCCGTCCTGAAGCCTTTCGGCGGTCATGCGCAGTATCTCCGTTAATTCTGTATCCGTGGCACTGTGGTTTAATACTGGCTTGCACCATGGTTGCTGCCCCTTGCTCTGTTGACCATTCGTCGGTGCAGGTAGACGTGACGTGCCTGCTAATTGTTGCGCTGCTTGGAAAGAGACCCTGTTTCTATACCTTGGATTATGGACAATATCCGGCGGCGACTGGGCTGGGTTGCTAGATCCGGAACCAGGACTGATTAGATCGGTAGGGCCGTATGATCTCTGGGGACTGGGATACATCTGTTGCTGTTGCTGCTGACGGTTTGGACTTGGTGTCGTCGTGTAGGAAAACCGAGCCCCCTGCTGAGCATCCCTGATGCTTTGCTCCGCGGGACTTTCAACAGGTGTCTCGTATTGCTGTGGCGCCCCCGGAGGCGTCTCGGTACAAGGAAGTGTAGGGCTAATCTCGCCCATCCCGCTCCTCGTCGACAGTCGGCTCAGGGAACGGCTGAGCCCGCCGTCGAACCAGCTCACCATGCGCCTATGCTTCTGCTTCGTGCGCTTGGGCGACGTGACCGTTGGCCCGTGTAACGCATCCTCGTCAATCCATGATGTCTTGCGCCGGTGAGTGTACACGCCATACCCACGCTGCTTCTCCGGGTCCCGCGACTTGCTCAGCGTGATCTGACTCTGGTTCTGGCTTTGACTCTGGTTCGACGTATCGACGCTGCCGCGTCTACTCCCGCTCCTACTGTCGTCCCCGATCAAGCTTAAGCTGCCCTGACGAGTCCGCGTAGGCGACACCACAGTGAAGCTGGAACGGCTGCTCTCCTCTGGGAAGATCTCCTCTTCGTTAGCGTTGTCTTTGTCGTACTTGGTGACTTGGCCGATAATGCTTCTCTTTCGTAGGCGTTTAGGCCCGGACACTTCTACGACCCCAGATTCGACCGTATTGCCGAAGGCCGAGTTGGACGTGCGACGTCGCGTTGTTCGCCGCGCGAGCTTGACGAGGATGCCTGCGACGACGAAGAAGAGGAGTGCGGCGCCACCGATAGCGATTCCCGCTATGGCGCCTGTGGAGAGAACAGCGTCGGAAGGGGAGACCTGTTGTCTCCTAGTGTTGTTGGACATTGTGTAAAGTGTATATTCTGTGATTTTCTGATTCTAGGTTGCGATTCCCTATTCCTGGCCTGTGTGCTCGCGCTTAAGATGAAGCGTATTCCGAATTATCTCGATGTCGACGGCTGATTAGCATACTATTTGGCGACTCGTATAATTATCCCGAAGGAGCAAGGACGCCGTGAACTTTCACATTAGACTTTCTTACCTAGATACGACAGCGAGAGTGGGAGACAAGAGGAAAGGAGCACGATGCCGATAGATGAGGATTTCCCGCAAAACAAAACACAATCCGACGGTAAACACAATCTACACCCTCGGAATGCGTCATTAGAGGCCTCAAATCTCTCGTTGGAATGCGTTGCTATCTCGGTGTGCGTGCTGAGTGTGCTTGGGGAAATACTCGCATTCCAGAGGGCATCATTGCCATCCCAGACTTCTGAGACAAAAAAATGCGGGAAATCCTATTCCGCACCAATCTACCGAGGTAAGCAAGGTGATTAAGATTGAGATAGCTCATGATATACTCTGCTAGAGGCGTTAGCTATTAAACCTATTAAACGGTACTGCATTGAAATAGCGTAAGACTATCGCGCCACCAAGTAAGAAAAATCATCTCGATAAATAAAGCAATCACTACCTAACTAACGCAAGGTGTAGAAAGAGAAGCTATCCGTAGATGACGAACTCGAACGTGCAGACGAAGCAATAAAAAAATGAGGACGATGTCACTAGTCGTTAAAACGAATCTCAGACTGATCACGGGGGACGAATGACTAGTTTGTTCATGAATGTCATTGAATTTTCGAGATTGCTTTTTGATGCTTGTAACCTCAAGGCCCAGGGAAATTCGATAGATCTCTTGCCGGAAGAGATACACGCCCAAAATCGAATCATCTCCTAGGCCATGCATGTTTGTACGTTTCAACTTTGCAAACAACTCGCCACCCTATTGTTCGTTAAACGCCTAGATATGAATCCCTTTATGCAATATTTCGCCAGTCGAGACTGGATTTGTATTGCGTAGAGAGATGTATGCAATCATTTCTGCATCGATGACTTGTGCTCCACCGCGTATGTCCTTGCTTCTCCGGAGAGAAGATCCCCCAATGTACTGAAAAGGTTTCCGGGCGAAACGGAATCAGACCCTGAAACATGATGCAAAATTTATCGCCAATTCTCATCGACGAGAAAATATTTCCACCGAAACGAATAGAAGTGAATGGATTGGTTGATCACTTTATGATCGTCGAGCATGGTGTTGGTGTCGCCATAAGTGTCTCTCGCGGAGTCTTCGGGCAGAGATTGCCGATTCGGATGCCACCGTCACGGTAGTAACAGAATCCTCCGTTACATACACAACAGGCTCCATCCAGACTATCTCTTCGACTACGCCAGCATTTGTGACCGTCTGGGTGCTAGCAACTTCGTAGGACACGCCAGGTTGGGAGGTAACGACGGGAGCCGAAGTTGTTGTTGGTACGGGCGGTGCGGAGCTCGAAATAGCGCTTGATGATGTTTGAGCGGCCGGCATACCGAGAGCATTGAAGGCCGCAGACGATGAAGTTGCCGCCGACTCAATGAAGGCTCCACCGGTGGGGAGGTTAAGCGAGCTCGTGCTAGATGTGGTTGCGACAGATGAGGTGACTGGCGCAACGCTTGAAGATGGAGTTGCTGAGCTGCCACCAAAGACACCACCGAGCCAGCTGGTAGCAGCTGAAATCGCAGAGTCGATTGGGTTACCAGCGCCGGGAGTAGCAGACTGAGGACCAGATTGGATCGCAACGTTACCTGGGAGATTCTTCAAGTCGTCTGCGGCGCCGTTCTCCTGAGCCAACGCTACGGGCACGTCGAACTCGCAAGTATTCTGCTGTGCCTCGCTCTGGAGGGGAGTAGGGTTTACGAAGAGAGGACAGTCCCGAATGTCACCTGAGTCATTCGTGCAGGTGTTAATAGCTTCCTGCAAGAAATCAGGGTTCCAGCCAGCCATGAAGTCACCGTGGTAACCAAATCCTTTCATTCTGTTAGTTATAATTACGAGGATTGAAAAGCGAGGAGCTTACCTGTCGGATCGCCGTTAGAAACAACGAACTGTCCCGATCGGCCCTGGAACTGCTCCGCATTGGTGTTCCAGATAGTTTCGTAGAACAGAGTGACTAGGCGCTGCGGATGAGTGTCAGGGCAGTCACCGTTTCCAACCAAGCTAGGATATGCCACATGGCTCTTGTGATCCGTCGCCGATGGTTGGCCGTTCCAGCATGAAGGGAACATCAATTCAATACGGAGACCATCAGGGCAGTTGCCATCAAGATAGGTCTTCTCAGGCAAGTAATGACGGTACAACGAGGCCTCAGGAGTCTTCTTATAGTCAAGACAGTTGAACCCGATGGCTCGTTGCTCCAGGTCATCTTGGCCAGTCTGCTTGAGTGCAGCCCAGTTAGATTGAGGGGGGTCAGGTGATTTCGGATCGCCGACAGTATATGCTCGACGGTAATTGCTACCAGCAACCATCTGGAATCCGGCTGGGAAGGCGGTCACATTATCTCCACGTAAGAGATAATAGCTGTCATTGATGTTAGTGTCTACATATTATTTTCTATTGTTGACTACCAACATGGCAAAGGGGCTAGGGACGATATGTAGAAGATTGAAAGTGATGAACTTTTCACAGGCCTTCGAAAGAACTGGAAGAACGATGAAGTAAATATTTAACTTACGCTAGCATGCCGCCAACCTGCGGGACAATCTCGAACTCGTTCGTTGAAGCATCCTGGAAGTAAAGCGCAGGAGTCCAATACGCCGACTTATCTTGGGAAACGGCGCAAGAGGTGCAGTTGCCACCCATCAGATCATCGTAAGTTGCAGCAAGATTGAAACCTAGCGATTGGGTTAACAAACAGTTGATAAGATATGCACATTGCTTTCAAAAGGAATGCACATAGAAGTATTCACAAGATGATTAGAGCACTTACCAGAGGACCCATGAACGGTATGGATATGAGGCGATATCTCACCTAGATCCATGATGGGATCAATACGAGCTAGACCTGTGCGGCCTCGGCACTCCATGCGCCAGAAAGCCGACACATGAGTGACGGCGCTCGCGAGAGCGAGGGTAGAAAGAACCTTGGATGCCATTGTTGAGAATTGGTTTACCTGGTCGAGGGAGTAAATGTCGGCGACGTTGCAAAAGTGTAGCGCAAGCACGGTTCACAAAATGGCAGGCTATGGTTGTTTGGATGAAATTTTGGAAGGAGGCGCGTTTGAAAGTTCGTCGAGATAGTGCGGCTCGAAAATAGGGCGTATCCAGTTCACTTTCCTTAGTCTGTCCTTGCTTGGTCGTTGACAAACACCGAGTGTCAATGATCAGGCGGAGTGCAACTTCGGTAATGTGATGTGGGTGATTGGTTCCAAACTTCGCCGGTTCCCTTGTCGATATCGGCAAACCACCGTTGACTCTTGTCGCCCTTTGCTTGAAGTCGTACCTAACGTAACCAAGGCTGTCGCCAATCCCTTCCACCTCGACTCTCCCAAGTCTGATCTTTGTCCTTCCAAGTCTACCCTTGCTATCCAGAGCAGTCACTACACTTCAATATCTGTAGTCGACTTTGCGCGATGGCGGAGATGAATTAAGCGTCGTGAATTATTGATAGATCCCACGATTTGGTATCAAGTATTCTCGGATGATTGGTCCCTCACGAGCTTTCGAGGTTTGTGGTAAATTTCTTGCCTATCACTAACCTCACTAATGCGGGTATCAAAGATTTACGTTTGCTTACTCGTTCGGAGTCGTAGTGAATGCGATCAACACAGGAAAAAAGAATGTGATACTGCCAATAATCTAGATGAGTCTAGACTATTAGTCAATATGAGTAAAGGAGCGTGAGTTGACGATAAATCGCCAGTTGGTATGAATGAGCGGAATGCTTCGGCGGTGATGTGTAAGGGTGAAGACCCGAAGGGAACGAAAGAAGAGACGAAGAGAAGATAGGATGAAGGGGGATGATGAGAAGTAGTAGCGCGTAGAAAGGGCAAAGATCGCGGGAGGTAGGTGGGGACTTGGTCGCATAAGGAGGTTGAGTATCGTGAGACAGCACGGGGTAGGGTAGGTACTATCCGGTACATGGGTACGTCGCTACCCATCGCTACCCTATTAAGCCTAGCCAACTGTCAGAAGGTGAACTTTGTCCTATGTGTACCCCACGATTACCCAAGTAGGTACCTAACTCCACTAAAAGAGTTCATTTAATATATCACTTTGGCTGTATGGGTACCTGTGTACCAAGGTAACTATTCGATAGGTATGGATCTGGTTTTCATCGTGTAATCCCATTTGTATAGTCGCGCACACGTGCAGTTAGGGATATAAATTGATCTTCCTACTTCTCTATCGATATATGATATTCATCAATTTCCTCAAGCCGCCCAAGGCTTGTCTGATAACGGTTGTAAGGTTACGCAATGAAGGGGCTTACTACAAAGCTGGGCAAAATGAAGGCTCGGCTTCGAGAGAAATCCCTGCCAGATCGTCATTCCTACCGACGAAGATTAGGCAGTTTACTGGATTAAGTCAGATCGTCTAGCCTATCAAAATTATATAATCAGGGGTCTTCTTTCCTTATTGGCTAAAAAATTCAGGAACGGTGAAGAACGACAAGGGGGGAGACCCCGCAGGTGCGACGCCCAATTCTCTAAACTCCAATACTATGGGCAAGAACACTTTAAATGCCGCCGCCGCAAACGCAGGTACAACATCCCATCCATCCATCCACCCATCCATTTAAAACAAATCAACTTTAGCCATCAATCGGAGAAAGGCGCAGCTGATGATACGCATCCTGTAGATAACACTAAGATCACACATTATGTAGTGCCAACTGTTCCATACCTCTCAAAAGTTTGCTTTACCGTATGATAGTCGGAGGACATAGTGTAGCATAATACATGTGTAAGTCGCCAAATAAGCTATCTACCGGTTTGCACTGTGATATATACCCCTTTATGACTGTACGCTAACTGTACACTATACTGCCTCTTAAGCTACTAATTCCAAGGTTGCTCGTTTGCAACGCATTTGCAATTTGTGAGCATGTGGATATAGTAGACTCAGTGTAAGCACAGGTTGAGTGCCAAGTAGTAGGATTCGGCTGCTTCTCCGATACTTAAAGTACGTGAGTACCTAGGTTCTATCCCAACATTGAAGCGCCCTATGCCCCCAAGAATTAAATTTCATTTTGCAGGTACCTGCAGGTACTTTGTAGACTGCTAAACGAGAAGAGGGGCAGAAGTTGGGATGGAAAAATTCCAGGCCCATGAAACAGTTTCAGGGATTAAAATACAAGATCAGCCAATCAGAAGCCGTCGCTTTGCCAGACAATTACTTTCTTGGGAATGTAAACGTGGTCTACGCCTAAATTCCCTATGCCAGAGCCAAGACCCAAGACGACTTTCAGACCTAAGAAATATCCTTAAATCTTACATACTAGGTACATAGTAGAGCCTCTTCGATACGTGTTCCATGGCCCATGACCCATGGTTTTCGCAAATGCGACGTAGGACTCGTTCGCTCCGGCCGGCTTCGTATTTTCTACACCGTTCTGACCGTTCTGACCATTCTGGCCGCTGAGTACTTCTGCTAGTGAATTTGTGACAGTGTCACTTTATCTTTGGTTTAACCAAAGTGTCAAGTTTAATTCAATGAATTGTGTACCAAAACCAAAGCACAAGACCTCCTGTCATATCGGTCAATTGTACCGTCAAATACACCCGTCCGAGCGGACCGCCTCGCACATGTACCTTGTCTACTTGTGTACCAAAGATTCGGGCGGGAAGAAAAGATGACGAAATGATCTACCGATGGGAAATTTTCATATACGTAAGGCACACAGTATGATTGGTCGCTTTTTAGCAAATGCTGCTCAGCTCATCACAATTAAACTAAAACGATACAGGGCATACCCTTGGTAATTACTCAGGTTCACCTAGCCTGCCCATCTACTCACCTACGAGGAAGTCTTTCTTTCCCAAATCTCAATAAATGTGACAACCATCTACTTATTGGTATATGCCTAGTATACATGCTATCATCAATTGCGATATATAAATAAGCATCACACTCCATTACATCTATATCCTTCTAGTCATTCTAAATAGGTATATCTATTCTACGAAAATAAGATTTGCATACATTGTTCCTAGGTAGCTTTAATGAGGAATTAATAATGAACATCAGGAAGCTTTCAGGTTTGCGCTGTCATAATAAAGTTAAACATTTAACCAAGCAATAGTTCCCAGGCTGCCCAGCAACTACCCTGAGGCTAGACATACTCTGGTGATGATCACTGCATTATAAAAGGGGGATCATCATCACAAAGGTCCTAAATGTGTATATCGCGCAGGCATGGATCAGCATAGTTGCATGGGACAAGAGAATAATCTCGAGAAACCGGTATCTAACATTAAAGAATAGTAGCCTTGCAGGGCCGCTTCAAATTAACAGTGGAAGTTTTAAAGCTCAATGAAAAGAGTCAGAATAATTATGATATTTTCGTAGAGCAGATGGAGGCTACAGAAAGTGGAAGTGGGAATTTAGCGCGTAGAACCTGCTGCCTGAAAGAAGGAGGGTAAGTGGAAAGTGTGAGCACTGTCAGGTGAGGAAGTGACTCGGTACGTATTGAGCGGGATCTATGCTTGATTACATAATGAGAGGATTATATAATGAACGGCTTAAGCCACACCCGGCGGATGCCGTTAATATTGCCCGTGGTTTAAATACAAGCCACATTTTGACCCATATCTGAGTGGATCATCAAGTCAGTTAAACGAATACCTGGATCTGTTCTGATGCGACAGCCGCATGGGAAACAATTCCCAGAAGAACATCACGGCCGGTGTAGGCACAGAACTAATAATGTGGTATCCTTGATATGACGACATTCCTAATTCCTTCCGCTCAACGATGGATGATCTCTCCGGTCTTGATTGGTCTTCAGCCAACTCTGGCAAAAGCAACAATAAACCTTCAATGAACCCGAAACCGAACCCTATGAACCCACCTTCTTTCTACCCGAGCCTTCGTCCGACCCCATCTCCTCAGCCTTCCGGCCGATCTACGCCCCTCTCCGCCCAGGGCTCCGGCTTCACTGCACCTAAGCCGACTACCTCCAAACCAGCTGCTGATAGCTTCAGTAACCTCGTAAGCTTTAGCGGTGCTAAAAGCAACACCAATCTAAGCCTCCGAGAACGGCAAGAACAGCTTGAGGCTCAGAAACGCCAGAAGGAGGAAGAAGAAAGACGAAAATTACAATCACAATATGGAGGCGGCCAGTTTTGGGATAATATCGGCCAGGGTTCTACGCCCGCATCTCGGACTATCTCTCCCGCCGCTCATTCGATTGGTAGCGGGATAGGGTCCCAGAACGGACATAAAAAGAACGACGACGATGACCTTTTTGCTGCGTTCAACAGAGATACCCAGGTTGACAATGCCAGTCACTTCCCCCCGCCCGCGCAAGAGCAGTCCAGGAAAACTACTCCAGCAAATGGACCTCAACTCGATCTAACATCTGCAAGTGCATGGAATAAGCCCACTGCCTCAAATGGTAACGAGTTCGGTGATGACGATGATCCGTTCGGCTTGAACAAAATGAAAGGTCCATCACAGAGACAACCAACTAATGACGCCGAAGAAGATGACGACTTTCTAGGGGACCTTGGCAAGCCGGTCGACGAAGTACGTCGGAAAACTCAAGCAGCCCAGGCGGCTCAGCCAAAACCGGAACCGGGAAGGCCAATTGAGGATTCTGACTCGGACTCGGAACCTGAAGCACCCCCAAGAGGAGGCAGATCAGATCCATTTGACCAAGCCGTAGCTGAATTGGTTGACATGGGATTCACGGCTGAGAACGCAAGGCGGGGTCTGACGGAAAGCGGTGCAGGTTTAAACGTTCAAGCAGCAGTTGGCTGGCTCCTAGATGATGCTCATAAACAAGCTCGCAATAAGCAAGGTCCTTCAGACTCGGGTACAGAGCGACCGAGAAGGGATGACAACCGTCCTAGAAATCGTGGCGGCCCTGCATGGATGAGCGAGGACCAGCAAGATGATATCCCTTCACGGAAAGAAAATCGATCGCCGGTTTCCGGAGACGATTTCTCAAAAAAGGCGGCAGCCATGAGCTCGAGCTTCTTCAAGACGGCCAACTCTCTTTGGAAGAGTGGCCAGAAACAAGTCCAGAAAGCAGTTGCTGATTTCCAGGAAGGCGGTGATCCTAGTCAACCGAAGTGGATGCGATCCGCTCAACTAGAGAGATCGCATTCGGGAGGGAATGCGTCTCAGACTGCCACTGATGAGGCTATGATGTTGGAGTCTGGTGGACCGCCAGAGAAACAGCCATCTAGACCTACTCAAAGGCGAACTAACGAAGTTCGAGATCGATCTCCGGCTTTGCCGAGTCGACCGGCCCCTCAATCCTCGGCTACACCTAAATGGCAGCAGGCAGCACAACCAAGCGCGCGAGATCCCCGAGCGCGATTAAACAAGCAAGCTATTGAGGATCAGAGCGCACAGGCTTACGTTAGTCCCGCAAGAAGGAAAAAGGCAACACCTCAACCAACACCCCGACCAGAGCCCGAACAGAATCTTCTTTTTGATCAGTCTACTTCATCTAGGCCTCAACGCTCTACTCAATCTCCAGCCCCCGCAACTAAGCCACCTACGCAGGCCCCCTCAAAACCCATTACACCTCGACCATCTGCCCCTACTAGGAAGATACCTAGCATCCCTTCATCGGTTTTAGAAGCTTCTACACGACACCGTTTGGAAGGAACTGCACATTTTAAACGAGGAGACTTCGATGCCGCCCACACGAGCTACACAAACTCCTTAGCTGGCATACCACAATCGCATCCTATTTGCATTATTCTCCTTACTAACCGTGCGCTTACTGCGTTGAAAACTGGCAGCCCTAAGCAGGCTGTCGGCGACGCAGATGCCGCCATTAGTATTATAGGACCTTCCCACGGTGAAGGCGAGAAAGTTTCGTTACCTGACGGTGAATCCCGTGACATGAAAGATCTATATGGCAAAGCGCTCAGCCGGAAAGCAGAGGCGCTTGAACAGATGGAGAAATGGGCGGATGCCGGAAGCGTTTGGCAGCAATGCGTCGAGGCGAGTGTTGGTGGTGCCAATGCTATCGCTGGGCGGCAGCGGTGCCAAAAAGCACTTGCTCCTAAACCTAAACCTACTCCGAAGCCAGCCCAAGCCGTCAAACCTCGACCAAAGCCATCTGCTATATCCGATCTTACCCCACAAAAAAGTTCAGAGGCAGTGCAACGCCTTCGGGAAGCTAACAAAGCGGCCGAAGCAGCCGACGACGAGAAGTTCGCTCTCAGCGAGAAGGTCGATGCAAGAATCGCCGCCTGGCGAGACGGCAAGAGGGACAATCTACGGGCTCTCCTCGGGAGTCTCGATACGGTGTTATGGGAAGGCAGTGGATGGAAGAAGATCGGCTTGCACGAATTGGTAATTGCGAACAAGGTCAAGATACACTACATGAAGGCCATTGCCAAGTGTCATCCTGACAAGGTAAGTTCCTCCTATCACTAAGATGCTATTATCATTCTATCACCACAGCACCATTGCTAACGAGAGTGTCTATACAGCTACCGCAAGACGCAAGCACGGAGGTAAGACTTATTGCCGGCACAGTATTTGCCACTCTCAACGAGAGTTGGGATAAATTCAAAGCCGAAAACGGGTTGTAAATTCGGACAGTGCCTTGAATGCTCTCTCAATGCCATAGAGTAAGGTCATATATCAAATTTCAAAAGAACGGTTATAGAAATGAGAACACGAATTTAGGGTGCGGCACAGCATCCGCCTATACTAATTCGGAATTCCGTGAATGTTGAAGCCATGGCGCGGCGAGTATAAGGATTCCCAGGGATTAAACGAATTCAAACCAACAGTGGCAAGTCGCCTTGGTTTTGAATAGCATCAATCATCCTATTGTTACCCCGGATTCCCTAATTCCGGGGTTTGTCGCGTGGTGCCGTTCCTAGTCAGGCAAGTCAGGATACCGAGCACACGTGTGTATGCGTGTTAGACACCCGGACCTCCTATATTACCCCGGACTATTTTAATGTTGTTGAAGAATTCCCAATTCGTACGAGTACATATAATCGCGCGAGTTTCAACTTTCGGGACGAGTTCCGATCTTATTGATCTTATTATCTCTTTGAAGAGATGATTTATAATGATGAACGCGACGACGAGACAACTTCGAGTCTTTAGAAGTTGCCCATTACCTAAGGCAAGATCCATTATTTCGTCCATAAAAAGTGTCATCGCCGATATAAGACCGCTAGCGAGAAAAATACCCCGGTCGAAGCGACGTCATATCCTGACCATTTTTTCACCAGAGCTCCAAGTTAATCCCTTAGTTACGTCAAAATTTTTCCTTTTCTACTACTCATCCTTGGTTATACCGGTAAGGCATCTTAGTGTACTCGTGCGAAGTCGGGTTACCAGATTAGGAAAGCCGAAGGTGAGTCGTTCCTTTAGCGTCGCCGCCGAAGGCCTTTCTTTCGCATCCATCTAATTCTTACCATGATCCCTACCTAGCAGACCTAGTAGGTGCCGACCGCGACGAATTAGCGTTCAAGTTTTAGTTGGTTCCAGTTAAGTTGCGGGGACCCTGGGGCTTGTTGGAATGGGGAATGGGGGATCCTACTGCCTTTCCGGGGGAGGACCTTCCTAACCCTAGAAGGTGCCACAGAAGAGCCACTTCCCCTACAAATCCACTACCAGTGGTTACCAAAGCCCCTAGGAAAGTTTACCTCTGCAGTTGCAGGTGATTCCCCTAGATGATGAGATCTTACCCGCATCCAATACCGCCCAATTGAACCGATTGATTCTTTCCTGGCCTGAATAATCTAACCCGCAAAATTCCTATCGGTCCCTCCGAATTTAGAACAGGGACATCGGGAAGGAATTATCTTCAACAATTTCTTTTCAAGGCACCGAAAACTTCCAGGATCTCCACATTCCACGACAAACAGTTCCAACACCAACGCCGGGTTCAGGTACTGGACTTCAGGTACATATTACACGCTACGCTATGTACGTAGACCTGTCCGGGTTCGTGACCCCACCAGTAAGAAGACCAGGTTCCAGTTTTATTTCTACTTACTGGTTGGTAACCCCGGCTTCTATACTCTAATGGGTTGGGGTCAAGTTGCCGCCCAGCGAAGCCAGCGGTTTATATCTTGCCTCTTTGACCTCGGGCTTGTTGCTTATATCACCTTTACGTGAAATGATGATACATATATAGGCGTGAATCACCCCTCTTTAGTATATCTTAAAAGTGAAACCCACTTCCTCTGTCCTCCATCGTTTCTTCTTTCTTCTCCGTTCGGGTTTTAAGCTGAGCTGTCTACGAAAGTACCGGTAGACAGGAATCGATACTACCTTGTAGGTAACACTGGACTACCTACCAACCAGCATATGTATGTACGGCGGCCCACATTCTGATCGACATAGGAAAATATAAGAGTCGATTGATGTGCTGATCCTCGTCTAGATTGATCTTACCAGCCTATCTCTCCCATCGGCCTCCGGATCAGCAACTTTCTTATAAAAGATAGTTCGATCATCTCAACTTTCCTCCAAGCTTTGAACATATCATCACAAAGACATCGCTCGTCTTATTTTGTTCACCATGGGGAGATATTTCGGCCTTCGTGGCAACTGGCTCAATTATGCCATAGGTATCATCGCAGGATGCGATTTCCTGCTTTTTGGATACGGTACTTTATCTCCGTCGCACATAAACGACATTCAAGAAACCTAACATGTCCTAGATCAGGGTGTAATGGGTGGAATCCTCACCATGCACCAGTTTCTTGAGGATTTTCCAGACATAAACCCGAACGGCGCACCAAAAGGTTCTGTTGAGGCAGCAAGGCGATCCTCTAATCAGGGAATTTCCGTTGCCGCGTATAATTTGGGATGCTTTGTCGGTGCTGTCACCACCATTTTCATATCTAACCCGCTCGGTCGGAGGCGCATGATTATGCTCGGTACTTCCATTATGGTAGTCGGCGCTATCTTGCAGGCCAGTGCTACGACCCTCCCTCACTTCATTATCGGCCGAATTATAACCGGTTTCGGAAACGGAGGCAACACCTCAACTATTCCTACCTGGCAGTCCGAGACTTCGCGCTCCCATAAACGAGGCAAGCTGGTCATGATAGAAGGTGCACTAATCACTTGTGGTATCATGATCAGTTACTGGATAGACCTGGGCTTCAGTTTTATCGAAAACAGTAGCATTGCATGGCGATTCCCTCTAGCCTTCCAGATTGTCTTCTGCTTGTTCATTCTAGCTTTTGTTTGGAACTTGCCTGAGTCCCCAAGATGGCTGATCCTAAAGGATCGCGAAGAAGAGGCCCTTGAAGTTCTCGCTGCGCTAGCCGATGCTTCCCCCGATGCCAAGGAGGTGAAGAACGAATTCATAGCCATTAAAGAGACTGTCATCGAAATGTCCAAGGGTACTTTCAGCGACCTATTCACTATGGATAAAGACCGGTATGTCGGAATATTACGCCTATCTATGACTTAGTGGCGCACTGATGCTTACGCCATGTAATATGTAGGAACTTTCACCGAACTCTACTTGCTTTTGTCAACCAGATGTACCAGCAAATCTCCGGCATCAACCTCATCACCTATTACGCCCCTGTGATCTACAGTGGCTTGGGCATGAGCGATTTCATGGCCCGGCTTCTCGCTGCTATCAACGGGACCGAATATTTCCTCGCCTCATGGCCAGCCGTATTCCTAGTTGAGCGTGTCGGCCGCAGAAAGCTTATGCTTTTCGGAGCTACTGGCCAGTCCATTAGTATGGCCATCCTAGCAGGTGTAAACTCGCGACCGGACAATACTAGTGCTCAAGCTGCCGCTGTGGCTTTCCTATTTATTTTTAACACCTTTTTCGCTATTGGTTGGTTGGGAATGAGTACGTACTCCTAGGTCCCCTATCCGCTCCCAAGATCTCCACTTTTTCTTTTTCTTTTTAAAAGACACACATTGCCTGTTACTCGGAGATTTTGTCTGAATAGATTTAACTAACTCATTTCCCGTAGCTTGGTTATACCCCGCGGAGATCACAACTCTCCGGACCCGTGCGCCGGCGAACGCGCTATCGACGTCGTCGAACTGGATCTTTAACTTCCTAGTAGTGATGATCACTCCGATCGCATTCAACAACATCGGGTACCAGACGTACATCATCTTCGCGGTGATCAACGCGTTCATCGTGCCGACGGTGTACTTCTTCTTCCCCGAGACGGCGTACCGATCGCTCGAGGAGATGGACTCCATCTTCCACAAGGTGAAAGGCGGCAAGGGCTACTTTACCGTCGTCCACATTGCCGAGAAGGAGCCCCGCCGGTACGGAAAGAACGGCGAGCTTCTCATCGCGTACGAGGAGACGGAGGAACACAAGGCCCACGTCCCCCACCCCGAGCACCGCGAGAACGGAAGTGGGTCCGCGTCGATCAACGACACGGAGAAGGCACAGGGAGGTATGTTTATTGAGAATAGGCCGGGTCAGTAGGGGGGGTTGCTTGCGCACTTGTGACTTCTTTAAGATACCTCGCTCTTTGATTTTTTGGATTGGGATAGGGTTTGGGGTGAGTTGGGTTGGTGGAATTTGACGACCGTATATAGGCCTTATATTAGGGTACGTCTAGGATGGAGATTGAGATGTACGTATCGGTCGTCTTTTTGCTATAGATATCCGACATTAAATACATACTAGAAGTATGGACGAATTGGAAATGGGTATATTTTCTCAACCAAGATATTTGTTTGGTGTGATGATCTTTGTGAAGTTGTTCGGTTTAAGTATGCTTCAGGGGCTGCCCCATAGATGTTTGGCCTCGAAAGAGCCATCTGAATGATGAGTTTGTTTACGTCTGAGCGAGAGCCGTCTGAAGGGTCTTTTGCAAGGGGAATAAACAAATCTAGTTCATCTGGGGAAGCAGAATGAGCCTCACGTATAAGATGGTCCAATACACTACAGACATATAACCTAAGGTTTCTTGTCAATCAATTTCAAGTCGACTCCTCGTATATTTCACACCTTAGATGGGTAGTCTAGTATGACATGAAGAATGATTACTCGGCATTGACATTTAATTTAATTATTACCTACCTACACATTCTTTTACCCCTTTGCTGATGTACATGATAAATTAATGAACGGAGAAATCATCAACATAGCTATGAGCAAAACTTCTCTAGGTATCCAAGTCATTCTAATCATTTTCAAGTTTGGACCTACCTAAGGTAGGTACGACTTTTCTTCTTCTCTCGTCATTTTCGTCGTTGTCTTCATCTTTTTCCTTTTCCTTTCTTTGCCACTCCTATTCATGATTTTATCCCACTAACTTCGAACAAGTGATCTATTATGATTGCTTACATGTTTTACGTCTATTTCTGAGGTCACGTATTTCATTCATACTTCAATTAAAAACAGCAAACTAATTCAACCCTTATTCAAACTCGCACGCAAACATCAAAATTTTCTTGGCGAAAAAATTCACTTCCTAGCTTTGAAGATGTGAGCTTGATATTCGCAAATAGTATCGCTCCTGCTTATATTTGCGCCGTTTTTACCTATGTTTAAAGGAGGTGCGAAAGGATGACTCATACTGGTGATCTTATTTTGAGAAGTTCCATTGTTTGGAATATATGATACAAATGACTATTATCTTTATATTTATCTTCAGCGTTGTTTCCCATTAAGACACTAGTTGAATTCCCAGCAAACAAAGTTAATTATACTGAGGCTTATATAATCTAGAGGTCTCTCGTTAACTTTCTTTCGATATTTTTTCGAAAAATATAAAAACTTCTCCTGAACAACAACCTAGAACTCACCTTTCGGCGTCGAGTCGCCATTAAGGGGGGAGTCCCCCCTTACAACCACCTAAGCTTTGAAAGACCTTAATACATATAATTACTACTCTTTAACACCCTTCATATTTCCTTCCTTTTTATTCGATAGAGAATGATTCACATTATTCTTAACCACGGATTTAACTTCATAACCTCTGGGATATTGGGCGACACCCAGTATGACTCCGCCGAACATTTATTAACACAATAACTACACGTTACCTATATTCAATGGATATACAAGTATTTAAAGGTATGTTTGTTTCAACGCCGGATAGCGAAATTCACTTCAATTGTCATATCTTCTACTACAATTAGTCAGATTGACAACCCCTTCTTTCATAAGTTAATGTAACTAAAAACGGTTACATGTATTTGATTATTTTCTACCATTGTAATGTTCAGGATTCATGTTACTATGGCTGCTTCAACTTCCTTCGTTCACACTAACCTATTTCACAGTTATTATGGCTTCTCGAGAATAGTCCCATCTTCCGTCAGCCAGTATAGGAAGTTACCAAATTGCTACCAACTGGCACACTGGCTTTCTGTGTCGGCGATGAGGTATTGGCTATCTGTGAAGCTTTGACTAAGCATATAAGTCTAAGTTCCATGACAGCCGGGGCCTGATCGTCCGGCGTCTGTGCCTTTAACATTGACGACGATATTATTATCGCGCCTTCCCGCCGGGAGACATCAACAATGAACATCGGCGATGACCGCTACCGCAACGGCGTCAACATGAAGTTTCCGGAAGGACCCGCGGAGGGTGGATATACCCCCTCGGGGGGGTAGTTGGTCATGGCAACCAGTAACTGGAACATGACTGCCCTCTATAAGTTGAATTCAGGGGTACCACCCGCCCCGAAGAATAACATTTAGGGGCGGCAAGGTCTGCGAAGTGTACCGGCACAGAAGCAAGAGAGCATAAATAGGCATTATCCTAATTCCTAACATGTCTTTTCTTTTTCTTCCTTCCATCACGCATCCACAAACCTTTCCTCAACCTGCAACGCACCACACCTACAACGCACCACCACAACCACAACCATAAAACAACCATAAAACAACCAAATATTCACCGAAACGCGTTTAACACCTGACTTCCATTAAGTAAATCAATCTCATGTAAGTATGATTTCAATTTTTAATGCGTGTCTGGCCTCATTTAGCGCCTCTATTATTAAAACCGGCTTGACCAAGCTAACATGATGGCTTCTCCAGCGGATGATGTCTAGCTCTCCAGAGCCCACTACCTCGAATCACGGAGAAGAGCCGCAGCAGCAAGAGCACCGCGTTGCAAAGATGAACGACTACCTTTCCCAGGCCTTGGTCGCCGGCTTCGCCATTCTGGGCATCATGTTCATCCTGGCCTTCCTCTGGGTTCTGATCAACGGTATGCGAGTGTACAACCCCTGCTTTTTCCCGGTTGACGATCGCTGTCGCTATGTCACCTACCGTCCCGACGGACATGAGCTCTGAGCTTCTCTCCCGAATGCGCGACCAAGAACCTATCGAGGAGGATTTGGCACAAGAGTTACATGAGATGGATGGAAGGCTTTTCACTATGATTCCGCTATGACTTGAAAGTCGGCGATGATATTCTTTGCAGTCACCCCGCTTGCGCGTGTGCCATAATAAGCATACCGGCGCGACCAATGCAAATACTGAATGTCCCTCGTGTGATGGGACTGTGATTACCTACTCAATGTCTTCCTAGTAGAATTCGTGATTAATGTTATGTGATTACCTATGTGACTGTAGATGGCTGTTACCTACTAGAATTCCATCCAACACCCCGATGCCATTCGCGCGTAGATCTAAGAACTAAGCGAACTTCTCGCATTTTCTTGCCCATATTTCTTCCTAGTAGCTATCCGAACGAGAATGACGAAGCTTGCGATTTGGTCACTTCCAAGTAGATTGCTGTTTTTTTTTTTTCGCAAGATAGATGGCGGATTGGTGGCCCTAGGTCGTCACTACAAGATGAAGACGCGGGAATCACAATAGATAGGTATACTTCGCGTCTCGTGATGGACCGAATCAATTGATATTGGCTATAATATTGATATGTAATATTATTCATCAGTATTATCAATAATTACGCTCGGTTTAAGGGGGGATATTATGATGAATACATTTACGTCTGTGAGGACGTCCTACCTAGGACCATCTAGCTAATTACTCCGCGCGTATCAACGACACATAAGTCGTCCGCAGATAGCACGCTAGTATATCTGATATTTCGTATAGAGGCTTTGAAATAGGCCTGAAGCTCTTTGGGTAGCGATCCTCCAAGGTCGATATCAAGCTACTGTCCTCGGCTATGGGATGGATACTCAACGACAAAGCCGACAGAGCCGATAGGGTGATTGCAGTTAAGAAACTAGACATTTAGCTATCATAATCAACGCCAGGTATATTCATGAACTATGTACGTTGGTCAGACAACTATGCGGCGAACCTGAGCGCCATTTGGTCACCACATCAGTGCTGCGCCACCACGACACATGGAATCACCCAGCTCGCGGCTTCAGCCCTATCGGCTGACAACCTAGCTGACACGTTGGGGCTCGCTGTTTAAGTCACGTTGCATTTCGTCCATACATACCTTAGTAGATAATCCACTAGGTGAGTTGTGTTAAGGCGGGATAGAGGCCTCGATCAATAGCTGACAATATCAAGTGACGATCTCGACCACCAAGTAAGCCGCAAGTTAGGACGAGATATGCAATCGAGAATTCTTATCACCAACATATTTGTGACGACCTACGATAAAGCAGGGTTAACTATAACTTGATTGAAGTCTAGAACTATATATCGTCGATGGCAATAGGATATAGCGGTGATGATGATCGATGATGATCAATGCCATGGGCACGACTAAGCAATATTAACGTCGGGAATAGAGGCAAACCAGCGGAGAAAATGGTAAGGTAACTTCGGCCGGTAGTTGGGATGGGGTCGCTAAAATATAGCGCATTACAGCGTAGTATCCGTCTTCGGGGATCGGCTAATAAGGTACCATCCGAGCCATGTGTGGCGTTAGCGCCTGTATTTACAGGGACCGAATGAGCTTTGGCAAGCCTACGCATGAACATATCCACTGCTTCGTCCGCTAATAAACTGTAACTTGGAAGAAACTGGAGCTGCGGCATGAACCTCATCTGCTAAATTGCCTATTGTATGGGTATTTACAGGTATGGTAGTATTCAAATATAGGGGTAGGTAGGCATTCATTGTTTGTCCGTATCTACCTAAGGTACATACTGCATACATGATTCTGGAAACACATGACATGACGTAGGCGGTCCGTGATGGGCTTGAGAGGAAATCATAAATGTAACGTGTGTGATAACGTGGATACTAATATCATCACCATCTCAATAGCTCAATTTCCCCATCTCCTAAAAATATCTCCCAAAATAGCCCGAAAAGCTTGTTGATGAGACGACCACTCAGCCGCTTGGAAACTACTGGAGAAAGAATACGATGGACGAGTGATCCGGTGCCGCAGTCCGTTTTAGTCGGTTTAGTCGTTTACTCGTTGGCTGCTAGCCATTCCATTCCATTCCCCGGGTTCGTACCACGAGTTAATTCAGTGGCGCATCCGCATCCTACTCAGCTTAGGCTCACCACCTAAGCACCTAAGATATCTTACCCTAGATATGTACGATATGTACGATATGTACCCTAGATTTGTGCATAACCAAGACAACCAGAGAACCGAGATGACCCGGCGGAGCGGCACAGGCAAAGAACAAGAACCTCCCGTAGGCCCCGTAAGCGAAGTGGCTTGAGACATCCATGAAATCCCACCACGAATAATACCATAATGGATACTACCGTATGCTGCAATATTACCACCCATTACATCAACAGCACGTCCGTAAAGAAACCTTTTTACGAGGTGGTAAAAGTACTAGGTAAGCTGTAAGAAAATAAAAGAAAGGTCGCTGCGTCTGCTGCGCGCGGTGCAACAGCTGAGCCTGGCCGTTCTTTTGTGCCAGGATCAGCTAACCTTGTCGATCACTTCGTATTGTCATCTTTTGCTCTGCCCAGGAAGAACCCGAGTGGCCGGAAATCCCTCGCGACAAACAACGTGCTGGGACTCGTGGTGAGTGATGCCACGACAATCCCCGGAAACTAAGGCTGTCTCTCGCCTTCTAGCTCGTCTTTGAGTATAGCGTAGGGGTATGCATTTGTGATTGTACCTACATACGTACGTAGTACAACGCCTATTGAAACATTGGATCATTGCTCTCTCACGGGATATAAAAGAGGACGCATGCCCAGACAAATCGTCCTACAGACAACAAGGAACATCATCACACAAAGACATCTCGATCACAAGTCCTTCTACACTTACATAAACAACTTTACTCACTAATCTAACTAATCAACATAATAACTAAACCGCCAAAATGGTCTCCGTCAAATCCATCCTCGCCAGCGCCCTCGCCGCCGTGCCCCTCACCTCAGCCTACATCACGAACGTGGCCGCGCCGGAGAGCGCCAAGGCCGGGTCCACGGTAACGGCGACGCTGACGGCGTCCATCTACATCCAGAACTGGAACGACTACGGCATCGTCTGGGGTCTGGCCCCCGCCAGCGTCAACTGCGGCGACGTCGTCTGCGTCGGCCAGCAGATCGCCTACACCGGCCTGTACCCCGACAACGAGCCGCAGCCCGGCACCTTCACCATCGACGTCAAGATCCCCGACTCCTTCACCGCTGGCGACTACCAGCTGATCGCCGCCATCCCGTACCTCGTCGGTGTAAGTGACCTTCTCCTGTCTCCTACCTCCTTCCCTAGGAGAGAAATATATGTATAGATATACTAACTTTCGAACAGGCGTCCGGTGAAGTCGGAATCCAAGGCCACGCCGCCAACATCACCATCACCGCATAAACCCTTCGCGATGCTTGACGATGTTCGGATAATCAATTAGACTTCATTTCTTAGCAATTTTGCATGGGAGCTTCCTCGGAAAGGGCAAAAGACACGAAACGGTTCTGCGAAGAATCAGTTATGAAAATTGCATGGCATGCACACCTAGACATTTATATATATAATGTGCGCGCATAGGCGTTTAGAAAGGGAAACGGGACCGTCGGAGCAAGCGCCTTGAGTTAGTGTCTTATTCCATTATGGATGGCAGCAATAGCATGAAATGAATATATCCACAATCGAAAAAGAAAACGCTGGGAAGGCAATTGGTCGTGATTGATCTTGCGATCTTGATAGGTGATTATTTTGCTGTGAATTGAGTACATAGTATAAGCGAACTGCACTCCCCAAACACCTCGCTATGCATACTTGGGTAAAAAAAGAAGACACACCGGAAGGTGCTTCAACCATTCGTGTATGGTGGCGTCGGTATGGGACGGTTTGTTAATCAGGCAATTTTGCTGCCTTTACCCGCAGTGTCACAAGACGGGGTATCTCGTCCAAGTGCCACACCATCCGCAAATCACTCCTCGCCCCCCTGATTAGGATCATAAACCCTGAAGGCTCTTCCATTGCCCTTGTGTTTACAGTTGGCCTGGCATTCGTTATCATACGCCGTATGTGCCTTGAAAAAACCCTCTCGCTGTAGAAGCCTGTTCCCGTACCGTTCGGAGGCCAATTCTTGTAGTGGTTGTCTACTTCCCTGACCATTAGAGCCATTAGATCGCTCTTCAACTAATGCCTTGTGTAGTTCGTCAATCTTGGCTTGCATCATGTGAACCCGCGTCACACCGGAGACCTGGCAGATCAATCTGTGAGGATGCATCTTATCTAGAAGCGCGGTGATCGAAACTCGTCCTCCGTCTCGCCACTAGAGACCGAGCATTCGTCGGACTCCATCCCGAACCTTCTTCTCGTATTCCGAGCGTCTCTCTCGCCACATCTTGGCCGCCTCGACGTTTGCGGGACTTTCGTCGTTGGGCTCGGCTAGCATGCTCATGACGGAGATGAGGATCTTCTCGACGGACTGGATCGGGCTCCATCGCTCCGACGCATGCTCGTAGTGGTTCGGGTCGTCTCCGGGAGGGTGGAGGATAGAGATGCAAACTAAGCCGCTTGGATATACTACGAATGGAATAATGTTAGACCGTGGGGTTTGAAAATTCTGTCTGTTTAGGAGTGTGAGGACATGCCATTAGGGTGAAAGATCTCTCCTAGAAACGTCATCTTAGGTGGTGCCAGGGGATAGTCTTTCGGGAACTTCAACTCGGCAGGGAAGACACCTCCTTCGAAGGGAGTGCCCTCAGGACCTTGGATCAGAGCTTCCCAGTGAAGCATATCATCTTCGCTAACCGGACCGGCCGTGATGCCATCAGGAGGATTGTTAGTCAGCATCTTGTACTCTTGAAGGAGCCGGCGGTGGGCTGTCGATTGAGCCATCTTTGATATATAGAAACTAATGACTAAGGTAAAGAGTTCTGTGTAATATTAAGGTATGGATTTGTCCAAGAAGACAAGGCTTATTATAAGTGCAATAGTCTTTAGCTGTCTATGACTCTATGTAAATTATAGGTTTAGTTGTCAGTTTTGATACGGAATGGAATGTTGGAGAAGTCACCGAATGGAGATCATTGGTGGGGGTTTCCTTTAAGAGATAGGTACCTACCCGGGTACCGATCTAGCTGAGAAGGTACCTAGGTACGCTGTGGATCCCCTGATCAGTGACATAATCCCGGTCGTTCCTGACAATTAAGTACCTAAATGCCCTGAAAGTACAGTGTCTTCTAGCCGAAGTTGACCCGAAATCCCGCGCTTCGGAAGCTTCAAAAGTTCGAGCTCAAAAGTCGAAAGCTCCGAATATTTTGCGCCTGATGTATTTGAAAAGTGTCGAGGGCGGAATATGCCTCCTCGAATAAGTCTGCAGCCCGTCGGGCGTCGCAGCTCACTTTATTTAAAAAATAAAACGGCTGACAGGAACTCAGTCTGTTTCTTTTGTTCGCTGTCTGGTCGATCCAACGCAGAACCGAGTCGTCGCCCGAAACCGAGACGAACGCCGCAAAACCCTCGTCGCTTTGCCTCGACCACTGCGAGTAATACGACCGGCACAACGAGTATAGACTACAGTGCACTCGAACCTCGAAGGGAATTGGAGGAAACTCTTCTCGAACTTGAGAAACATGCACCCAATTATATAAACCTTTCCCGCCTACAATTAGCTCTCAATGGCTTGCGGCAACGGCCAGGTGACGAATCTATACGGGTTGCTGTATTGGGCCTTTCAAATGGCTCCGAGTCCAGCGAGGTTGCAAAACAAGTGCTAAAACTTCTCCTCGCCGATCCGCTGAAGGGCGAGGAAGAATGGGAGAAAGAAGTCGCAAAACATAATTTGACACAGCCCATGATCATACGGGTTGGGGCCGAACTCCCCAAAGAGCTTGAATCCATATCAGTCGCTAGTAAGGGAAGTTCGTTACATGAGGTCAATGTCTCTTCTGCAACACTAAATGGCCATAATCTGGAATTATTGCTCATGGAGACGAATCCTTTCTTGTCTGCACAAGAAATGGGGGCTTTAAAAGGGTCCGAGGAGTCGGTGCTCGTCCCCACAGTCGACATCCCCACATCCGATACGGGCAGACACACTCCTATCACAACACCAGTCCATAAGGCCTTGATTGTCGCAGATGGTCTTCTAGGTGCCGCATCAATAGTATCGATGTCCCCTCTGGAAAGCCAAAGCGTAATCACAGCTGCGGTAAATCTGCCCGAGTACAACTTGTCAGCAGATAAGTCTCCCTTACCATTTACCCCTATTGATATCGGAGTTGCGAGCATCGGACTGGGTCTTGTTCGCAAAGATCTGAAGAATGCCATCGAATTTGAACACTTATGGTTTCAAAGTAATATCCCGAAATTGGTTGAGTGGCTAAAGGCCGACATAATGGCCTCACATGAGGGCACGACTAAGCCACCTGTAAAGGAGCTTATCGGCTCATTGTTAAGGAATACATCCGCAGCTATAGAAAACGAAGAAGTACGCCAATTCGGCTCGTCATTATCTCCTACAACCCCGAAATCACTCCAAAATAGCCTTGACGATTGGGCGGAAAGCGCACATACCGAATTACAGGAACAACTTGACATAGCATTTTCCAGTAAACGATGGCGTAAATTAGGATGGTGGAAATTATTTTGGCGTGCAGATGATGTGGGCATGCTTACAAATGACATCCTCAGCCAAAGGTTCTTATTAGCATCGGAGAGGAATGCCATATTTCTTGCCGGGCGGATGAAAGAAGCTGGCATTGCTTTAGGGCCCTTCCCGAACCCTTACGCCACTGACGAAAATGGCGCCGAGTCGAAACAATTCGAAATTCAGGCACCTACTCCAACGACGGCCCCTTGGCCAGTCAACATCCCCGCTGCAAGGCGATACCTTCAAACGAAAACTATACCTGCTTTGCAGGCGCTCTCGCAAAAGCTTATCGTACAGACGCTGGGCACTTCGGGGCTTACCAGTGCTCTAGGTACACTTATTTATGTGAGCACTCTGAGCACGACGTTATACGAAGCCGGTGCTGTTGCCGCTCTGGGTATTGTATGGAGCATGAGACGTATGCAGAAGCAATGGGAGACTGCTCGAACATTCTGGGAGGGCGAAGTGAGAGAGGAAGGCCGCAAAGCCGTTCGAGACGTCGAAGGTGTGGTCGGCGACGCTCTAAAGCAAGATCATGTCCCTAAAGATGAAGCTGAAGGCCAAGATGGCTTAACTAGAGCTAAAGGGCTAGTAAAGCGGGCTCAGGAGATCTTGAGCAAGCTGAAGTGACGCAGGCCCTCCACTGTAGAATACCTAACGATTGTACATTGATCATGATACCAATAGACGCAACACCGCACATGATTTCCCCAAGCTAATTTGCGAGGTGAAGCCCCCACACAGTTTTACTAAAATACCCAATGACTAGAAGTTATCAATCTTCGTTAGCTTGGGATAATTAGAAAGCTCTAAGCCCGCAGTGTTATATCAGAACGTTTGCAGCTAATAAGTAGATTCCATTACGCCTCCCTTCGCAATCAGCCATTGAGTCACCTCTAATAAAATAACATAAAACCATTTAGAAAGTAAGTCTTCACAGGTACATGATGAACTTAGGTAATAATAACTTCGTCACGTAGGCGAATTCCTTCTTTAACATCAGTACATACCTATAGATATAAGTATATATACGAATAAATTGTTTTAGGAAAACTTCTCCTTTCGTCTTTATTTTCACTGTTCAGAACTTCAGTATGTATACTGAAAACCCTGCTCAAGAACCAGGCTCCGCGTTTAACACCACGCCTACACTCCGGCTCCACGTGGTCCCTGAAGCGCGCCCCCTCCATACAGACTGGAAAAATTATCTTGGGAATTATCTTAATATCTTCACCAAGGATTGAAACCGCCTCCAACATTATCCTGGTTTCGGAATGCAATTCTGAATTATGGCGTATACAACCCTCTCGGATGCAAGGATCGTCTAGAAAGAGAAAGAGGCCGAAGAACACGTAAAATGACAGATATTCACAGATGAGGCGAAAAGGATATATGATGGCGATGCCCTCGACTGCACCTCCAAGAGTACTGATTACATTATGTGAACCGCAGTGTCATGTCGGCTGCTCCTGCTACGGTGGTTCATTCCGGGCATGAAGGGAAAATAGCAAATACACGCAATGGAAGATTTCCGGAGGAAGCCAAAACCGACTGCATTTATCTTGCGACAAACGAAATTTACCTGATAAACTGTAAAAGCACTTTACAGTGTAGCATCTCTGCAACCCGCAAGCCTCATTTAAGCATGTACACCGACAAGAATCTGAGGGCGCCTTCTAGATAATTCACCGTAGAATACAAATTACCCAATTATCATTATTGAGGATATATCATTAAATTCTATGCAAAACACAACGTAGTGGTATCGCGCTAAATCAAATGTGAAGAAAACCGCTCCAAAAGGTATAAACGCAAAAACGAGTAAACAAATCCCCTACCCCTTTTCCAATAAACATCAATAAATTATAACCCATAATCACCACTCACCACCATCACCCCAATCCCCTCCCGAATAATCCACCGTGCTCACCTCAGTGTAACTCGCATCAACACTGACACTCTCCTGCATCCCCATCATCGCCGTCTGGTCCCCCATGTACATCGAGTCATTAACAGTGGCGCTCATATCCACGTTCACGTTCATATCCACATTAACGTCCACCATAGTCGTAGTATCAACATTCGCTGCATCTGTATACGACGCATCTGTATATGAAGCACCAGCATACGACCCATCCATATACGTCGCGCCCGCGAACGCGTTCGTGTCTGTATTCATATTCATATTCGTAGCGTCTATATACGTCGAATCGTTATATGTCGTATCAGTATACGTCGAGTCCGTCGTAAACGCAGTAGCCTGGGTATTCGCATTTGACGAATCGAGTATATACGAATTATCCGTGTAATTGTTCGTTCCCGAACTCATGTTATTCACATCTGTGATATTCATGTTGTCCACGTAGTTCGTATTATCCGTGTAATTCGTGTTCACCTGCTGGGACTGCGCGATCGCGGTGTTGTCGACGTTATTGATGGTCGTGTTGTTGATTATCGTCGTGTCGGACTGCGGTGCAAAATATGCTTCGGAGGTCGAGTTATCTGTTACTATCTGAGAATCTGTAGTTTGGGATTCGGAATATGCGGTGTTCTGTTGGTCGGCGTAGGATTCTTGGTGTGTGGCATGCTCTGTGTGGTGTTCACCGGATTGACCCCCGTGATGTTGCTCCGAATGAGCCTCGTGGTGCGGCTCAGAATAGGACTCTTGATGCTGCGAAGAGTGGGACTCGTGTTGAGGCCCAGTGTTAGCCGTATGCTCATGTTGTTGCTGCTGAGAAGCCCCTGAATTGGGTTTCCCGCTAGCAAAGGCGCTCAGGGCACCGCCGATCGTGGCGCCTATAGCCGCGTAGGTATCAGTAGCCCCCTGTGCTTGCTGGTCAGGGCGTTGTTGATAGGCTTGTTGAGCTGGGTGCATTTGATAAAGGGGTTGATTAGGAGGCGCTTGAAAGACTGGCTGGCCAGGGGCTCCTTGATAAAACGGTTGACTGAAGGTAGCAGGCTGTTGAGGCTGTTGTGCCTGAGTAACAGGAGGTCGTCCCACTGGAGGTCGTGACATCTGGTACGCCGGTTGTTGATTCATCATGCCTACTTGCGGTTGCTGGGGGTTGTTATTCGTCGCTGCTCCCATCACTCCTGGGTTTTGCACTACAGGCGGCCGACCTGGTGTCTGAAGGTTGGAAGGTTGCATGCCTTGTTGTAAGGGAGGCCGATTTGCAGCCTGAGCATACTGAGGCGTAGCGTTCATCCCCGCCAGATGTTGTACCTGCGGCGGAGCGGTATTCGCATGTTGCGGACCTGGTGGCCGTTGCGGTTGATTATTCTGGGGTTTATTTTGAGAATTCGTATATATCCGGTTTGCGAGAGCAGCGCCGGCAACCCCGTTTCCACCTAACGACTCAGCGAAAACAGCACCACCAACAGCCGCCGTCGCTTGCTTAAATGCTGGATTTTGCCAGGTCTTCTTAGCCCACTTCTTCATCTTCTTGCCTGCGTCGGAAATGGCAGCGGTTGCTTGGGCTGAATTGAAAGGCTTGCCTTGTCCGTATGCTTGTGGTGCACCAGGCTGATAATTGGGCGTTTGGGTTGTTTGGGTGGGTTGTTGATGCTGCTGCCCCTGAGTTTGAACCATTGGTTGACTAGTCTGGACTGTCTGCGTGGCCGATGGATTTACCGCATTGGGGTATTGGTACATTTGAGATACCTGCTGTTGGATATGAGTTCCCTGTGAGAAGTTGGCTATTTGTTGTCCGCTCGGCGGTTGAGTATTCTGGCCCACCCCTTGATGGGTATGTACAGGTACATATTGCTGAGCCGGTATAGATGGCCGAGACTGCCCATGTTGTACTGCTCCTGGGATTTGTTGACCTGCAATAGGCTGATATACTTGCACATGTTGCTGCTGCTGCGGTCTGTGCACCGCTACTTGTGGTGTTTGTTGATGTCCCTGATGTTGGGTAGGTTTTATCGGAGCCGCCTGATTCTGTAGATGTTGAGCCTGTGCCGGAACAGTTTGAACTGGTTGAGCTGCATTGGGAAGAGGAGGTGACCCGACTTGGGAGGGCATCGGCTTCACCTGCCCTGGGAGCATGGGGAAAGGTTTTGACGCCCCATTTCCGGGGGAATGAGGCGATTGCGTTCCTTGTGGATGTCCTTGGGGTTGGAATACTTGTGGCCCAGTTGGTCTAGGAGCATGAGGTGAATTTTGGTGAGTAGTGCTAGTGGGCGGGCGGCTTTGAGTTGTAACTCCTTGCGTAGTTGATTGAGCGTGCGATGATGCCGAAGACGGCGGCCTTTGAAGCGAGACGATTGAAGGGCTTGGCGAAGACACCTGACTTTGAAGCGGGGACACAGGATGTACAGTAGGAGACCATGAATGTTGAGGTTTATTTGGCCCTGCGTTTATTCCTGCTGGCGTATTCTGGTTCGATACTTGGCTAGCGGATTGTATTGTCGGTTTAGCATTCATGTTTATCTGGCTAGGAGCTGATGGTGGTCTTTGAATTGCGCTCTGCGGGTTAGCTACAGTAGCCTGCCCGGCCATAGAGTGATTTAAGATCGACCCTGAAAAATTAGCCTGGCCAGAGACCTGAATAGACATAGCTAATGGCGCTTGCGAGTTGGAAAACGGCGGTTGGTTTTGTGCATGATGCGACACCTGGGTAACATGTTGTGGTGGCCCGGATGTTGACTGTGGCCGTTGATTATGAACCAGGACATGCTGTCCGGTCGATGGCGCAGGAGTATTTTGAGGTGATAGTGGGTGAGGTTGTGCCTGGAATGTTATGTTAGATGAAGTTGATACTACTGGTGGCGTCCCTTGGATGCTAGCTGAACCCACGATCCCATTTTCAAATACAGGGCTGGTGGTGTTAGGCCTTTGTGGAAGCACGGGCTTCCGCATCAGCTTCTGCTGAGGCCTTGGAGAAGTAGGCTTTTGTCCTTGGGATGTGGCAGAGCAATTTACCTGTGATGAATAAGCACCCGCTCCATTAGAAGGCGTGGCAGCGGATGTAGGTCCCTGGTTCTGGGGGCTACCATGCACTGATGGTTTAGGTGTAGCATTGTTCACATCTGTTAAGGCACCTTGTGCGGATGATGATTGAGAGTTGGGAGGTTTCGGTCCTCCGGAGTTACTAAAATTTGCTGAGGCGTTGTTTGGACTTGTTGGCGTTTGCGGTTTAGATACCGATAGCGGAGCAATTACAGGAAGTGGCTCATTCAGGATAGAGTATAGTTGCTCTGTAGCTTGGTGAAGTTCTTGCGAAGAGGCATTCTCATTACTCTCATTATGTGGCTTGCTCTGGACATGTTCAATTTTAGATCCTGGTGCCGCTGAAATTTCTTGGAAGACGTATATTCCAGGTCCGCTAATCTTAGGTAGGGATGATGCGTGAAGGGGTTTCCGATTCGGTAAGGTATTGACTCTATGAATACCTATGCTGTTGTTATTCGTAGGAGTCCGCCCGGGGGTTTGATCTCCCAAATCCAGAGCGCTTTGAGCAGGCCTAAGTACTGACGGAATCTGATAACCAGAATCAACAACTGACAGTCCAGATCCAAAAGAGATACTCTCATGCCTTGCCCCTGATCCTGGCAAAGAAGGAGTGTTGTTATGCACTTGATGTTGATGTGAATCATTTTGTGGTGCATCTGCTCTTACAGGGGCTGTTGCAGGCTGGAGTACAGCTGGAATTTGCGAGGGCTCTGGTTGTTGTGGTGGCGTAGAGATAGGTGTCGTCCCTCTAGGATCCAATGGCTTCCTTAATATATTCGGGGGGTTAGGTGCTGTTTCCGAGGCCTCGATAGGCCCTGATAGCGAGTGGCGCTTTTGTCCTACCGGTCCAAGCTCGCTATTCTGAGATTGAAGGACTGATATTCTAGACGGCGTCATTGACTTTTTATCTAAATCACTTGATTCTCCGTTAACGCCCCCTTGTGTAGGTTTCCATGTCTCGTATTTGTTCTGTTCCGCTTGAGTCTCAGCAGGTCGTTGAGAAGCAAGTACTTTTTGTTCCGCGGAAGTGGTAGTTGTTCCTTGCACGATATTATTGACGGGTTTGGCAGCTGTTTTCAAAGGGGGATATGCAAACGAGGCCGAAACTAGCGGGTACTCTTCGACGGGCTGCATGCTCTCTGGAGTGGGATGTTGTATTGGCTTTCTCTGTTCTACTGGACTTCTACTTGTGGGCAACTCCGTCGGACCATCTTGCTTAGTAGTAACTCGTAAAGCTATAGGCGCCATCTGTGTCGCGTCTAATTCGATTGGGGCCAGCTCCTCTGCGCATCTTGCCGTCTCACTGCTTGCTAACTCGGCCACAAAGCCAACAGGTGATTGTATTCGTTCAGGCTCGGGGAGTTCAGCTAATACATCGCTGTTGATCGGCGTGCTATTCTCATCGCCGACTGGACTTACGTCGTTAAGGCCAAAATACATGAATTGATCTGGGTCGAAGTATCCTGTAGCGCTCATAAGATCTTTTTCGTCTTTTGATGCCGCCTTCACTGTCCCATTCTCACTCGGTTTTGTCGCAACATCGCCGTGATTAGGTCCGTCGAGCGCTCCAAACCCAAGCCCTACTAATTCGGGAAACTCGTCGCCTGATCTTGGGAAGTGGTATTGTGTCAGGCCCGTTGCTTTGTAGCGATAAAACCACCGAGTTCCATCATAATCAGCCTCCCATCCTTCAGGGAGAAGCGCCATTCCGAGGGCAGTTATACGAAGCAAGCGAAAAGGATTCGGTCGAATGGACGGAGGATAAAGGCATACACGATAATTATGAAGCCGCCGACTTAAAACGGGAGGATGAAAAGCGCGCGAAATACAACTCAGCGTGGATAGGCCAGATAAGTCAAACCAACGGGAATATATTTGCAAGATGCCTACTGATGTCTCAAGGAACAAGCAAGGAAAAGCAGGAGAATGCAAATGGTGAGTGCGAGAAAGAGAAGTCATCCCCAGACGAAGCAATGAAGGCCTGACGTGACCTGTTGCCCGAGCGGCTGAATCTAGGTCACACATTGATAAAACGTTTCGCGACAAGGTCCCTCTTCTTGAGGTCCCTTTGGTCCCTTTGGTTCCTTTTGCTAGATTGTTATTCAGCTAGGCTCCAATCTCCGTGGTCCAGCAGGACGCCTAGCCGTTCTAGATGGCAGTCCATTGAATGGTGGCGTATAGCGTGCAGCAGCTGAACTCGAAGACCCCATTTTCGTGACAATACAGCAATTTTCGCTTACCAAGCAACAAATCAATCCCCGAAAATTCTTCGTATATATCAATCCCATTATAGCGTACTGAACTTTTGTCGGAATGGAGTCATGACCATTACCAGGTGTACGGCGACAAGTCAAAGATAAATGTTTATCCAAGCTGTTGTTCACCTTTTAGATGAGATCTAGATGTTCTTTCACCCGGACATGCCACTACTCTTGGCCCATGCAGTGCAAGCAGGGGACCCTGGCTACTCCATATGGAGTTGACAGTAGCAGCAAACGGACGAACGCCGAATTGAGCATTATTTCTCCCGACTTGAGGGATGAACAAGTTAGCAAGTGGCAAGTTAGGTAGCTATACGAGAGTTTCGCTCAAGAGAAAAGAAAATACTTAGGTTAGTAGCTAGATGAATTATTAAATCTGCAGTGGAAATTAATCAAAAACACAGCACAACGTACGTGAACTTGCTTTTTAGTGGCGGCCTCCCAGATATCCCACAGCTAATCATGGCCATTCTTATTCCTTTTCCTTCTCTTTCCTTGGCCATGGCCACCAGCCTTCCATTGGCATATCGTCATAGATGGCATTGAATGCTTCAACAGGCTCCCTTCTACTGTATCTGTAGATGGTCCTGTCCCCAGGATTACCGCGAGCAATTGCATGCTTCACGTCCTCGACGGAGAGGTCATCGAGGCGAAAATCAGCCAAGGTTTTATTTTTCGCAGCGTGAATCTGAAAGTGGGCGATCCATCGCGGCGGCTCTTGTTCCAAGTCGCGCAAAAAATAATGGCGTGTCCAGACATATCCAACCCGAACCAAATGGTCAATCATCCAGAAATCTACTTCAAACTCCGGACTGATTGGACTGAAGAATCCATCCTCTCGAGAAACGTTGTCCATCGTCCAGTAGAGACCTTCGCGCATAAGTTGCGGCACGTTATTACATTTGAATTGGAGCTCGCCAAACCACTGTGGAGGAGAACGGCCTCTGTCGCCAATAGCTAGTGTAATGTTCAGTTTCGTTGGGTTCTCGAAGTAAAACCTACCCTGCGTTGCTGGCTGTGGAGTCTTTGTCACACAGGAGATTTCATATGCGGGAGGCGCCGGCTCCGTCTCTTTTATCTCATCCGGCTCAGGCGAAGCCATCTCCTCTGAATGAGTGTTCAAATGCATATTGACTAAGGTCGCAGAGTTTCGAGACAATCAGATACCTAAATCAACAGTATTAGTCTTGCAGAAGTTAGGTTTATATTCATAGTTGAATATTCCATGGGACTACGTTTCTGTGAAGGAGCGCGGGGTTGTCGCCCGAGTGATGTAACTACACCTATAGGAAGTCCTACAGGAAGATTTTTGTTGTTTCAGAACCAGCCCTTTCACAGACCGAGCTCCGATTTAACCTGACAATGACGCAACCCTAAGAAATGTTACAGGTCAGTTAAAATGGCTGTTGGTTATTGGTTCATACGGCCCAAGGTCAATGCTTCGTCACATTACTCCAATAGAACTTCGGGCTTCCTTTCGGGAAATCGTCTCAACCGCTGCTCAATAGTTCTCCCATTATTCCAATAGCAGTGCTAGAAGTCATGACAGGCAGCTTCATGCCATGTGCGTCCACCGAAGAAACAACGTCCACGCATAGCGATCCTCGCCGTTAGAGATGTCCTAGACAGTGAAGTGAGCACCAAAGGACTTGGGGACACAATAGCTCGGTGTCTGAAGCCGAAGTCGGTATATACGATAACAGGACGCTGCAGATTACTCATATTGCCTGTGTAACCTTGCTCCCCCGATTCGTTGTGAATGACGGCCGCACCGTTTTCTTATCAACTAAAGCACAGTAGCCCAGTGAGAACCCGATGGAAATGTATCTGCCAGCTATTCCTGACGACTGGAGTCTTTCGGTCAGTCTCACTGCGGATGATATCAAGCTTGGCCGTGGTTGTAACAAGTACGCCACATCTCTAAGCTGATTCTTTGAATAGAGATATTGTGACGCTAAGCTCGTGTATCTAGACCGTTAGTAAGCGTCTTGTAATCAACCGACCTTGCATCCGGTGAATATCTGAGCAAGGTCACCGCCGTTGCTACGAACGCGGGAATTCGGTGAATGTGTGCTTTCCGTAGAAACACTACCAAGAATAGCAAGGATATAGACGTTATCTAACGAGCCATTCTTACTCCTGCTCTAGGTTTGCAATGGCCCGACATTGCGTACTACCGGCCTAGCCGGTATTGATGTGATCGAAATGGTTCTTGGCCCAATAAATCGTCGAAAATACTGCTAAGCCTGCTATAGAGGGATAGAATCTTGATCAGTGCGACACCGGATTGAAGCAAGTCAGATACTGGCTGGTCGTAAGATCTCTTTCTTTTCACTGAACGAGAGTCATAATAAATATATGACTCAAGCTACCTAATCGTGAAAGGTAATTGTGGATTGGGTCATAATAGACGTCCCGGTGAGCGCCCCGCTCAAACAGAGATCTCGAAGAACGCCGTGATTATTGTACGAAACAATTCGGTCCGTCCCATCGATATCGTTGTGCTTCACTCTTAACCGGCGTACGTCAATGTAAGAAGCTAGGCATCTTGGTCGAATTCCTCAGTCGGACTTAGAGATGCTTACCTCTATGACTTGTATACCGAAATAGGGGTAGTATTAGGGTAAAAAGTCTGAGATCGGAAAACCTTCATGAGTCTATCTTACATACCGGCAAGGATGCCATATAGAACCCCGGCATAATACACATATGACCCCTAGACAGTCACATCCCGCGCGGAAGGAGTAAGCCAATCAAAGTATCGCTTACTTCCCAATTCGGCATCCATCATGGATTACCACCGGGAGTTGCAGTCTTTGCATCTGTACCATCAGGTAATACAGATATAAATGATGATGGTAATCGCATTGAAAATAGTATCGGCTTTTTGACCGATGTGGCTCATATTTTAGCAACGATAAGAGCTCGATAGGGGAGAGATTGATTGCCCGTCGAAGGGGTAAAGTCCTTGCAAAAAATTCACTCCAATTAGAGCTTCTCTTGTCTTGGTATGACCAACGAAGTTTTTGATTCGGTATTTAATAAAGTTGGATCGAGTGAAGTTGTATCATAAATTGAATAAGCGGTGAATATAATCGTTTATGTCATATTATGGATGAAGAGTCTGTCCTATATCCGTGGACTTCAATATAGGGCAAAGTTAGTACTCTATTGGTTAGGTGGGTGGTGTCTCGTTGCAAAAAAACTTAAAGAGAAACTCGTGTTAGGCCCAGGGGTTTATCTATGCCAAGCGTTGTTGGTTGAGACAGTGTTCGGAGGACACGAGATACAGCCCCTCGGAGTCCATAATGGATTCTAGAACATCGCTGTACGCGCACAACATCGTATATTCAGCTACAAGTAAATAGGTCGATATTAAATCGACGACGGAATTCCGAGTCAGGCTCTCGAACTACTAATGGTTATATGTGTGATGTGATTGGATACGGGAATGGACCCGGAAGCCAAGTACGTGGGTACGTACATACATGTAAGTATCCATGCACAATTTAAGCCATACCAATCGAAATGCTCATCACGGATGCTGCGGATGAGGTTTTATTCCCACGGTTCGTGAGCAGTCCAGTGCGACGTGTCAGACTCTAATCCCCAGGCGCTCAGCTTAGTTACTTGAGATGCAGGTGACGACAAGAAACTCCATTTATTTTATGCGGCGTGCCACCAAATAAGGAAGCGTCCCATCTCTTGGGAAGATCTATGCCGAATCTTTCGCAATGGGTGATCTGGGGACTCTACCAAGATCGCGGGGTCGGCGTGGTTGACCGATGGAAATAAGAAGAATGTGCGAGAGGAGAGAAGTTTATGTTGTGTTTACTACCGCACCAAATGTGAGTTTTTATTACCCAGTGTTGCCATAGCACGAGCTGAGAGCTGAAGAAGCTGCACAAATCCTACATAGGTAAGACCTTGACGTCAGACAGCTTACAATAAAAAGATAGGGGGTTCGAATAAGGATCGGTCTTAGGTGTCTTGCATGTCTAATCATGCTCGATGGCGTAGATGGCGTTAGTATTGATATCCTAGTGGTAAGATGTATAAAATCCCGCGCTGCTCTAAGAGGCAACGAAAATTTAGAGGCCGAAGCTTTCAGTGAGATTTCAGCTATTTACCGCATCTTGCAGATGCATTCCGTCGATCTGGGCTCGTCGGGGGTTAAGGCTAACTGCGGCAAATGGCGTGTTTGTCACTGCATACGCCATTGCCGTCGATGCGTTCTTTTTAAGTAGAGCCTCGGGTTGTCGGATTGAGGCTCTATCGCCAATGATTTCCTTGAGAGCTTGCGTAGATGTACGTTTTCGTCTCACTAACAATGCTTGGTAGCAGTAGGGTAGCTTGGCTTAATTAACCAATCGTATTAAATATGAAAGTGGCGGACGAGGTAGTATCCATGTACCGCGAATTAAAAATAGGATACGTCTCCCTACCTTCCCTTCAACATTGAATGTTTCTCCTTCCCGTCGGACGATAAATTTGAGGTCTAACTTCCAAGGCTGGAATAAAAGAGCCCCACATACCCCTGCATTGATAGGAGACACAAGTCCCATCTATTCGTCAGCGGACAGTACTAGCCGCCGCAATGCTAACTGTGTAAATCAAATCGAAACATCCGTAGCTTAGCTTCCCAAGTACTGACTGACATGTGATATTAAGGGGGATTTCATAATGCTGTAATTTTATAACTATCTTCTCATGAGACCTTTAAATCCGTACTGAATTGTAAAATTATATATTCACTTATGTGTATATTGGGTCATAGTACAGTCATAACTTCTACTTGATGTGATCTGACCGTTGGAGCTCAATCGCAAAGTTAATTGATGACGACATTGTAGCGGAGTGAATGGAGTTTTGGCTTTGCAAGCTCCGTTTTCTCCAACTGCCGGCTAAATATTTAGGTGAATTAGTAGTGTGGGGGCAATGCGTGTACAATCCACAGCTCTACATAAGTGCCATCTGTAGGTACCTACCAGCATACATAATGCTATGGGTATAGTAGGTACGACGAGTATTGCTATGAGATATATCTAGATCTTTGTTTCAGTATCGACAAATTGGTTCCGTTATTACATACTTGATCTAGTAGATCTACCTATGTACGAATACCTCTGAATGGGTCATTTCAGTAATAAAGAGGCTGTGAATTGGAAAACCTGTCTTTTTATGGGTATAATTGTTCTTCGTACTACCTAGGTAGACATAGACGTACAGTACATGATATTAGTGCAGCAACTGTGAATTCTTTATCAGTGGACCCCTTCCTGGTAATGGCCCCCCACTCATTTATAGTGAGTATGGGCGGTAACGGGCCAACTAGCATAGAGACTTGCGGCTTCCCTTGTGGCCAAGACAGACACTAAGGTCGCCTAGGGTCGCCCCTATCAAAATTTGGACAAAGCTGAGGGTTTCCATGTGGGTTTCGCTGTGGGTTTACGAGTGGGTCTCGACTTTCGCGTCATGTCGAAATCTTGAACGCATCGAAGATCTTCTCCTGAAAATAATCCAACTATCCTTAAGTTATGGTAGTACGGTAGTATTCACTCATTTTCCGACCCATTTCCATTCTTTTAACAACCAAAGTTTTCTATTACAGATCTCCCAATGTCCCCCCGACCTCGATCCATTTTAGATCTACATATCTAGACCACTTCGTTGTGTGTTCTAATAGCTCTAATAGCTCAATAGCCTCCTCTTATTAGTCTACATGATCTACTCCATACCAGCCCTACTCAGCGACCTCGACATTCGTTACTTTTTATCCCCCTTCTCTACTTGATCACCTTCACTTTCTAATCATACTCACTTGTTTAATATTCCCCTACTCTACTCCCATAACCAGGTTGGATATCCTTCGATGTTGATATTTCAGTGTATCGATTATTGGTAATAGCTGGTGGTTATTGGAAAAGTCGGCATTACTTCTATATCTGTGCTTAGCAACTTAACATAGACACCTTATTTACTATGGCCTCTGGAGAATATGACGAGAAAACCTCTCCCACCCTGACCCACGCCCCAACCGTCTCAGATACCGCCGTCGGCGAATCAGAAAAGTACCCTGAGGAAACCGAGAAGTTCCCTCCGGAACCATCACAACACCTTCAAGTCCCCTCCGAGTCCGGTAGGATGCCTTTGGATCAAGGAACCCTCGGAAGCCTCTCGAGAACCGAATCTAGGGAACAGAACACTCGGTTCATGGACGATCTCACCGTTGTTCAGGCAGAGCGGAATATCAGTCAGCAGGAATCAGCCGAACTTCGTCGTGCTCACTCCAAGGCTAGGAGCCATGAACCGCCGGTGAAGGAAGATGTGTTTAATCAACCAGCACAGGCCCCTACCATTGTTGGCCTGGCCCCCGAACCTCCAACACAAGTGAATAAGGCGATCCGACGAATTAAGAAGTTGCCTCGGATAGTTCGATATTTCTTGTACAGCTTACCAGTAACGATAATACTGTTGATCCCAGTATTACTTGGAGGACTCCTACCCCAAGAGAGCCAGGCTGTTATCGGTGGTCCCGGTGGTGTCCAGTTGATGTGGTTTGGTATCTGGCTCGAAGTCATATGGTTGTCATTGTGGGCGGCCAGAATAATAACCGCCATTATGCCGATCCTATTGACTGCGTTCGCCAAGATTTTATCGGGAAATCCTAAGAAATGGAGTGGAGTTGGACGTCAACTAGAGTTGCATACAGCTCTGTTTCTCTGGATGTTGGCTGTACTCATTTCGTATTATCCTATCTTGAATAACCACAAAATACCAGCTCGAGTCCCCGAAGACGCCGACACTCAGTATCCCGATATTGAATGGATCGACGTTTGCAATAAAATCATAACCGCGGTATTCGTTTTGGCTATTCTGAATTTCGTCGAAAAGATTTTCGTGCAATGGGTTGCATCGACTTTCCACAGGAGGACATATGCGTCACGTATTGAGGAGAACAAAACGGCTATATCGTAAGTTTCTACGTTGCTTTACATATTGAATATGTCACTAATCGCTGAGAATAGATACCTAGTTCATCTTTACGAGCACTCTAAGGACAGATTGGTGCCAGAAGCGTCAGTCATGAATGACCAAGGTCCAGGATCTGGTAGTAAGACACCAATGGCGTTTATTTCGGATAACGCTCGTGACACTATGGCGAAAGTTGGCGATACCTTGAACCGTGTGGCCGGTGATTTCACTGGACGTGAAGTCAGACTTAGAAACCACCCAAAGAAAGTGGTCTCCGAATTGCTCCGGAATACCAATTCTGCCCAGGTTCTAGCCAGACGTCTTTTTCGAACTTATGCCAAACCCGGCACTGAAGTCTTGTTGCCACACGATTTGAGCCCGGCTTTTTTAAATGCAGATGAGGCCGAGTCTGCATTTAATGTGTTTGACCGCGACCTTAACGGCGATGTGTCAATGGAAGAGCTGGAGGCCTTTTGTGACGAAGTTCACCGCGAAAAGAAGGCTATAGCAGCGTCTCTTAAGGATCTGGACTCTGTCATCAAGAAACTGGATAGGGTATTCTTTTTCATTTGCGTCATCGTTGCCATTCTTGTTTTCATCTCGATTATATCGACTAGTACCGCAGCGGCACTGGCATCACTAGGCACGGCCGTTTTAGGTCTCGCGTGGGTGTTACAGGCAACGGCGCAGGAATTCCTGCAATCTATCATATTCGTTTTCGTGAAGCATCCATTCGACGTTGGCGACCGAGTCACCGTATACGGTAACACTGGATCCCTGATGAGAGGCGATGACTACTACGTCACCGAGATCTCTCTATTATACACCGAATTCAAGAAGATGGAGGGCCACATCGTTCAGGCTCCCAACTCGATTCTCAATACCCTATTTATTCTTAACCATCGCCGCAGTGGTCAATTAGCCGACGTGTTTGAACTTCGGATGAGGTACGGCACTCCTGGAACCGTGATCAAGGAGCTGGAAAACCGCATGACGGAATACGTCCTGGCCAATAAGCGCGACTTCACGGGTAAAATCTTAACAGAACTCAAAGGTTTCGAAGATGCATATTGTATGACTGTGAATCTCATATGCTTCCACAAGACAAGCTTCCAGAATGAGTTGCTGCGTCTCATCCGACACAACAAATTTGCTATTGAGTTGATGAATCAGATGGTTGCCCTTGGAATTGAGCAACCTCGCCGACAATACCAAATCTCTGGAAAGGATTGGCCCGTCTTCCAGTCTAACGTACAGCCACCGTCTTACGAGGAACGGAACCCGACCGTGGATCCTTCTATACTAACTGCCACTCGCCGACGAGCCAACTCACATGTCACCGATACTACAGGCGATGTTTTCCAAGACGTCTTTGTTGTGCGGAAGAACAGCAACCCAAGCTTCAGCCACCCGCCGCGCATACCCGAGGAACCTGCCGAGGCGAGCGGTGCGCTCGGAAGTAGTACTCAGTTGGAGAAGTACCCCTCGAACGGGAGCGGCGCCCGCAGCAGTCGCAGGAATCTATTCGCCCGCACCATGACTCTTAGGAAGAGCGCCGAACGCTCCGAGCGAGATAGGGATATTGTTTAAGGAGCTGACAGCGTCCCGGGAACGGGAGCAAATGCTCAGCGTACATTAATGATTAATGGCACATATTTTTTTTCGAGTAACGCATAGACTGGGATGAGATTACTCGGTATAGACTGGTCATATACCCACGTAGGCTGGACGCGTTAGATAGTGGAGTGGCGTACAAACAGAAATGGATTATTTATATTTCACGTTCACCCTTAATATGATGAGTGATCTGCTGGAACTACATGATATAAAAACTTGATTTCCTCGCGGCTTTGTAGGGGTTGTTTTGGATGAGGCGAGGGTATAACCACGGTACCTCGTGACGTGGTACACTACGGGGCTGGTGGGTTGTGGGGAGAAATTACAGTGTTTAGTTGGCGAGAGGGTCATGAAGCTACGAACGTACGATAGTATCGGATCACCCGCCGATCAGGCGGGATAAACATAGTAATTGATCACCCAGTCACAGTCAAACATAAAAACAAATTATCTTTGAACGAAGATACGCGCCCTAAAATTAGGGCGGACTGTATTTGTACATACAGCAGATGCCTGAAAGCTAGTCACAAGAGCCAGATCAGGTATATACTCCTAGTACTATCCACATCGGAATATTGCTTTTTTCGTTTCTCATGTTGCTGCTGCTGCTTGGTCGCTGCATTGCAAATATCGTTTCATTTCATTTCATTCCTGTTGTTGAACTCCCCATCCGGCCAAGAACTCAGATGACGGTGTCCCTTTCTATGCAAATGTACCATAAGGGTATCTCAAAGGTGTGTGTGTATGGTTGGTATGATTGGTATGAAAATAACACGGGAGAAGGTATGCCGCCGGTGATGCCATGGATTTACTGTCGGTAATGGCAAGAAAGTAGTGTTAATGGTGATGATAGTAGTAGTTGTTGTGGTATTTGCTTTAGAGAATAAGGAGAATTGTTGACAATGCCATCCGTTGCTTTTCGATAGCTCCGTAAACGCCGATCCATGCATATGAGGGGTCCGGTTATCCCCTTTAACTCAGAAATATCCTTCGAATCTCGTACACCTTCACTTCCCTCCTTTAATATCCGTCACCAAAAGTCCTTATTACGATGCGTCGTATACCAACGTCGTCCAAAGCATTTTATGCTTTTCCATCTTCACCCTATCCCTTATTCCATGAACAGTCTCCGCCATTTTATACAGAAGGTATTGAACATAAAAGCTCAGGACCTCTTTGATGTCGAATTTCTGAGATTAGTTACCTTCTTCATAAGGCTCTCAATGTTGGCGAGGTGGTCTTGAGCGTCTGTGACGGGAGGGCTGTTCTTCTCTTCACTCCTAGTTCGTTTCATACTAGGGGGCGTTCCGAAGTCAATCGAAGCTAATTCTTCCTCATCTGCGGTACGCTTTCGCTTCTGACTTCCACCACTTGAAGGCGTGTCTTTAGGCTGTATTAGCCCATCGGCCTGGTTAGGTGACGAGAAAAAGCCATCCGGTAGAGGCGGCGGTGAATGAGCGGGGGTTGTAGATCCAACAGGTCGTACTCCATAGCTTCCCAATCCGGGGACTCGTCGCTCTCCTTGTAATATAGGTAATGCTATCGATTCATGAAGGTACTCGCCATTAGGCATTCGTACAAGTCCACTGGCTTTAAGACGCCAGTAGGGGTCGGTCACTCTCGATCGAGACTTCGAGACTCGGTTACTGTTATAACCCAGACTAGAACGATAACTCGAACTAAAAGGTGAGGAGCGAAAGCTCCCTGTCGACTTATATAGAGAAGCGCCCCGTTCAGCAAGGCGGCATTGGGCCCTAAGTTTCGCTGTCTTCGACCCTTCCTTATGTACTTTCGGCTCCGGCATCGCTTTGAGAGGACGGATTCCACGCATAAGACGATCATGGTTTTCTGCTCGTAGTCGTATCTTCATTTCGAGCTGTCTTTCTTTCTCAACTTCAGGATCGCAGGCCATCGCAGCGTACCTAGCTGCGGCTTTCTCATCTCTCACCCCCTCGAAAACTCCGGTTGCGAGTAGCTGATCTTCGAGAGACTCGATCCTCGATTGAAGGCTCGCAGTCTCGAATTGCGACTCGTTTAGCTCATCATCGAAACTATGAACTCTCGATTCCACAGTTGGACCGGCTGAGTGTCTTAGCTTCGAGGCTTCTTTGCCGTTACGGCGACTCCTCTTCAGCATCGAGTCCTTCGCCTCTCGGATAGTCTTCTCTTGCTTTTCTTGCTCGGCACGCTTGCGTTTTGCCACATTCTCGGGTAATTTCCACTGTCTACCTTTTTCCATTTCCATTTTCATACGCTTGATACGTTGCCGCTTACGGAAGCCATCTTTCCAGCGGTAGAAGAACTTAACTTGAAGACTCTTCTTTCTGAATTCGCGTGCCTCGGTTAACAATTTCTCTTCTTCCTCCTTTCGTACGCGTTCCTCCTCGAAAGTTTGGAAAGCATTCCAAGTGTCTTTGAGTATATACTCAACTGCAAGTTCCTCGAGCTGCGACTCCATTAAGCCTCTGTCCGCGCATACAAACCATTTGGTAAAATCGCCCATTAAATCGGGCTGGGCCGTTTTCTGAAGCGTCGTCTCCGATAGAGCACCGACAGCTGGTGTCAGCTGTGTACCCTTTAACGAACTACCGGAAGGCGTTACAGTAGATGCATCGACGATTGATACTGCAGGTGGTGCTGAGCTCTTTTGTTCGGATGTTGTTAATGATTGGCTTGTAGCGGGCTGTGTTGTTGTGAATGTTGGGAACGCGGGAGGGCTAGCAGTTGTAGGCTGGACTGCATTGGTAGCGGGCGCTAGTGTCGTAGACATAATTGAAGGTTGCAATTGGGGCTCTTCTTTGTTTGGAAGGAGTCCCGGGAACGGATTGGCGTTAGGAGAAACTGACGAGGTTGCTGCACCTTTGTCTCCGCCATTACTGCCAAGGAAGCCAAACACATTCGACGCAGTATTCGTGTTGCTTGGGGTAGGAGTCTGCCCGGTTGAGACTTGGTCTTCGAATCTCACCGTCTTAGGCGCGAGTGGTGCGGACTGTGTACCGGGGGTCGTTGTGTGTTGTTGGTTCGTTACCCCGCCATTGATAGCCTCTACCTGTGGCTTCTGAGCCCATAGATTAGATGCATTGGTTGAATTTCCAAACAGCGTAGCTCCTGGAGTACTTCCTGGCGATGTGCCAGTACTAGGAGGAACAAATCCAGCAAGTTGAGCTCCGCTATCTTTGCTAGGCTGCGCAAAGATCGACGTGCCAATCTGTCCTAAGGGTGTAGAAGTAGGGATGGAAGGCTGCCCTGTAAATGTAGGCGGGCTGAGAGAACCTATTTCACTCGGAGTAGGAGATCGAGACTGCTCAACGGGAGCGGCAATGTTCTGTTTGGTGACAACGTGGTTTCCAAGCATTGCGGGAAGAGGGCGAGTACTTGCTTCCGACTCGCCGGACTCGCTATCTTCCTCCTCCTGGTCGTTGCTGTCCGATGCGCTACCCTGTGAATCGGTAACAAACAAAGTTTCGTTTTCATCATCTTCGTAAACTTGGCCTGCCAATTGTGAATCCGATGCAAAATCTGATTCAAAGACAGTTGAATGAACAACTACCGCGAAAGGTTGTCCGCAACGCTTGCGTTCTACAATATCCCCAGAAAAGGGGTGTGGTACTCGAGTATCAATATACTCTGGGTTCGGGCAGAGAACAAGGTAATTGCCGTCATCGTCGAACTGAAAACCGTGTTTGGTAAAGAAATCGACAGCTTCTTCTTCGGTATCGGTGTATAAATGCTGCTTTAAGATGGCAGGAGTGAGATCTTTTGGTCCGAATCGGGGCCTCGAACATGACTTTTTGACAAGTTTAACAATCGCCTTACGGATAGTGTTAAAGTGGATCTCGGCGAAACAAGCCATGGTATACGATACGTCCGGACTCTTGATGAACTCGAAGAATGCCGACCCAAAATCTACGGTCATCTGGGTGTTCGACTCCGGGTGTAACGGACCCTGTAGTCTCTGTACGTTCTTGATGCATTCGGTGATGAAAATCGCTGATTTAATTCCCTGGGCACTTCCGAATCGGCGATCCCAGTCCTCGATCCTCTCTGTAAGCGACGGATTGAAGGCATTGAACACTATGAAATACCCTCGAAATTCTGGCTCATTCTTGCACTTGATCCCTTGCTGCGCGCAATCGTCGTAGACTTCCATCAATGAGATTAAGGTCTTGCTTAGTTGCTCGACCTCTTGTTGCTCTGAAAAGTCAACGGGGGTGAACCCGTTTCGGGAGAGTAGGTGAAGTGATGTAACGTGGAAACGAGCGATCGTCTCGAGGCAGTAGATTTGATCTTCGATTTCTGCAGGCGTCATGGCATATTTCTGGAAAGAGAAATCTATTCGGATGGCGCGAGTGCGGTCCCAAAGAAAACTGTGTCGTTGAGGTAGCAGATCATCTGACTCGATGAGGTCGGTTAAGTAAGACAATGTGTTGCGAAGCGTCTTAACTGATCGGACATCCATCGGGAGCGGCGCATCCTGTCCTGCGGCTGATCGAGCAAGTCGTTTAACCATGAGCTCAGGCATCGGAACTAGCTCGCCTCGGTTGTTTGTGTCCTTCTCTGGGCCTTTGATATCGTGTTCAACAATGCGAGTAATTTGCTCCCACTCTGGACACATATCTTCACAGATGCCCTTGAAGACTAACGCCTCGTCAAGTCTTCGCTTCTTATCCGGATCGTCGATCAAGCCTGCTCGCATCAGCGACTTTCTCGCTCTTTCACGATAAGCCTTGTGAGACTCGCGTAGGCGCTCTACGGCCTGGCGGTTCTCGAAGTTTCCGGGATTTTCCGGCCATCGCGGTGGTCTGATGTTATCCTTCTGTAACTGGGCCATAATCTTCTTAGCGAAGACTTCCGGTTCTTCTCTCCTAGAATTTGCCGGTTTGTCAACTCCAAGTGAGGAGTCTCTCTTAGTATCTCGGGTAGATCGAATAGAAGCGACCTCGAGATCTGGCGAATTTCGTGAAAATTTGGACCTTCGTTGGAAATCATTCTCGCTCTTCCTCTTCCCATTAGCCTGGTTCCTAGGTGCCGAGTCTGAAGTCTTCTGGCTCTGAGTTGGCCATGCTGGTTGGACATATTCAGAAACTTTTCTGACTCCATTCGTATTCGGGGTGGATCTAGCTCCATTGCTACTAGTAAATGTCGAGGGTTGCTTCGCAAAGGGGTTTTGGAATGTAGAAGTGTTGTTAGTGGTAGCTGTCGGCTTAGAACCTTGTCCAAAGCTAGGTTTGCCGAACGACTTCGGCTCTCTAGGGGCCGGTTTCTGCTGTTGTCCAAAAGGAGAGAATTGTTGGGCTTGTGCCGTAGAGTTGGACGTAGAGGTGGACGTAGAATTCGCAAAAGGATTCGGATTCGCGCGTTGAACTAGGAAAGGGTTTGGCGCGGGTACCGCTCCATTAGGTTGTTTCTGTAAAAACGGGTTGGGTGGGTTGGTTTGAATCTGTGCGAATGGGTTTGCCGGCTGCGAGGGCATCGGCATCGGTTTGGCGAAGGCTATAATGGAAGAAAGAGAGTCAGTGGTCTTGAAGTACCCCTACATCTTCCTCACTCCGTTGTCCCATCGCGTTTTGACATCTCAACAAGCTCAATCGCCTATCCATCCGTTCCCCTCGAGTCGATAATCGGTATAGATTCAATAGATTCAATGATTCCAGAATTAGGTAGATGAGTCGCCGGAATTATTACTATAGTTATCGGGGAGGGCGACGGGGAAGGGAAAGCGGGTTTACTTACGGTTGGTAGGTGGGTTCGGCGTCTGGCCGACTCCCCAACCACCTTGCCTCTCAGAAAAAGGCATTGCGCTCCGTCGCAGTCTCAAGCGTGTCGGTTATCATCGATGATACAGATTCATCAAGATTAGAAGGGGAAATGTAAACTAAGGTGAAGGATGTGGAAGAACTGGTGGGAAAGTAGGTGCACAAAGGACAATCGCCTCGAGATCCGCAAAGGAATACTCAATTAAATTACGAGGCGTGGATGCAAAATCGCGTATGGATGTATAGATTGATAAGAACACGTAAGAGGGGAAGGTTAATGAATAGCGGTGTTCTGACCAATGATGCGCAGGAGAAAGATTTGAGTAAAAGTTGTTTTGTCTGGATAGCAGTAAAATTTGGTGATTAACAATTGATGGTGTTGATCAATCCATGTGCAGCGGGTGGTAGGGATCAAGATCGCATGCGGAAGAATAGGTACATTTCGAACTAAGAGCTAGGAAGCTACCAGGGATTCCTGCCTGACTTGACCGCCTGTACTTTGTCCGAAAATGGTTTAGGTCCCATAACCGTTAGCCTCTTCTAAGGGTTCACGCGAAAAAGGTACAGCGCATCGAAACATAAGAGTTGGTCCAAGCTCCCTGGTATAACCGAATGCGTTACACATAATTGGTTGCTGTACAGGTACACAATCCAGCAGTCCCTTCAATGGATGCCCTCCGGCTTCTACAGATTGAAATTACAGCGCTATCAAACCGCTATTTCTCCCCCGCAGAAATCCCCTAGCTTGTCGTATTTAGTGGTGAAGTGCCTAAATTTCAAGGATGAGGTCATCGCAACTTATCGCAGCCATTTACCGTACCTAGTATTTACGTAGTACATACATAACAGGTACCGAACGGCGTACCAACACGTTGCGGCGGTACATTTAATCGCTTAATCGGCATTGGATCTGTATCCATCGTATGGGATGCTATGTAAGCGTTAAAAATAAGGAACGAGCCAGCCGAACCTTAAGTTATTTAGGGACGAGTTGGGGTCAACACAACCTTATTCAGTCCCTAAGTACCCATGCGGATGCGGTCAATTCTTTAACTAGCACCATTCCCATCTCATCATTTACATGGATACTCTATCCTCTCACGAACTTTGCCTGATTCTATGCAGTCTTTCCTTTTCAAGGGTCCTGTGTACGTAGTATGGAAACTTCAATTTCGCCTGCGTTACTGCATCAATCAACCATATCGCGCTCTCTTTATACATTCATATCTATCCCTTGACGTTTCGAGAGTTTCGAGTTCTTCTACTGCCAGCGAATGAGCCACAATTCCCTCTTAATCCTATCGCCCATAACCTCTAGCAATTGAACAACAACGAAACAATCCAATATCGAATCGGACATCCGATATTTCGAGCCTCGTTATCCATCCATATATCTGACGACCCAAGTAGTTTGCTCGTAACACTAATATTCGCCGAGCGAATAACCGTCCAAGAAAGTCACTATCGAATTCCTGTAGCATCCATCCCAGATCGATTACATATACGAGTAAAGCCTACGGGCACCCGCCATTAACCATGGCATTCCTCGAGGACCCTCGTCTTCGGCAGCGATGGAACCAAATCTCGCACACTACAGAAACAGTCACTGAGAACGCCGCTGCTGGAATCTGGAGCTTCGGACATACATACGTTACACCCTGCCTCTCCTCCATCACATCGGCTTTAGAAGGCTGCTCGACAGTCTGCCTTGGCGACCGCGAAGAACGGGCGCGGCGGGCAAGGGAGCGACAGCGAGCGCAAGGAAGGGCCGAATATAGCTTCGACTTCTACGATGATTGGGACGAAGAACTAGGCGGCGGTGATGACGGGGGAGGGTTACTTGGCGGCTGGCATAGCGAAGATTGGGATCGCCTACTCGCCGGCACAGGAAAGAGACGGTCTGGAGGTGACGTTCAGGAACAGCCTAAGAGAAAGCGCGGGATGAGTTATGGAACGAGAGGGCCGCGTAAGAGAGCCGGAACACAGGAGGACCCGACTATCATTCCAAGCACTGCGCCTTTGGGTTTTCTGGGTCGTCTACCGTTCAAGATTGGGGGAACCTTGAGATACAAACCTAGTGCGGCGAATCTACAGGAACATCCCGGGACATCAAAATCGACATTAGAAACTGAACGCGAACCATTGTTAGGTAACGACGAAGGTACAGCACATCTTGACGAATCACGGACGCACAGTAGGAAACGGAGCGGGACAGTAGGCAGTGGAGATACCAGTGACTCGTATAGGTCAAGGGGAGATCTCTTCCCAAGCGATGATGAAGGAGAAGCAGACGCGATTCCGTTAGATGATGAATTCACTATTGCGCTAGACCACGTAGACGATCGCTCGAGCAATAAGACTAGGAGTAGCAAAGGGAAGCGAATTGCTGGTCGCGCAATACCAAGAAGCGTTTCGAGGACGACGATAAATTCGACAAGGCCATCCTTGCGCCCCAGCCTAGGCTCAGGATCTATCCCTCCGGAAAGTCCAGCATTACTCTCGACACCATCACTAGAAGATTTGCGACTAGAAGAGGAGCGAGCGGAAAGAGAAGAAGATCAAGTAATTGAGAAAAAAAGACATGCAGCTGCGGAATTAGCTCTTCGACGTGGGCTAAGTCGAGAAAACCTCCAGATAGAATCTGTCCGCGAGGCGAAATCAGAAATGGTCAGGGTAGAAAAGGTGCCAGTCCCAGAAGAGGTCGTCTTCGATGAAGACACAGATGACGAGCAACCCGAGGTTGGGACTAGATCTACAACACAGGAACAACACCGGTCACCAACGTCGACACCGACACCATTATCAGCCAATCCAAAGCAGACGGAGCCGTCACAAGGAGACTTCATACCTGCACGATTACCATATTTCCGATGATCACAGCTGGTATGTATTATTAAGCCACAACTTCGATTCGAATTATTATTATTTACGGTCCACTTGCGGTATCTGGTGCATTTTTATATCGATCCTAGAAGCGGATTAGGCATAGACCCAACCCCAACCCCGACATGTCTCGACGCCATCCACGATGAAGTATGAGGTTTTGTCTTGCGTGTATGACACATGAACGAATGACGTCGATGATATGGGTAACTTCCGGTAATTTTCTGGGAAGTAGGTTATCCTACTGGATAATCGATAATGCGTGTACTTTTATATAGTCCGAAGATATCATTAGGGATGACAGGTCTAGAGGACAAGATAGAGATCGTATAGATCGCGCAAAGATTCAGTTGCTCACTGTTTCTAAACAGGCGAGTCACAAGATGTATTATACTATAGGAGTTTGGGCTCTACAGTGGTCAATATCCAGAATTTGGACATGCCTTCGCTATACCTATCTACACATGCATTCTAGACACTGGTGCTTGTATATGTATAAGGTGATGTCTCAGGTTGATTAATGGTTGTCCAGTAAATATAATAAATAAACCTATGGATAGATGAGATGATAGCCATGTTGAGAGATAAGTGAACATTAACAGGTCAAATAAGAGTTGAATCCAATCTTCTATTTACCATTCTTAAACTTCGAGTACCTACATCCACGTACCGAGTCCCTCTTTGATCCTTCGTTACCCAAAGTAGATATACCTCGGCACCTCTGCTGTACCCCAGAACCCCACTTCTCAGCCTAGCTCCCGAGGACTATTGAAGTATATTAGCGGGAGACCATAATGTCGGGACAACTCAATTTCTTAAAACCCGGGATGTTGGCGTGTCGCTCAAATACTCCTTACAACAAACATCTGCTTCGGGCTATAGAGTCTAGCCGAACCCATTTGTAGGAAAGCGGATTTGCCTGTAGGACATACGGTACAAGTCTTGCCAAGTCAGCGTTAAATCACATATCGGGGCCTTTGTCTGCCAACGCCGTCGGTCGTTATCCCAATTACCCAGATTAACCCCTTAATACAAACCCACGAAATCCGTCTTCATACATAACGTCGCTAGTTCATCATTAAACTACCTATAATTTAGGAAGAACAAACTAGCTTAATCTTAAGTTACCAATCTATACACCTTCATCTATTTACACACCTACCCAATTAATCCAAACACCCATCCACACCCCTAAACCAAACCCACAATGGCGCCCCCCCAAGGCCCCATCGTAACCCCCCTAACCACCCTCCTGGGAATCCAACACCCCATCCTCCTCGCCGGAATGGCCCGCGTATCCGGCGGCGCCCTCGCCGCCGCCGTCTCCAACGCCGGCGGTCTAGGCGTCATCGGCGGCTTCCAATACACGCCCTCACAACTCCGCTCCATAATCACCGACCTAAAAGCCAATCTCGCGTCCCCGGACCTGCCCTTCGGCATCGACCTCGCGCTGCCGCAGATCGGGGGCTCCGCGCGGAAGACGAACCACGATTACACGGGGGGCAAGCTGGACGAGCTAATTGATATCACGATTGACAGTGGGGCGAGGTTGTTTGTGAGCGCGGTGGGTGTCCCGCCTAAGGAGGTCGTGGAGAGATTGCATGGCGCGGGCATTTTGGTGATGAATATGGTCGGACACCCGCGCCACGCGAAGAAGGCTTTGGACTTGGGGGTGGATCTGGTGTGTGCGCAGGGAGGCGAGGGGGGTGGACATACGGGGGATATCGCGTCGTCGATTTTGATTCCGGCTGTGGCCGATGTGGCGAAGAATTATAAACCGCCGATGTTGAAGGGGAAGACGGCGTTGGTGGTTGCTGCGGGCGGGATCAATGATGGAAGGAGTCTTGCGGCGAGCTTGATGCAGGGGGCTTCGGGGGTTTGGGTTGGCACGAGGTTCGTTGCGAGTACGGAGGCGAATAGTAGTGAGGAGCATAAGAAGGCGGTGGTGACGTGCGGGTGGGAGGATACGCAGAGGACGTTGGTGTTGAGTGGACGCCCGTTGAGAATGCGGACGAATGAGTATATTGCGCGGTGGCATGCGCAGCCGGAGCGGATTAAGGAGCTGTGCGATAAGGGCATCGTGCCTATTGAGCATGACTTCGAGAAGAATGGTGATGCCGACATCGACCCCCCGCACCTGATGGGTCAGGTCGCTGGTTCCATTACTCAGGTCAAGCCCGCGGGCGTCATCGTGAGGGAGATGGTCGATGAGGCGGTAGCTATGCTGAAGTTAGGCGGGTCGTATATCGGTAACACGGGTGGTAAGGAGAGTAGTAAGCTATGAGGCGAAGCTTGCGCCGCCGGGAACGGGGAGTTCGTTCGGACAATTCGGATACTGATGCGGATGCAGGGACGGGACCCGATCTACTAGGTAGATGACGAATATGAACGGGACGGGAACTGGACCCAGAGTATCTCCGGGTGTTACAAGTGTACGTATACATGGATTACGTACATAATATGTGTAGGTACATACTATATTTGCACCGAGTATTTGTCGGTGACGAGTTGCCAAGGTGATTGGCGACCGGAAGAGGAACCGACCTGCCGGTAGTTAACCTCAGAAGCGCTGGGGAGAATTCCAAGGTTATTACATACTGTACGTACATACATACCTGACTAGGTACATGACGTTATGCAGTGTCACGCCTGGGAATAGCCTATCTTTTGTATCTACCTACCTAATAGATGTCTTTGATTTACTCGGCTCCTTATCTCCCCCTTCCGTCCTTCTCGACACGGACATAAGCCGCGAGGAGTCTCGGCAGGATCGGGTCTCGAAGGAACGGGCCGACATATCGATCATATCATGATACGAAGTTTGTTTAACGATCAAGATTTAGGGGTCGTTGTGAAATCTGCTTGATCGAAGCATAAATGCGCTTCGGCAGGAAAAAAGGGGCTATGTGGGATCAACAGCGCCTACATACATACCTGCATACATGCCTTCTATTCAATTGGGCAGAGGCACAACGAGAGAATGCGAAAGAACCCGCGGGGCCGCGTGTAAGATTTGCGCGGAAGAAGAAATTTGTTGAATCGAAAGAGAAAAAACTGCATCTCTAGCTTTAGTAATTGACGGTCTGCGATCTACATCAGATTTTTAAGCTGCAGAACACATCGTGTCTCGGGAACGAATGTGCATTTCGTTGCGAGTTGCAGGAAGAAAGAAAAGTAAAAAAAAAAAGGGGGGGTGGGCGCGGGATGGTACGTGTTGGCTTCGCTAGGAGTTGTCATATTTCGTGTGTCGTGTTGGGCTGTCGTAAGATGGTATCACAAAATTCTTTTATTTTCCTAGCCACTCTTCGTCACCGTGTTTTACTTCAAGTTGATTGAATGATCGATGGAGGCGTTTTTTTCGTTCCGTGTCAAAACTGCCAATCGATAAACATCATATACGTAAGCTAGATATCATCATACCTAGGTACCTATGTTAGGTGGGCAAGACAAGACAAGCTTAGCAAGCAGAATCATGTTGTGTATAGATGTTTTAGAGGGTAAGCATTAAAGCTTAGAATCGATTAAGTTATCTGTGAGATACCCTGACCTTTGAGATACCTGACATACCCAGTGAGACCATGATGTTATGTAAAACCCTCTCACGAATCACGTAAAGCAAAGCTTAATCCCTAACACCACAATTCACACCATCATTATAGGCCAATTAGTTGTTACTTGATGTTGATCATATTTGGAAGTTAGATCCTTCTTAGGCTGGAGATGTGAGAGTCTCCGACCTGGTTGGTCAAATTTCGAAGTGTACAGCATGATGTACAGCGTAAGATAAGACACGATGGCTTACAAAAATTGTCACCACATAACAATAGCCAATCAGCACCGCCATCTATCCCCGCAACTTTTCCTAAACACAGCGGTCGAAACCGTAGGCTCCTTCTCCCATTGCGTTGGTAGGACCATCATCAGCGTATCTAACTCCTCGCGGGCTGCCTGCATCCTCTTCTTCATCGGATCCACAGTAATGTTTTCTTGCAAATCCTCCTCCAACTGTAAATCTTCTACACGTCGTACGTCTTCTTCGAGTAGCGCTGAGTCGATGACTTGTGGCTCGTCTTCTACTAGCTGCGGAAGAGGACCTAGCTCGAAATTTTCTGTGTCGTGCACGAATATCATCTTCTCGAGTGAATCTAAATCGACCTTCTTCCACCGTAGTACTCTCCAAGCACCCTCGGGAACGACGGCGAGGCGTTGTACCCGATCTAAGTCTCTTGTGGAAGCCCATAAATCTGAGCATTCGGGTTTGAGCTCTGAATTTCCGAAGAATACCGTATCTCGGCTGAAGTCGACGTATATTCTCGGTTGCGCATTTCCTACACCGAGCGATAGTTTATAGTGCTTGAGCGCTTCGTACCGAGCCTCGGCGTTAACATGTAAGAGGGCAGGGATCTGTGTAGTCGAATACCACGTTGCCTCCTGGTTGTGTGCTTCTGACATTGCTTCCTCCAGCGACCTGGGTGTATGTTTTTGCTTTGAGTGAGGAGACTTGACGACCACCGTCCTCGAGTCTGGCATAGCATATTGAAATATCTTGATACGTAGTTCAGGAGGGAGCTCGTTGAACTTGGGGAAGGTAGTAGGGCCCCGGCTCCTACTAGATAGACGTGATATTGTGTGCTCCATTGTGTGATCAATGAGGTTAAGGAGTTGATAATATTGAGACTGTTGCCAACGGTAGAGCCTTATAAGTAAAAGTATAGAAGTGATCAGAGGTATGACGGCGACGGGCACGTCGTAATATAGACTTGGACTCTGGCTAGTTCTTCGTGGCATGGTCATGTGTCAACCCTTGTGAGCTGTTTGAAGTTCCTAATGTAGGGTAGCAGTAAGACTTGTGGAGGTATTCCTACCCCCACAAAGATATATGTAGGTAACTATGTAGGCGATGACGGCAAGATGACAATCGATTGGCCGAAAACCCTGTATAATTACAGGTATATATGTGATATAGCTTGTGATATGCGTGGTACAGATGAACAGATGAATCGGATTGCAGATAATCCAAAAGGATTCGTGTATTAAAGAGGGGATTAAATTATAGGTAGGTAGATATCATATACATGGATACAGCACAGACGGGGGCCTGCCGCATGCGGTTCGAGGGTTGTCAGGTTTATATGCGAGCAATGAGGGGTCTCATCCTACAGTCGCAGAGGCGTTGCGAGTCGCCCCACACCAGCGTTTGACAGGTGGGAGATGGAAACGAGCAAACTCATGGTCCAGACTTCTTTAGAGCGAGCCCCGTTGTTCAACGCGAGACAATGTACTAATGTAACTAATCAGGCGGTACCTTTACTGGGCGCCGTGGGCGTCGAGTAAAAGTCTCATGAGACGGGACTGGAACGTGGTTTGATGAGGCGGCTCAAAGCCACAGTAGACTAACAAGGCAACTCACCTATTAAACGCCAAGAATAGCGGCCACAGTCACCGACTCTCCGTGCACTTTCATCCCGACCTTGGCCACTTGGACCAGGCCGTGGGCAGGTTAGCCAGAAAGAGACCATGGAGGCAAAAGGAAAGAGGGCAATGCAGCTGCGGCTACGCGTAGCTGAACACAATGTTGTAATGCGTTAATGCGTTTAGACCAAGGATGACGCTTGACACGCAAATATGGTTTGTTCCGTCTGAACTATGTATGTATGCCAGGCCTCTGCGGTAAGCCGGCAGCAAGCAGCAAGAAGCAGGTGACCAAATTACCGCTCGGTATTTTACGGCCTCGGGATCGTAGGAAGCTTCGTGCCCTTCGCGCCCTTCAAGCCCTTTCGTGCCTTAGGATACTTGTTCGGTTCCGATGCCGAGTAGTTGGTGTGAATTAAGTAGGCTTAGCTTGAGAACGACTTATGCTGATCGACCCTATCCTGCCAATTTCAGTTCGCAAGGCTACGTAGATACTTCGTGTATCTTCCCTCCTTGCGTACCTAAGTATTATTTTGGCGTGGGGTGTGTTGGGTATGTTCTCGCGAACCAATACTTGAGACTTCTGATGCAATATTTGGAGAGCTGTCAGCACCAATTGATGCCTCCTGCATCCTGCAATCCCGTGCCGTAGTTGGTGATTACCGTAGCTTGCTCCATTACCCCAGAAAATCATCGTAGCAGGAGTCAGAGGCTGCATCTTCAAACGAAACTAGCTCGAAGTAAGACACAATAATATAATTGACAGACGTTATTGGTCAAGTAAGAAAAGGGATATTTCCTGGCCAACCATAGACCCTCTAGACAAGCTACCAATATAATATATGACAGCAAAGAGAGAGGCCAGCTGACATCCATAGAGGAACTAGAAAGCGCCCAATTATGCTAAGGGGATGGGTGATGAGAACTAACAGAACTAACAGCACTAACATCGCAGCTACCGTGTCTTTGCCGTGCTTAGCGCCTATAGTACGAGAGTTATAATCAGCACCGTCGTTCAGCTATCGGCCGATTGACGGGCGAGAAGCAATTCGTGATGAGTAGAAAAGAATGAGTTGTGTTCAAGAGAAGAATTATGTTACCAAATAGAAACTTGGCAGGTAATTACCTATTTCGGTCAGTGGTCACAAGAATTAAGGGTATCGAAGGTATTGGTGGATACCTGGGTGACATTACACCGGGGGAGGGACGGTTCGCGTCGGTAGTCGGGGGCCTCGACTTCCCGTCTAGGGATGTTAGTTCTGATGCGGCTTACATTATCATGACATCAAGCACATCTATGTGTGTACGTACTGCCTACCTCCTGCACATTCAAGGTTGTAATTTCTACGATACATCAACATTGAACTCGCTACTATCCATATTCACGGATATTGATTGTCTTAATTGGCCCCGAGAACTTGGCACTCTGGGAATAATCAACAAAACATCAAAATATCTATGAATAGACATCTCAGCAAGTTGAGGATGGGTAACACAAGTTGTCATATCCCAATTCGAATGCCGCCATCGATGAATACGATCAACCCGCACAGCCTGCATAGAAAGGAAATTTTCCCATTAGAGATCCAAATAAACATTAAAGCCGGCCAAGATATTAATTCGTCAATTTTAGCAACTTACCGGTTCAATAATAGAAGTTAGACTGAGTTTGACGCAACAGGCCTCGCGGCATTACATAGTACATGCCCTTTTTCGCAACACAAATTTGATCGACCTCTTGGGGCTGCTGGGCAAATTCGTCGCCGCAAGTGAAAGACCGACCACCGACCGAGTCTGCGAGTCTCCTGAGTCTCTCCCCGTCTCTCCCTCAGTCCACTCAAACCATAGTCCACGCAATCTGTGTTCAAAATTCTTTAATTATTAAAATTGGCGCCAAAAGCACTGCTATGTGACATCATGACGCCAATTTTCCATTTTTCCAATTCACCGACCTTATTCGTCACCACGAAAATACTAAGGACGCGAATGCGGTGAGCCACGATGCTTGCAACATACTGTCTACTCCATATGATCATTACGAACCATAATCATGAGATCAAGAGTCTCGAGACTTTCAAGCTATACTATTAAGCTATGGAAACTCCAAAGTCATATTCATAGCCAATATGACGCAATCCCAAATCCCAATCGCTGCAGTTATTATCTATCTTTCTATAGCTCCAGTGTTGCACAACATTCGTTCCTCCCATTACGTTTCCAAGATTCCGGCGGTCTGGTAAAATCTGACTTTACCAGATGAGTCGTTCACGTACTCAATCTGGCCTTGAGAATGATTGTATTGCATTCACTATCACACAGGAGTTGTTTTCGAGTCACTCTTGACTTGAATTTCGACAGGATAAGTTTGCTACCCCTTTGCCATTGTGCCAAGGTTCATTCTTTTTCAATACTCAAACCCACATCCCTCGAACTTGCTGATAATGACTCCCTTAGTTGCATTGGTACTGTGAGTTTAGGGTGAATCTCGAATGCTGAGTTTGGATTCGAGGCCGTAGCTAAGTTCACTCCAAACGCGAACTCCCACTAGACACTTTTTGGGTTTTCACCGGAAATGGAAATAAAAAGGGATAGAAGCCTCTTCGGACTATGAAAAAGGCGCAGTCGATGCACCTGAAGTTCCTTTCACGCCACATGCATATTATTACTGATTCTATCATGCATGCCTTATTGATGAGAACCCGGTTCCTTTTCTCAGTATCGGAACTTCACCCGTATACCTCTGGGGCTTTGAGTTAATTACAGTATAACTCGGCGAGTTTGGTTCTTGGATAGATAGGGTAAACGCCTCACCCTTCTCAGTATAGTATTGGCGTTGGGTTAGTATGTTAGAAATTCAGTGTTGAGTCACCTATCCGGCGCCTCTTTTCTATGCGGGCAACTATGCGACCCCCGGCGAATGTAGTATATACCGACTTGGGCGATCCAATCCGAAAGCTGGCATGTGGCATGAGTCTCATGATACTCAACAGCGGGGTCATTGTTTGGGGCCAGTTTGATTACTCTATAATGTTTAGTTTTAGGAGTCTACGAACTATAGTCGTGGAGAAAAAGCCCACCGACCCTTTAATTCTCCGCTATAGACAACGGTAGCCGGTTCAATCACGATACTTGGTAACGCACACGGGATCGTGTCGCGGGTAGCGACCGAAAGCCTTAGCAGCCCCGATAAACAAACGAGATGCCCAGGCTCAACACGAATCATATCGAAGCTCGAAGTCTTATATTATTAGAAGGGGGAAATTTTACGAGAAATTCATTCAACTCCGTCCAAGACATTTCGCGATAAATGTGATAACCATTAGGGATCACTAGAGGTAGTACTACTGAGCATCTCACCCCGTTTCAAGATATTATCTTACCATCTATTATAGGATGATACCGCTTCGTTCGTTCCTATGAGTTTGTATCCCGACGAGAACCTAAGCGTTAGATCAAGTTTCTAAATCATCATCCTGTTTACATTCAACCACTACGACCGACCACATTTCACGACTGTCGCAGAAGAGCCCGTCCGTTTTCTTAGATACTCCCATCATCAGAAAGTGTCGCTGTTAGAAGCAATTCATCGATTTACTAAGCACCATCACGCAATGGTCTCGTGCGGAAACCGCCAGCCTTCTAAGATAATGTCGGCGATGTTGAGCTAGCTAGGTAGCGTCTTAAATACGCCGAGACTTAGATGAAAAGTCAAGGATCGAGGATCCCACCTCCTGATATCTCCTTCTATATGGTAGCGAGTGCTTATACGTTGAAGAGGATACCTAATTAAACTTCTAATATCGACAACATGGCTTACGGAAAAGGGTTAAATTATCGTTTGCCTTAAAAATCTGGGCAATGCGCAAATAAATCCTCTTGACAACAACCCGTTTCTGTCAATTATCAAGGTATGGACTGGAATTCTAACAGCTACCTAAGCTTGGTCGATACTACCGAGTTACAATGGCGAAGTGGACAAAACACAAGGAATATTATCCATCGCCAAAGTAATACCGTGGACCGCACGGAATTTTGCATCGAGGACTCTGGGGTTAGAACTACAGCGCAACTTCAAATTGCTGGCAAAGATGTTCCTAAAATCTGTGGGACTGACCATCTGGTTCTTCCTCACTTATATAACCACTAAAATAGTATCCCAAGATCCTCAACTGTGCTACTTTCCGGAGGCAACGGCGGAGAACCTCAATCCCCATCGTACACGGCCGACATCAACGGCTACCTACTCTCGTATTCCCTCATAGACGATGAGTTGTTCGAAGCTCGTATTTTACGCTAGTGTGCCTCGTGTTTTGTGTTGTACATGTGTATATGAAGAGTTGAAGATACGACGACTTTCTTCACGTCTGCTCCTTGGCAACATTATCGTTTCGGTTACAGTAATTCTAAGGGTGTACCATTCCAACACTGGGCATGGAACATGCTACTGCTTTTCTTGATATGACTATTTTCATATACTTTTATACCTAGATCACTATATTCACTTTTATCCAGACGCTGGCAGGAAGGATAACAACTTACTCGAGTATCTAGCAATTAGGACGGTGCAGATTATCGGTTGGTTGCGTATCAGCATCGAAATGGTCTATCAAAATATAGATCTCGAGCTGCCTGTTAGTAAAGAGAATAGATTCTCTTAGGTAAAATTGATATAAATGAATCCGGGTCAACGGAGCTTGGATGGACCTTTGCTGACACATCCAAAGCCTCATTCGAGCTTCATCATTGATCTCTACCTCTATAAAGGGAGTCAACAAGCTTAGATTTCTGAGAACTTGTTTGGAAAATTTTAAAATAAAAAGAGACCATAAAATAAAACAAAGTATATACTGCGAATATTATTATTACAATATTTACATAGGTACCTAGTAATAGAAATAAACTCATCCATATATTTAGAGGCCAAATGTGAAAAGGAGTGAGGAGATCACTGACTTGGGTAGGGACCTAGAACGTACCTGCTTAAATTATGGAGCCAAATTAGCGGGTCAGAGCCAGGTACAGTAGGCGCCAAGGAATTGTTAACTGATAAGATAACGATACCTGTAACTTTTTTTTTCTTCAATCGCAGCTTCTGTCTTGCGATTGGATTTATTCAATTGAACAACCTTGTGACCGAATCGCTTCAATCTGCTCCATCTATCTTCCTTTCTACTTCAAGACAATCCCCACTTCTCCTACGACGACAGCGTTCACAACTAGCCCAACATGGCCAAAGAGCGTGCGGACAAGCCCCGCAAAGAGAAGGTTGAAAAGGCCGAGAAGACTTCTAGAGATAAAGTGAAGAAGCACAAGAAGGAGAAAAAGTCGAAGCACGATGATGATATAGAGATGATCGATGGCGATGACGAGCCTAGCAACGTAGATGATTCCCCTGTAAAATCTACTGAACCTGTAAGTGCTTTTATTTCTTCACCTCAAGTTCTTACAATGCGAAAATGTTGCTTATGTTTTAATTTTTAGTCTGGCGACACAATTTCCGATTCCGAGGTTAAGTCTAAGAAGTCGAAAAAGGAGAAGAAATCAAAGAAGGCTCCCGTCGAAGAGTTGACCACGACCTCGTTCAATGACATAAGTTTACCTATGCGACCAGCCTCCAGGGACTCAGATGATAGCGATGGCGGAGCCCCTCTCTTCGCGATCGACACGAACCCTACTCATGTTAACATCGATTCTCTCGCAACAACTGAAACCGGAGACAATGAACAGCGAAAACCCGGGCGCAACGGTTACAATCCCCCCCCTAGTGGACTCAACCGACAAGCTCGTCGACGGATACGCATGATCGAGGAGCGACGCGAGAAGATCCGGAAGGCACTTGGCATAGCAGAGGGCTCCACTGAAAGAGAGGAGGAGGTGCAGGCTAAGTTAAATGAGTGGATCGAGAGCCTCGACGGCAAGACGGCAGTCCGCATGGACAAGAAACGCAGGCGCAAAGAGAAGGACGCTGCTAAGGTTCGCAACAAGAGGGGCAAGATCCTGACGGGAGAGCGTCTCAAGGAACGCCAGAAGCAGATACGCAAGGCGGACAAGAAGTCGAAGAAGCGCAGTGGTATTTCCGCTGCTAACGAGGCGTGATTGCCTGTATCCCTTCTTCACTTTAGTCATTGCGTGTCTTTTCTCCGGAACGGTTCTTAGGGCGTTAGGGGTGTGGCAATATGAAAAGCTTTCTTCTTTGACAGAATTTGTTGATTTCTCTCTCTGATGTTCTGTGCCTTAAGCATGGAGAGAGTTTGCTGAGGCTACGATGTATGCTAAAGCATCCACGAGAAGTCAAATTTTCGGTAGAATTATGAACAACGTTTATTTCCCCGAGAGATCTATTCGAGCACACCTTTTCATAGAGATGAGTAGTGACATTGGGCCACGTCGCATGACGCACGTCCTTAAACCGATGAACTCCAGTCCGTCCAATATGCCCCGATATATATATGCAAGTTCCGTGATCGTAATGTACAGTTCGTCTTATCATATCACGTCCTACCTTGACTTCACAGAGGCTATATCAAGGCTTCTTCGACTCGCCCTCCGCATTCCCCTTTTCATTTTCCGTCGTCTTCTTCCCATCATCCTTCTTCTTTCCACCACTCCACACCTCAGAAACCTGATCCACGATAAGACCCCAGTATCCACCTCCCCCTTCACTCAACGCTTCCTTCTCCCTCTGATCCCGCTTCTCCTTCCAATCGTCCGGACTATCGCCCATCCACACGCGCTTCAACAACCCCCTCTCCTCCTCCTCCTTACCTCCCTGCCGCTGCCGTTCTTGCTCCTCCACCATCCTCCTCCGCTCCTCCGAAACCCCCACCTCCCCAACCCCTCGCACTCCCTGCGCTTCCTGCGCCTCCCGCAACTTCCTCGCGCGCTCGGCCCGCTCAAGCCGAATCCTCAACTGCGTCTCCTTGGCCTTCTCGGGCAACTCGGCGCCGAAAAGGAGGCCGACGCGCCGCCCGAACCGGTTTAGGGTCGAGGTGCCCGTGTAGTCGTGCACGAGCTGGTTGGTGCCCCAGACGGTGACGCCGCCGAGGATGAGGAAGCGGAGGTCGAGGCGGCGCGGAGGCAGGAAGAGGGCGATTAGCGCGATGGGGGTTACGCCTAGGGCGACGTTGTGGATGTATGGGTTCGTGTTGTTGTAGTGGTCTGCTTGCGGTTGGGGTGATTGGGGTGGTGGCGCTGCTGGCTGTGGAGGGGTTTGTGACGCCATGACTGGCTAGGTACTAGGCGTTGGGTGTTCAAGGGCGGGATGAATCGGGTCGGTGGGGTGTTTCGCGGAGGAAATGGTCCTAGTTTGCGCTGCACGTTTGAGATTGAGATTATAGGTCCTTTTCTTTCCTTTTCTTCCCGTATGGTATCGCGGACTCGAGATGGGGTAGTAAAAACAAACTTTCAAAGAGCTTGACTTTTTTTCTGCAGAGTTGATCTTTGGCTCGTTTGAGCTAGTGGGTTGTGGTTCTGGAAGACTCCCCAGATCTCTGGGGTGTATTTGATTGGTTAGATTGGTTTTATCTAAACTGGGACCCTTGATCGAGATCGATTGCCATTTGATCTCTTCACCGGCAAGGCGCCCGAACACTTAGGGTTAATCGCCCGAGACAGCTGTACAAACGGGAATGATTCACGTAGATGCTCAAACACGGAGCCGCATCTAAATCGTCAATTGGAATTCATTGATAATTGATTACTCATAATGATCGCAATGTCTCTACTTAGTTCAACAATTCGACGTACCTACATTAGTATCCAAGTATATACGTGCTGTTTTAGCCATAGGGCTTGGTTAGTGCTCAGTCGACGCGCGGATTATTGCAGTTTACTCATTGCCCTTACGCCATGTCTCATTAATTTTTTTCGAATTGTTCTACGTGCTTTTTTCCCTCCGTCATAATGATTTCAAGATTAAATAATATTGCCGGGGCATCATAGTCATAGTTATAGTCATAGTATATGACTACATTCGACTTTCAACACAGCCGCAATACTCAATGACTCTATACACTTAGATGTCGAGGTCTCGATCGTAAGAGGAACGGGAGAAATAAGTTGTTGCATTGGCAAATTGGCAGTTTGATAACTTATCACAAGGCAGATTCCGAAGTTGCGGGCTTCAATGACGCATGCCTGCACTTGTAACCATTCTTTGACCATCGTGGTGTAACTTGTGTTCGATTTCTCCAAACACATGCAGGCCGCATGTCAAGGTACCCTTATTTTTTATGGCGGCCGCCAATGGAATGTCGATTCCTTTCGGTCATGTCCGGGGCTGCTGCGCCTTGCTTTGGGGGTTTGCTTGGCCTCTGCCGGTTCGGTAGACCCACCGACCGTTCTACCGTCGCCTTCCGTAGGCAAGGGCACGAAAAGTCGGTCACGACTTTGTCAATTCGTAAGCTAAGAGCGGCAGAAAAGCGGGGGCTTCCCCAATTGTCTAGGGTCAAACTGCACCGAAGCTTTTTTAGTGCTCTATTGCGAAGAAGGCTGAGTCGACTAAGTCGGGGGAACTTCAAGTGTACCTAACCTCAGTTCCTCGGCTTCAAAATAATCTCCTGCAAAATGTGTCGATGCAATGTCCCCGAGTCTTCGGACATCGTCATTGTTACCATTATTGCCATGAACACTAGGTATATCTGCGTTTATTCACCAATACTGTTTGGATCAATGTAATCTACCGGCGCTTAGATTTTATATCCGTGGTACCGACTCCGACTGTGACCCCGAAACCGTCCATTTGATAGTAATTACTGTCTAGATAGCCAATGAGGCTCTATAATGAAGCCTGGATGTAGCAGAGGCTGCCTCATCACTTTAAAAACCATATCGCATAGTTCATATCGAATCCTAGGCTCTGGGGTCGCAGTCCGTAGTACCGGCCGAGTGGGAGAGCTCGATTGCATCTCAAGTACGACGTCGATAGCCTATCTGACTCAGATTGAGAGTCCCCTAAGGCCTAGGTACTAGGTAGGTAACGCGCCACCCAGTATCATCGCTTAAGACAAGAATCACAATTGGGGAGCATCGGAAACGATGCATGCGGGGTGTTGTATTACTCCCTAAAGGCCCGATACACACAATTCCAAGGTTATCAATACTATTTTCCCCGGTGTCAAGAGCAGGTGCTTTCACAACAGCTTGTAGTGGGGCTAACGCATCGCAATGAGTGGTTTAGAAAATAAGTCACTTCAACGCCAAGCGCCTTCGTGAACGAGACATGGAACGATGAATACAGTCGCCTGTTTGGAAATTTGTGTGCCTAATGTATTCGTCAGTCGCGGATAATAGCGAATGCCATTTCAAGTCATATGTATGGGAATGTGGGGTTTCGCCGGTTGTCTTGGTACGTATTGTAACTAAAAGAAATCACGACGAAGTATCGAAACAGTTGTGTTCACTTGGCTAAGAATGTACACAATCTCGATGTCACGGAGTGACGTCCTCACATGTTGTTATGTAAGAGGGTCAATGGTGCCATGATGCGACAAGGTCGTATACCGAAATATACTATGTAGTAGAAACACACAAAAAGTGTATGGTCCCAATTACAATTGTCAACAAGTGACAAAAATTGTATTCATCCGGAAGATCTCCGAGAAGAAGAAGACCGAGCTAGGTAGAGTCGGGGACGTACATCTAGCCGACGGCCTGTCCTAAAACAGTAGTAAAGTACGAAATTTGCCTCGGCACCTGTCAAATGCCCGTATGTTACTTCTGTGGCTGAATATCAATGCCGACTGTTCAAAAGAACAAAAAGTCGGGTATCTTGAATTCTCATGCTGTGCAACATGTAAGAGCTAATCGCATTGGCATGTAGCGACGGATAGGTACCCTGATAATTAGAGTAGCAGCGAAGACTGTAAATCACTTAGTATGTGCATGGCGGCCTCTCGATTGCGTTTGGGAGCTAATGCAGTCTTTGCCTTGGGGTTTTGGGCGAATCAAGGTAAGTGACGAGGTTGCACTATAGGGCTGATGGATCGTGAAGGAACAGGACGGACGTTTTGCTGGAGTCTCCGTATTGGCGCGTATTGGTGTAGGAGATAAGACGATGTTTCTACCCTGCATACTCATTACCTAGTCCCCTTGGCAGCGACAGATACGGCAGATACGGTGGAGTACGATTGGTATGAATCTGCGGTTAGATGGACCATTGGGAAGATCATAAGCTTGTCATAGGGCTGAATTGGTGGGTACGAGTATAGTACTTTGAGCACGCTGGCACTCATTCCTGACGTTTTAGTCTAATAATTCAGGGTGGGATGGTGGTGTCAATGCACTCTAAAAAGTTCAGATGACGGTTTCAACGACCTATGTTGTCCTAGAGTCATATAGATGCCTTGGGGTTTACGTACGAGTATGAACCTGTGTGTGTGATAACGACATGAAATTAAGGCTACTATGTAGGCAAGGCAGCTTGTTAATGTTACCTAGGTAAGTATATGATGATAATAAATCTAGGATAAAAGTTGAGTATAGAATTATAGTATAGGATTAGAGAAAATACCTAGAAGCTTGAACACTCATATTGTTGCGTTGAAGGAAGGAATCCATGGATGTCTCAAAAACATTAGACGAAGTGGGGGCTTAGTTATGGAAGGAGAAGCGGCATTCGATAGCGGGTTGTAGCTACTAAGAAAGTTGCCAGTGCACTGGAAGGTTTAGGCCGCCCCGCAGATCCTTCTCGTCAAAAGTTGCTTGAGAGAATTGTAATTGGACGATGCAATTGTCCCTGATTTTATTTCAATACACCTGCTAAGTACGTCCGCTACTGCAGGTAAACTTTAGCGGCCATTTCTAGCAAAAGATCATGATATTCACAAAATACACCCATGGATAACAACGTCAACCCAGGAACAATAGAGATATCATGATCCAATAGCCACTACGTTGGGTCGCATAGCCAGGGACAGCCCAGTCAATGGCGGCAACTTATTATGTGCCCGAGGTCTTTCAGGGTCTCATCCTGGACGGAATGGATCACTCTGACAGGAACCCATTCTCAGCCAGCCGTCTTTCAGCCAAGACATCCACACCGGGGTATTAAGGAGATACTACTTGCTACCCACACATGAGCACCGTCAAGGTTGTTCGACAACTGCAACCTCATACCTTTTTTTCCAGCTCAAGACCGGCGACAATCCAAAAGATGGGTGGTGGTGTGTCTGATTCTTTCACCATGTCCTGTGTAAGGAAGGCCAGGCTCCCGGCATTCGATGTTTTTGATGTTTCTCTCGACAAGTTTCCCCGACGGTACCGGCAGGATGCCTAACGAAATATCGATAGATCTTACCGAGCACCAATATTGGCAATTCAGAGGTGATATATGTGGATACCTGCCTCTGTACTAGGTACCTTACGTATGCGCATATGTGTCTGAGGTACCAAGGTTGACTCCTAGGTGTCCTGGGAATCCTTATATTTTTACCTGCCTACATACATGAAGAGCATTTTTCATGTGTCAGTGTACTGACTTACGAGCCTGTGAGTCTAGTCGTTTTAACCCCATTGGTATTTCTACGTCGACCTAGGGGCCTTGGGATCGTCACTGTAGTGCTGTGTACCTACATAAACTAGAGGTATCCTAGTTTAGACTGATACAGGGTTCATAATTGGCCGCCTTTTTCCCTACGACACTTACGACACTTACCATATTGGAGGTAGCGAAAATGTACCTGCCAGCCTACCAGGTAGGTATATAGACGCTGTGCCGCAATCTAAGCCCCCAATTTCCATTCCCAGATCAACAACCTGACTTGATCTCCTCCATCAGGAACCCCTGCCCCTCCGGCTTAAAACTAATAAAATACCGTCTACCGGCTCCCCATTCTAAAACTCATTCGAACACCGTCAAAGGCGTACAAGGCCCTTCAACCCAAAGAGACTTATATTTCTCTCGCTTTTTTCTTCCTCTTCATCCTTCTCCTCTTCTCCGATTTTGTTTTCGCTGGTCACCCAAAAGATAATTGACTGATACCCCTTTAAAAAAGACGAGTCTGCCCGGTCAACTCGAACGCGTACATATTGTTAATCTCGGCATATTCGCCACTTCATTCTTTTCCCATTCATACAATACAGGGCTATTAGTGACGCACAGCCTTTCATATCGAACCGATCAAGCTCAAGCTCGACCGTTACTTGCTTAATCGCTACCAAACCTAAGCGAGTTTCAATACATCACTATTAACAAAGGGGAGCCTCTCATTTAAAAAGGCCCGCCGTGTTGGGTTTTAAGCCCCTCTCTTGGCGCGAGCTCTGCCATGAGAAAAGGAGTATTTCATTTTCACTCCGGGTTAATTGAAAATCTCGAGATGATGAGCGCAACGAATGCCCCACGAGCTGGGGCTCCAGCAGTGTCATCATCCGATATGTCTCAGCAACGGCCGAGGAGGTTTCGTACCAGCAAGCCGAAAGTTAAGACGGGTTGCAATAATTGCAAGTACGTGCTTTCTTTAAACCCACCTCATTGTCCCATATATCTTAAGTCATTGGTTGCGCCAAGCGCATGATGCTAAGTAATTGCTCTGCATCTTTAGACAACGACGTATAAAATGCGACGAGCTGCGACCGGCATGCACTCAATGCGTTCGGTCCAAGAGGGACTGTAAAGGTTATCCACCTCCCCCGCGACCCAAGGTCTTTGAAGAAGTCAGGATCGCGCCTAAGCCAGGTAGTAGTGGAAATTTAGCCCCAATCTCACCGGCGAATGATACTATCCGGCCGCTCCGGTCGCAGCCTCCGGCGCGCACAGTAGTTGCGCGACCAGGACCTCAGAGAGGATCTATGAACCGCCTTACTCCTCCTCAAACACCGATAGAAAGCTCGTTAATGGCTTATCGACCGTCTATGCTGCCGTTTGATCCAAACGAAGGCCAGTATTTCCAACTCTTCAGAGAACGCACGGCTAGCGAGCTGTCGGGATTCTTCGACTCTTCCTTCTGGACCCAGAGTGTCCTGCAGGAGTGCCATTCGGAGGAGGCCATTCGGCATTCGGTAGTCGCTTTAGGGGCGCTCTATAAGACCTTAGAGAAGATGTCGGAATCACCGCCTAGTTCACCGGCTGCTATCATCGACGTAACAGACAATGCGGTCCGGCATGGAGAAGTTGCTTTCAAGCATTATTCATTGGCGTTGAACTCCATTATAACATCTACATCACCAGATCAAGCATCGCAGAGGATGAGTCTCATGGCAACAGTTCTGCTGGCTTGCTTCGACTCCTTCATTGGTGACCATAAGCACGCGATTGTACAAATCCAGAGCGGCCTCCGACTTTTGGACACGTTACGAGCCCACCGTAGGAACTCTTTTCTTCCCAATCCCGAAGAGCCGGTTGAACAAGACCTTGTCCAAATGTTTACCCGCCTAGCTATTCAAGCAAAGTCATACGATATGGCTTTCCACTTCCCCCAGCCATTTGTAATACGCCTTACTCCTCAAAATAGTGAAAATTCGCCGTCACCCTCTTCCGATGGCGGATCACCAACTTCAACCACCCAGTCGCAGATACCAGAGCAATTCCAGACACTTGTAGAAGCGAGACTCGCGTGGGATACCCTCTGCGAGCGTATGATGCGATTCACGGAAAACATGTTTACATACACGACCTCAATGAGTCCAATGGGTGTGCTTCCACACTCACTAAAGCAGTACGGTATAGGCTTCGCTGAGAAACTGGCCGCCTGGTCAAGGGCTTTTGAGCCAATATTAGTATCTCGATCCACTCCTGCGAAAAGTAGCCAAGAGAAAACCGCGATTGCCGTACTCAAAATGAATCAGATCATGGGCGAGATCCTATTTTATATGACTTTTAGCGATACCGAACTTCAGTTCGATGCCCATTTACCACAATTCAAGAACATTGTTAACTTAGCTATGGAGGTGGTCGGAGATGAGGAACGCAGGGCCGCAGCGAAACGATGTCCGAATCCGCACTTTTGTCACCATCAACCCACACACCCAGATATATTTGGCGGCCAGTATACAGCCAGGCATATCAAACCCAGTTTCAGCGCAGATCTGGGTATCGTTCCCCCGCTCTTTGTTGCCGCTACAAAATGTCGAGATCCTACGACTCGGCGCCAAGCCATCCAACTATTGCGGAGTAGTTCACGAAGGGAGGGTATGTGGGACAGCGAACTCGCAGCTCGTATAGGAATATGGATTATGGACATAGAAGAGGAAGACGATAGTACCGACGACTTCGGACGCCCCGCGACAAGCTCAACAGACATGGGTAGGCTATCAGTGGACAGCCCCGGCGGTCGATCTGCCGGTTCTCCTTTCGGTGACGATGTTCCCCTTGGTCCCGGCGGAAATGCCCGTTGGGGTAGCCGAAGAGACAGTACCGCAAATTCGGCATACGGTAGGAGACCCATACCAGAGGAGAGACGGGTTATGGTACGTTCTGTCGAGTTTGACCTCCGCGAACATGTCGCAACGATCTCGTGCGGCACACGGGGGTTGATCCCTGGCATGCTCGATCCACGGACGCGAAACACTACGATTCGGTGGTGACATCTTGCTTCGGCGCTTCTCTGTCCATAATGATAATCAACAGCTGGTCTACTCGATGTACTTTACATCGCCCCCTACCCTAGATGGGTTTTCTTCACTTCGACTTTTAAACTCTTTTTATCTATTGGCAGGCCCTTCTTTTTCTTAGAAATCTACGAGCGGAACTTGGCTACGAGGAAAAAGGCGCGACGATATAATGTTGGAATGGCTTTGGTGGGCAACAAAAACATATGATAATGTCTCGAATAGTTTACTTATATGATTGCTGGTGCAGTGGCGTGGATTCTAGCCCGGGTACCTATGTACCGGGTGGCTGTCCTGTTAGATTTTATTACTTCCGGATATATGATACCACCTAGGATAACAGAGTTGTTGGTGTCTGGTGAGATATAGAAGCCTCTGACGTGCTCTAAGTGACGAGCATTAGTGCACTCTGTGCTAATCTTATGGCTTGCCCCGCTCTCTTCGTCTATGCTCACCATCCTTTCTTTCTTCCGCAAGTATTATTACTTAGATACTCTACATCAGGACTCGATACTATGATTTAAAAGGATGAGGGTCTATCTGATATGAATACCAGATCAGAATTATGAAGTGGCCCAGGAAAAACCTATTATGCTCGCGCGGTCAAATCGGGCTTTTTTCATACCTACTTTTTAGTAGAAATTCATTCAGCAGGTTGGCTCACAGCTCAAGCATACCCAGTATCCGATAAAAGCCCACTATACTTGGCATATCTATGAACTGTCTTTATACAATATCTCTCCTGCAATAAGTAACAGTAGGTATGCGAGGTTTTATTCAAATTTCCAAGCAGCCTAAGTACCCAGATAGTTTCATTTCCAATGAATTTAATCATTGAAATATAGTAAAAAAATCACGCTATTCTTGTACCTAGAGATGGGTAATTATGCAGGTACCGTATCGAAGCCAAAACGATTGATTAGTCATCGTACATCCCACTTGTGCACTCCTTTTTGGAAACCACAACGTAATCATTAAAGGATGCCTAAGGTAGGTGCAAACAACAACCAGGGTTATTAAAAACATATTACTCTTTAATTAGAGCCTCGCAGCTGAAACTAAATCGAACAATGACAAATTGAGTAGGAAGAAGTCATTGTGATTCTCTTTTAATTGCTTGCCTGCCTATTATATATAAATGGTTGTAATTTGGCAAGGCCTCCCGTATAGACAGAAAAACGGGAAAGCGTCCAAAAAATGCAGCACAGCACCCTCAACGATGTACGTAGAGGTGTGCCTATAATTCCACCAGAGGCGGGAACAAATTCAAATGGGCAATCGAAACGGACTCGAGTCCTACTAAGTTGTGCGCCTTGCCGCAATTCGAAACTCAAGTGCGACCGAGCAACACCATGCGGCCAATGTCTTCGCAAAAGCAAACCGGACGGCTGCCTCTATGCTCCGCGACCCGAGAAACGTAAGCCTGCGAAGAGCATGGCAGCCCGTCTAAAGAGACTTGAGGGAAGTATGTGTGTACTTGTTCACCGGCCATTCTCACTTTCTCTTAATGCATCTCTTCCTTTTTCTTTTTTTTTTCCATCGAGATCTATTTACCTATTTAGACATCAAATTCCATTGGTATGCTTTAAATATTAAAGGAATCTATGTCACTAAGGCGTTATGCAGTGGTCCGCGGGATGATCGATACAGATGGCTCCGCGCCTATGGCATCTGTTGATAAGACGCCAAAGGACCCAGGTGGCGTTGTCGTCCAAGGCCAGGGAAACACATCTTACGTAGGAGGAACACATTTTATGGCTATGCTAGAGGACGTAAGTTTTATCACATATTCCTTTTCCTTTTTTTTTTTTTTTTTTTTTTTACGCACTAGAAATTAAGTTTTGTGTTTTAGATTGAGGATTTGAAGGGCTATTTCGATGACGAAAACGATGACGAAGACGGAACTCATGATCCGTACGAGAATATGGGGCCTACGGAGTTGCTCATGGCCTCGCGAAACGTACCTAAAAATAAAAAGGATCTCCTCGCATGTCTCCCAGAAAAGGCCGTGGTCAGTCGTCTTATGAATCGCTTTTTCAACTCAAACAGCCCTTCTCAACGTAAGTTTCTTCTACTTATATTCTGCCCTTATATCATTGCTCACTCGTATGTAAAGATATTGTTCATGTTCCTACGTTTTTGAGAGAATACCATGACTTCTGTAAGGATCCACAAAGCGCACCTCTTCATTGGATAGCATTGCTCTATATGATACTAGCACTCGGCACCTTCTTCTCTTCCTTCAGCGCGCCGCAGGAGCTCGAGAGCGATTCTCCCATACCACCCTTGGACAGATTTAAACAGTATAGAGGCGCTGCGGGGTGGGCTCTCATATTGGGGAAGTATTCGCAACCGGGTCCTTATACTCTCGAGGCATTTATGATGTATGTCGAAGGGGATTTTGTGACAAACCGCGAGAATCGGATGAACTGTTACCTGCTTTCCTCCGTTCTAATCCGGCTAATGCTTAAAATGGGCCTCCATCGCGACCCTAGCAAATTGCCTGGTATCACTCCATATGACGGCGAAATGAGACGGCGCCTATGGAATCTTGCCGTACAAATCGACTTGCTGGTTGCGTTCAATCTTGGTCTCCCTAGCATGACCCACGCTATCGAGAGTGATACTGAGCTTCCGACAAACTTGATGGATATGGACTTTGACAAGGATACTAAGGAACTTCCCCAGGCTCGCCCTAACTCGGATTACACCTTGCTCACCTACCCTATCAATAAGGCTAGGATATCACGCATATTCTTCCTCGTAGTCCAACAAGCACATTCACTTGATGTTCCATCATACGCCGAAGTGATGAAAGTCGACGCTCAGATCGAAGAAGCATGGAACAACGTGCCCTCGATCATGAAGATGAAACCGATAGAGCTATGTCTGACGGACCCTCCTGTTCAAATTATTCAACGCTTTGGTATAGCGGCGATATACCAAAAGAGTCGATGCATCCATCATAGGCGCTATATCGTTGAAGAAGAGCCGAAAAGAGAACACGACTACTCTCGTCGAGTATGTCTCGAGGCAGCATTGGCGCTTCTCGACTATCAGACCACCATGCACGAAACCGGAAAGCCTGGTGGCATGCTCAGCCAAAGCGGCTGGTTCATCGCTGCTCTTGTGGCCGTCAATGATTTCCTCCTGGCGAATATGATCATTTCTCTAGTAATTCAAAATGACAAGTACTGGGAGGCGGGCGGCGATGCGAATTGGATAGCGCGGTGTATGCCACCGACAGTTACCAGGGACGAGCTCCTGCGGGCGATTAGAAGATCACACCGTGTCTGGGAAGAGATGGCGAACGAGAGAGCGGAATTTAAAAAATGTGAACAGGTCACACGGACCATGCTTCGCCGAGTTCATGCGCATCTTGGAATCATCACTGAAGATATCGAAATGTCGAGTACAAGGACAAATAGGGGTGGCGAGATGACAGAGATGGCAAGCTTAACGATCGACGGTAGAGGGCCTGCGACTGTCTCAAGCAGTGACGATACTGCAGTCGACAACGTTGCCGAGTTTGATACGACAGAGCCAAACCTGATGGCGACGGATATTGGTGCTGGCCAAACGGAGTCTGATCCCCCTTGGATGATGCAAAATGGCTACGATTGGGTAAGTCCTTTCTACTGGTGTTTCTTACTTGGCGAATGGCGAATTGCTTAACAAACCCATACTTGATAGAGCTACTTTGATGCTATGACACGTACGGCCGACACCATTCAGGTCCCGGAACAGACGACCGAAGATGCTTGGATGGACGAGAAAAGCATGGAAGACTTTCCCAATTTCGTGATCTCGAACTCGTGGAATTTCCCTCCCCCATCTTCGTAAAGTAGGTATCAGGGTACCTAGGTAAGTATGCAATAGCTAGGATCGGAGCCCCTGAAACGACGATGACCTATACGGGCTCAATCTTTGATCTCGTTGTAATATTGAATGTCATGAAATGGGAAATCATCTTCTGCCACCAACATGTCGTCAGGTGACCCCTGGATTCACAGCCGTGATAGCCGTCCGAATTCAGGGGGGTTGAATCCAGCGGAATCGTCCGATCCGACTTTGATAAGGCATCAAACGTCAAGGTTACAGATTCCCAGCAAAGCAACCAGGGCTAGCTTTTCCAAAGTGAGAAATCCTGGGTTGACAGCTTGGAGGGTGTGGAGAAGATCAGAACCACGGGCTATCTCCAGAACTATCAGCTATGTATTCGCGGGGTATTGATTGCTCAACCCCGCATAACCCCTTATTGGTTAGCCCCGCGAATTGGCGAGTTATCTTGCGGTTTATCGAAAGCGCTATACAATTTTCGGTGTTGGTTCCATTGATATCGTCCGGGTTTAGAGATTGCTTAAGGAACGACGCAATGGATGATGGATGCGAGAAATAACTTCATAAAAAGCGTTGGAAACGAATCGCGGAAAGGATGTGTCCCGCGGAAATGCTAATTCGGACTAGGAGGGGCATCCTTGGCGCTATAAAGACCGTCGCTGATGTGATGACGGCAAGGTAGTGATTGAGCCTCCAGTACCTCCAAGAAGGGACCAAGAAGGATGTTCGCTTGACTGTTTTGTACGTAATAGCACGCAACACCCGGCAGGACTATTTGTAAAGAGATGGCTCGCAGCTAAACGATTCACGTTACAACGGAAAAGCTGCCAGGGCCGTAAAAACGTGCTCGATTGCATCAATACGACCCATGCCTTTTTATTTACTAAAACATACCTAATGCCAAGATATCGTCGCCTCGGATTCCACACTGGCATAACGTTAGGGACAGCAACAGCAGCTTTTTGCTCGCCTGCATCGGTCTCGATTCCAGCGTTACCTGTGCGACTACCTAGCAGATGCATTCTATTACATTCTATAGCGCATCAATAGCACCTGGATGACCTGGCTGACCCGGATGGGTTCTCTCTAAATCTAGCTAGTAGCTTGCGACGAAGAATCGGGTTGACAGGCTCGAATCGGTGGAAAGTTTTCCATCGTACGAAGGCGCTTTGATACCTACCTAGGCACTATGTAAATTGGTTTCACAGCGTAGACCGGTCTGGTTCTCCGCCATATATTTCTAAATCGGGGGACTCAAGGGGTCTGAGGAGGCCTGAAGCAAATCCACACCTTCGGAAGTACCTACCTAAACCAATAGCCTCACGACGTTGGCACGCATGCCGACCGAGATGGATGACCTTTGGTAATGTAATGGGTATATCTGCGAACTAATGAAAGTAGAAGAAGAGGCTTGGCTGTCAACCAAGGGACACTCCCGCCTCGTCTATGCACAGCGTCTGGCTTGCACTGTAACGGCATGCGAGATCATATCCTCCAACGGTGACCCGGGATTTGCGGCGGCAATGTTCACGTGCATTTGCGATTTGGCCAGCGCCCATTAAAGAACTACTCACCGAGTTGGATCCTTGGGTCCTCTATATCGCATATCGGATATCTCCTCTTTTCTTAAGGTCTATTAGGATTGCGCCTAGCCGACACGAGCTCATACAAACTCTCGGGACTGGGCTTTTGCCCCGCGACGAAATTGTCTACTACATTTCTTAGATCTCGGGTAGAGAGACCGAGACGGAAACAGAGCAGAATTGCATTGTTACGGCATTACGGATTTCTGCACGCTATCTCGTTACCGGACAAGGATTCCACATCTGACCTTCTAACTATGTAATGAGACATGCGTTCTCATTGGTTGGTGGTTATCTGTTGATCTCTTGGAGGGGAAAATACAGTGCCCCTTGCCCATCCTGCGGCTTAATAGGAACCTACCTATGCAGTGTGTAGAGCGTTAAACGCTATCTCTGTAGGTACCTCAGATGGCATGCATTCTTGTCCCATCGCAACTCGCCTGCGATTTCGTCATGTCAAACATGCGGTTTTATGTGTAATTAAAATTTAGCGGCCCTCCAACAAGCTCCAATCAAACTACGGGTCAAGATCCGAGCCACCCAATCTATCGACCTATCAACCTCTTTGAGTTATCTTTCTCTCGGATCAGCTGAGTCTGCTGAACTGAGAGGTTCGTGTGTAGGTACTATGTACGCACACGCACACAACAGCAGTAAGGCTGGGTAAAATACTTGGTAGTTGAAGGTAGGATAGGTCCGATTAGGAGATGAAAACACTCCTAAAATCCTGACCGACTAATTATATAATGTCGGTCTTTCATCATGCCTATCGCGCCCTTCCAATCGCCCGGGATAATTAACTCCCCTTGGAAAAGTAGAGAACGGGTCTTCTTCCGAAGTCGAATAGAAGGTAGAACTACACGTAAGAGATGGTTACAGGAGGGACTGTTATGTAAGTCAGTCTTAAGATGCATTGTCGGCCAACCGTGCTTAATCCTTTTACATAATCTAAACTATGCCAGTATCCAGTTTGCTGAGTTGACGAAAGAAGAAAAAAGAAAGAGTAGAAAATTTTTTCTTGATAAGCTGTACCGATCGCTATGAAACCGGCTTCTCACCTCTGGGCTCTAGGGCGACATACCTACAACTAATTAGATCACCAGAGCCACTATGGCACTACCTTATGGCGCTATGGCACTATGGCGCTATCCAAAACCGTGCCCAGAGCAAAACTGGAGAGAGAAAAAAACGAGCGGGAAGAAAACGTGATTCGCGCCATTGGCATAAATGGATCTTAAGCAATTCCCATTAGCTAACGTTTCGAAGCCGTCTCCATCTCTCAAGTAACAATTGGTACATACATCCTTGATACTAGAAGACTTTACATTCGTACATCCATGGAAGTATGGATGTACCTACATTAAACAACAGACTTGCACAATGCGTGTGATATTCGGTCAGGCTCCGATCTCGTCGCATTCGAGAACCAGACCGCATGGTATATTGGACCAATCAATTCGAGGTGTCGACCTGGTTTGAGTATTGGTGCTGATACCACATGCGATCAATCACGTATCAGATCGGCGAATTATAACCCTGAAAAAAGGACGATAAGAGAATCCGAAGACTTGATTCGATTGATGAGGATTTAAAGTCTATTGCCCATGCAGCGCATCAAAAATCAACGTGACTCTTAGGTAGGCAACGTACAACCTGCTTCGAACAGGTTATCAACTACCATTATGGACATATGAACGTATGCATATACCCTCAATGATGGATACCTCTCTACATCTACATCAATGCGTATATTATAGTATGTTAATATGTATGTACATGTTTTTTCTTTCTCTTTTACACCGCTCTCCACCTTGTCCTGTCCAGCCTGTCATGTATGAGCTTACAATTTGCTATTTGTTACAATATATCCACGGAATCCATACCACATCCGATTTCGACCATGTTACTTCACCATCTCCTCACGATGTTGGCCATATAATGGATCTATTCGGAGCCCTTTACCCCCCCTTACCTCCAGTCACCTTACTTGACCTATCCTAGTCTGAGCCGCTCTCCGATTCATTACTAATAAACTAACTCTTGATGTACTAGACTCTTTTTTGGCCCTTAAAAAATCCCAGAAAAAAAACCAGCCCGAGCTCATCCACGCACAAGCCTACTGCATCCCCATTGGATTGTTCTATTGAATAAGGTAGGTACACATGTACATGGAATGGAATGATACATCCATACATCCATACCTCGATCCATACGAGACCGCATCTGGGTGTCAGCCTCTTTTTTCTTATGCTTACCTTTTAATAATCTTTAATCTTACATCGCTCCTGTCTCCCGTATCTATCTCAATACCTCGTACACGCACGCACATACTACATCTATACATCTATACACACACGTGCGCCTATAAAGTTAAGATAAGAGATTTTCAAAACAATAACTGGGTCGATGCAGGGTAGGTACATCGAGGTTAAAGTTTATTAGTGTCTTAGTGTCCTAGTCTCTTTACATTCCACCTTCCACACTCCATTAAAAATAATTCGCTCGACTAAATCCCCCCTTCGATGGGTACTAGTACGTACTTCAACAGGCCGAACTTGCTTTGGTTAGGCATGTTAGGGTCGATGGATTAGATCAAAATACTACATGTAGGTAGTAAGGTAGTCCCGTCTGGTGGCAGTTCCCCGGATTTCACAAGATGGCCCCGGTTCCAATACTTCTTTAATAGCCCGTCTTGTTCGTCATACCCTCCATATCCTTCTCTTTTTTACATGCCTCCAGGGCTAGTAGTGTACAATCAATACCCCCAATATTCCATTCCTCTTTGATAGATATTGGATATACATATATGGATGTATGTATGTATTGTACGAATGTACCTTCCTACCTAACCAGACCCTCCTTTTTTCCCTCCCCTAACTCTCCTAACCGTCCTAATCTAAGAAGATTTTCAGCGTTCTTCTTCTTATTTCTTGATGGGAATTTGATCGATCCACCGGGAACCTGCCATTCTCGCAACCCTATACAAATAAATTACCTAGTACTCCCTCTACTCCCTCCTGTTGGCTTATCATAAAGCTATGTGGAATTCCCAAGCGAGACCATCTCACTCAACCCTAAGCGGCTACCCATTTTCGCTTCGCATCGAACCTTGAGGTTTTCCTTTCCCTTTTATCTTCCCCCCTTCTTTTAACTAAGTGTTACCCGCCCGAAGGGTACCTCCGTCAAGGTCCTCAATTCAAACGTTCGGGACTTTGCAGACCTAGCAAAATTCCCAAAAAATCCCATAATTCCCATCCGTAGTATACCCACTTTTCAGACTTCTAGATAGTCGAAAGATATTGCGTGCCTGGCCGCTTCCCCCTTCCACTTCTCAAGTCTAGACAGCCTGGGGCCTGGAACTGCCACGACATCCAGCATTAGACTTGCCGGCAAAATAAACCTCCAGGGCTCATTGTACTATTCTTTTCTTTTCCTTTCTTTATAGTCACCTGAGCCCCTAATTCCACCCAGCACGCTACTACCAACCTTACCTTACCTTACCTTAATAGCTTGTCTATTTCTTTTACCCACCAGACACCAGACGCCAGGCACTAGACAAGAAAAGACAAGACTATTATCGAACACCGAAAACAGTTTCAACCCATATCGGTCCTTGACCTTGAACTTGACACCAAAGCACACCACAAGTCTATACTATCACAACATCTTCGATGGACGTGCTGTTTCTCTTTTCTATCCCATAATTGCGGCATTGGTATTCTCGCTTCCTCTGTTATCGAGATCTCACGCGCATATCTGGCTATCTGCCCAGTTAGCTGTCTCAGTTATCTTGATTTGTCTTATTTCTTCAATCATATCAACCATACTGTTTATCTCTTGTCGTGCAAAAGGCATAAAGCGTCTAGACCCTAAACGGAGACTAGACCTACGACGTCATGCCTTCCTCTAACCCTATCAACATTCGGACTGACTTGGTTTTTCGACCGGCACCGGGGGAAAACGGCAATGCTTCCCCTAAATCTTCGACGACACAGAGTACAAGGCACAAGCATACAAGATCATCGTACTCGGAAAGCTCACCTATCACGGCCATGTCAAGGAATAACTCGCTGACTTATCGGCCCTTGAAGCGGTCGACGCCCTCGCCAGATAAGACCATTGCTATTATAAATGCAAGTGGTCGCCAGGCTGCCTCATTAATTCGGATAGCTACCGCTGTAGGTTATAAAGTCCGCGCGCAACTGCGCAACCTTGAAGGAGTCATAGCGACTGAAGTCGCGACGAATCCGAATGTCACAGTTTTCGTCGGGGAGCTTTATATTCGAAATAAACCGGACGACAAGAGAGATGTCACCGTCCATGGCCACCTCCCTGGAATTTTGGTTAACCACGGTCTGATATCACAACTCTTCAATGGCGCGCAATTAGCTTTTATCAACACCACTTTCTACGGCAATGAAATACAGATTGGAGAAGCGATCGCAGACGCTGCCAAGAAGGCCGGCGTCCAGCATTACGTATATTCGTCTATGCCCGACCATGCAGCTTATAAATCGGACTGGCCGTCTTTGCCGCTATGGGCGGCTAAACATGAGGTGGAAAAGTATGTGCGTAAAATAGGACTACCAGCTACTTTTATCTATACCGGCATCTATAACAACAATTTCACATCGCTTCCCTACCCACTGTTCTGCATGGAATTGCAGAAGGACGGCTCCTTCATATGGCAAGCTCCGTTCCATCCAAACGCCAAACTTCCCTGGCTAGACGCCGAGCACGACGTTGGCCCGGCCATCATCCAGGTATTTAAGGACGGCCCAGAAAAATGGACCGGGAAACGTATAGCGTTGGCCTACGAATATTTAACTCCGCTAGAAGTCTGCAAGGCGTTCGAGGAGGGAGTTGGGAGACGTGTCCGGTACAAACGTGGGCCTATTGACCTGAAAGTCAAGATTCCGGAAGGCTATCGAGAACAACTTGAGGCACTGCAAAAGCTGTTCTCTCCTAGTAATAACGACCCTACTCAACAACCGCCGTATTTCGGGGATGCGGAGCTGGAGAAAAAGTGCCCCGACGATGCCTTAAGACTATGGGAGGGGCCGAGGGGGTTGGAGGAATACGCGCGTGAGATATTTCCGTTAGAAGAGGAGGCGAACGGTATGACGTGGATGCGTGAAGGCCCTGATGCTCCACTCGAGGGAGCTGGGGAGGCTAATGAAGATGTTGAAGACGACGAGGCAGATGATGGCGGAGACGATGAGTCTATAGATGAAGGTCTAATAATGGTAAGCAGGCTCAGTCACCTATTCCCTTGATTTTTTCTTGGGGATTGTCTTTAAGCCGAAGAGCGTATCCAAGCTTAAGGCGCTCCCGAGCCTCCACCTTAGACATATCCGCCCTCTACCATCTGATATACGATTACTAACTAGGGACCTGGTAGAGAGGACTCAAACGAGACGAGGAATCATGGCTTGCATAGGTAGCATGCCACTACACGCACCACGACCCTTCTGGCAACCAGAAGCTTGACGATACCATGTTACGAATATGCAAAATTAGCTTGGCGGTATGAGAACGAATAATAGAATTGGACATTGCTGTTGCTGTCGGACTTCATACGTTACTTATCCAAGGCATTTGCAATAAGGCCTGTTGCGATGGCGTGTTTCTAGTTTGGCGTAGGTGAACTAGACAGCGCTCTTCGAATGACGGAAAAGCATTTTAGGTTGACATGATTTACGGGGTTTGCATTTCAAAAAAAGGGGTCAGCGGCATCTAAGGTCATCATTACTACTATACTTTCCGGGGAGGAAAGTGAGCAACTAAAGAGCCATCTATTTTGGACGAAATTTAGGGAAATATCTCGGCTCATTTATTCGGCGTTTGGATCTTAAAAAAGTTGCCCATTTTAACTGCTGCATTCCGGAGCATCTGAAGCGGACCGGGATATCAAGGCGACTGCTATAACCTACCTAGCTTATAGGACAACAAGGAATTCGCACAGAAGCGAAGTGAGTTTAATTCGGAGGTCTCCTGCGTGCTAGGAGTTGGGAGACAGCTGGCCCCATATCAAATATGCTCGGATGTATGGGATATATATACCCTCAAGGGTATTTGAACTGGTTGGTTCATATGAGGCACTGTTTTGAGAAGCGAAGGGGGGTTATGACGACTCATGCAGTTATATATGGGGGAAATACCCGAATTGGTTGAATAGAGTTGTGCCAGCTAAACTTAGCGAAGAATTGACCAAGATACCGTTCCAAGAACTGCAGTTTCTATCGTAAGTCTTCGGGCTCACTATAGGTCACTATATCCTATATAGGACAACCAGCTTCTATCTATTTATGTGCTGTTTGACTTAGCTCCTATGTATCACATTGCCTGAGTTATTCAGTCGATCTGGTTAGGTATGCGTCGTGGCTGAGGATGAATGATAACCGAGAGCCTGTCAAGGTAAACAGCAAGATTCCAACCACATGAGCTTTTAATGGTTGTTATGCAGAAGCCCCTATCTTTGCGCGTAGGAGAAGGCTTCGTATCATACCTACCTACTCTAGGCTATTAGTATCAAGTCTTCTATGCAGGAAAAGTCCGATATTAGCAATTAAACCACTTGATTAAAACTTATCTGTTTTTTATATGTCAATTATAAAAAATCTACTTGATACCCTTGAAGCTGACCCCCGACTACTTGTTCCAAGTTCGAGTCCCCACAACACAACCCTTTCTTCCACCCACCCTTTTCACAACCCACCAACCGATTTTTTTCAGAAAAAAAAGTAATCAGACGAAAAAGAAGACATAAAAGCATCAAAAAATGAATTTAACGTACAACACCACGTATTCGCTGGTCGTCACCGACCCAACTACTAGTGCGGCAGTAGCCAGCTTATCTATGGGAGAGCGGACGGGATCCCGAGTTCTCTAGCTCCTATGGTCGTACGTGATAGATTGAGCTAGTGTTTTGGTATATATAGCTTGTATCTAGCGGCTGGTGGTGGGGCGGGCGGGCGTTTCCCGTGCGTGGGGACGACGGGGTGCAAGGGGAAGGGGAAGGGGAGGCATCTCGCTGATGGAAAGGGAACTGGTCGTGGATATTGACTGGATATGCTATTGAAGAGCTTGAGGAATACAATCTAGAAAAAGATCGAACTCGATTGTATATACCAGGCCCTAACAGCCCTAACAGCCCTCTGGATAGCCTAGATGCTTTGAAATCATGAACAAATAACCTCCCGTTCACCACCCTAAATCGTTGGAAATACACCTCACTCCTTCTTATCACCCTCATACATCTCCAGATACGTCGCTCTCAGCCGCATCTCCAAGTGCTCCTTCGCAGTTAGGACCTTTCGCTCGGCGTACGGGTTGCTGTTACCGTTCGCGTGGTTGGGCTGGTACGCGGCGACGCGCTCGCTGGGGACGGGACCGAGAGGCGTGTTGTCGGCCGGGTGGCAGAAGTAGGCGATGGAGTAGCGCGGGTCGGAGACGGATTCGCCGTCTGTGGGGGTCGAGGAGAAGGCTACGCGGTGGACGGTGCTGCGTAGGACTTTTTGGGGGGAGGGTTGGTTAGTTAGGATGTTCGATAGTTCGACGGGATGATTAGGACCTATCTTGGAATGAAGGTGTTTGAGGAAGGTAAGAAGACAGAAAAGAAGGGAAGGATTGGGAAGGCGATAACTTAGGAAGTGGGATGTTACATACGCCCGTTTGTCCAGTACGACAGCAAGTCGCCGATGTTGACGAGGATAGGCGGCTGCGCGTCGTTCTCCGTACCGGGAGGAACGACGGGAACAGGGGCCCAGGTCTCGGTGCGGGGGTCCAGGAGCTCAAGACCGGCCTGTCCGCGCAGCCGGAAGAGAAGAGTCACGGAGCCGTAATCCGAGTGCGCGCCAGCTCGCGCATCTGAAGAGAGAGCGGTGGGCGTGCTGCTCGGAGGTGGATAATACAGGAGCCGCAGAATACAGCCTGAAGGCTTAGTGGGCTCGTGCGCAGCTGTGAAAAAGTCTGGCGGGTTTACCTATGTGGCGGTTAGTCTAGTTGATCGGAAAAGGGGCCCGGAAAGGGGGAAGGGGGAGGGGAGGTTGTTAGGTTTACCCCTAGGCCGATGCCGAATAGGAGGAGCAGCTTCCGGCATAGATCATGACAGGCGCCCCTGAAGGCGGCCAATTGCGCTTGGTGAGACTCGATACTCTGCGGGATAGGCTGGGTGGCTTTGTTATCGGCAAAGGGGCCGAAATTGAATGCTCTTCAAGCCATGGTCAGCCCAGGGCCTTTTCTTTTTCCTTTAGGGGATGGGGGGCTAGCTCTGCTACTGACTCCTTAAAGTCTCCCACCTAAAATATGAAATTAATCAGTCTAGCTGTCTTAGTTGAGAGGCATGCTTGATGACTTACACGTTGAGTTTTCGGATCTAAGGTCTCTGAATGCATACCCGACCACCCCTGGTTATTCTTCTCTATCGTGCACCTCTGCTTATCCTCGAGTGGCGATTTGAATAGGATTCGTGACTATGAATGTTAGATATGAAATCAGGGCCCGTTCATTCGTTGCAGGTACAAGTAAGCTCAATTAGAGATGGTGACACAGTGTATCACAAGTTATTGGGGGCAATGTTTATTCACAGCGCTGCTTATAGGGGGAACGATGGGTACAGACGGATACATACTATATTGAAGGCGTTTTCTATCTGCTCTGTTGAGATATCTCGACCGGCATTTCTGATATAAACGAATCCATATTCAACAGCTGCGTCGACTAGTTCCTTTGCGACTTGCGCTTGGTCCGTCCCTTTAGCAGAGATGTCAATGATGGGAATCGATGTAGTTACGGCCATGGTTGGAGCTTATGTATATGATGTCGCATATGAGACTTGTCTTCTTATTTCGTGAATTAGGTATTTCACGAACCGGAGTATTTGAATTCACTGCTAGGTACTAGGTACTAATATATACCTGTCGACTGGGAAGGTGCGTTCATATCGGAGGCTACCTATCAATGACACGGTCTGTCGGTACCTACCGGAAGGTATGAATTTAGTGTTAAGCACTGCCCCATATGTGCGCTCCAAGGCTCTTTCTGCTATCTTCTAAGGTTTACGCTTGTAATAGCATTTGTAACAGTTACTTCAGATGAGAATGTGATATACAATTTAAGGCGAGTACTTCAAGATATCATACTTATCTATCAAATAATTATATTTCAATTATTAATTACCAGGAGCCTGATAGAAATAAGTGGAAGAGTAAAAAGAGCTTATACTTATTGAGTACTTTGATATTGCTATAATTATTGATGTGAATGCCGCATCATGTACTGCGTAATAGGAGGTTGCGTACCTACTAGCAGCTAAGTAGGCGCGGTTTCCTTAAGCTCTTAGGTACTAGGTACCTAGTAGGACAGCTCTAGGGCTAGCGTCGGGGTCCCACAGCACCTGGAAAATTGACCACTAACCACTGGGAATTTCCAGGGGTGCTTGTGTAAAAAGACGCTAGTCCGTAATCCCTGTCCTACCTACCGCAAGGCTTTGAACCTTGAAAGTTGACTCGTGCCTCACGTCAAACAGAACCTCATCATCCTCTTTCCTTTCCAACAATAGAATCAAACAGGTGCATATTGTCCTTCCGTCGCACCACCTCTCCGCCTCTCCCCTCTCTCACTCCTGCCTGATCTTATCTTTTATTCATGTCAAACTCAGTCACTCATTTTAGTTCCTGCCAACATTAACGATCCTCCTTTCCGTTTGCGACTCCAAACTGCGATCTGTGATTTCCCCACTACTGCGCACACAGAATTCTACCTTCAAGATGCCGAGTAAGTTTGATTTCTATGTTTGATAGTAACTCTCTCACTATTCCCGCAACCATGTAGAATGGCTGCAGCCTTTCTAATTTCTCTTCGACCTGGTAATGCTGGTAACACCACCATCACGGATTCCATCTCACTGCTAGCTATACCGGGTACCCGCGCTGCTGAAGTCAAAGCGTATTTACGATACTTCGATCAGCTTGACATTCTGGCCACCATGCGAGACATGGACAATCGACGCCCTCTCGGACAAGAAGATTTGAATCGAGCTGTCGATTGGCTCTATCGACAAGGCTTCCTTATCACACTTACCAACGGTCCCAGCTACGACTACAGACGATCCAGCAATTTATATTTCCAGTGGTTGAGTTTCAAGCGGCCGCGCGGTACCCTAGACGGTATACTAGCATTCTAGAGAACACCTGGGCACTATTTACTATGGATATCCCTACAGATCTGCCAATGTGGTCCTCTATCATCAAGTCACTAATTCCGTGGGTAGGTTCTTTCGAGGATCACTGGATCAACGAGCAGGTAGCGTGAGTAACATCTTGACATTTTCTATCATATTAACATCGTAAAACTAATGATGTTTTAGCACTGCCGGAATCGACCAGCTCGAGGATTGCGCGATCGCCGTCGATGCCTCCTACTACTTACAACTCTTCCTCGACAATGTTCCCTATCACGAACCACTTCTTCCCGCCCTCGGTGGCTTGACCGGCATCGCCTCACACATTGAACAGGATCTTAGCAACTGGACTGCCAATAGAACCACCCCTCTCTTTGTATTCAACGGCCAGTCTGTGGAGGGCGAAGATGACGTTTCCGTCCAGCGGGGAAAGAGAGCCATTGCTGGCACCGACGAGGCTTGGAGTCTCTATTTCCAGAGTCAGGCCAACGAGGCTGTGACAGCCTTTGGTTCCCACAGAGGTAACAATGTCCTTTCTAAGTTGCGACTAGAACAAGGACCTGCATGCTAATGTGAGCCAGGCGCTTATCCTATCCGGAATCTGTTCCCGCTGTTGCAGGGTATACTTCATCGTCGTGGACTCCATTTCTTGGTAGCCCCTTTTAATGCGTCCGCACAAGTGAGTTGTTCGTATGCCATATTCACATCCTGTAGCTAATCAGCTTCAAGCTCGCGTACTTCGATATGATTGACTCGGAGCAGTGCTCGGCTATCATGGGCTTTCAAGAGCTACTGTTGTATCCGATCAAGGACCATGTCATCCGATTTATCGACTGGGAATCGGCCACTTTTACTGCCATTTCCAAGAAGGGCATCATTCGGACTCTCGGAGTGACTGAACCGCTTTTCATTGATGCACTACTAATGGCGGGAACCTCGTTTCTCCCTACGTTCCCTCCGCTAAAGGAACCTCAGATTACCGCACGTCAACCACCTTCAGTCCAGGACGCCGTTAACATGCTGCGAACCTCAGAGAAGTCTGTGGCAAACGCCTGTAACTCATTCAACGATATTCTCAGCAAGAGTAGAGACTCGAACTGGTTACAGAAATACCGCAAGGCGAGGATGAGCATCGATCATTTCATCTACATAGATGAATCTGGAGAGATCAAAGTCTACAACTTTGATACGCTGACCCGAGACAACTGGGAATACCTTGGATACCAGTTACCTGCTGAGCTCTTCCATTACCTGAACACAGGACTCATTGGAGCCCGTATGCTTAGCTGGATTACACATGGCCAGGTCGTCGTCTATCCTACTCTTGACGGAGTCAAGTCGGAGGAATACAAGCGCCTCGTGACTAACCAGCTCATGCCCTTAAGAGAGTCAGCCCTCAGCCTCCTACTCCCTCGGCTACACAGAGGTATTCAGTACAAACCGATTACAGTGAAAGTATGGTATGACGAAAAGTATTCTCATAAGATCGAGTACCGCCCTCAGGACAATCAGCCTCTAGCCCGAGCGCTCACTTGGAACCTTGATGCTGCTGTCGCGAATAAGTACTACCCTGATGCCAAGCACGGCTCCATACTCTTCGAACTCACAGCCCTGAGAAACCCCGAATTCGCGAAGAGCACTATCACCAAAGAGAAGGTCAAAGGTATCGCCTCTGCAGGTTTGGTTTTGTCGATTACCCTCTGGCGCTTCCTTCATCTGCGTGGCTATATTGATGACAGTCACCGACTCACCCCTTGGGGTGAGGCCTTGGCAACATCTCTCCAGGCGCTTGAGCCCACCGTTCAGAAGAATAGTGCGGTACCCGGCTTGTTCGAAGCGGTCCTCCTAGCCTACGAATTGCTCCGCTTCGACCTTCTAAACACTCGCAATCAGCACCCAGAACTGAATGGCCTCCCTATGAATGGTACCGATGATGACAAGGCAAGCCTATTACTCATCAGCCGTTGCGCACTTCTGTTGAAATTACGTCACCAAGCAAATGGTTATACTGGTCCTCTAAGCAAGAACTTCCTATGCTTCCGATCTTTAAGTTCGTCTGTTCGAGAAACTGGTCGAGATCTCATCGAAGCAATTATAGCGTCTTTGCTCTTGTTTGCTCAGACTGAGCGTGAGCGAGACGACTACACGGATTTAGGCCAGAGGTATGTCCCATGACTGGCCTCCAAAATTATGCATTATGTACTGACATCGACTAGACTACCTTTCTTGGATGATACGGACGTTGCTCTTGGTATTGCTGTCAAGACTTTGTTAGATGACACCAACCCGAATGATAGCCCTGAAGCGAAAGCGTCAAAGAAGCATGATTTCCCCGGCGTCTACGTCCCGTATGCGACCCATTTCTTCGAGGACCTGGAGATAGCCTTTGACTTCTTCAATGCCATCCACGCAGGTGTCAAGACGCTCAAGAACGAGGTCTCGGCTGCCGATCGAGGTTCATGGGATAAAGCGGCTGTCTACCTTCAGCTGCGACGATAAGTCATGGGATGATGGAACAGAATTTTGCAGATATACAGGTCTTTGATGGCTTATGTTATTGGTCAGTTGGCCGCCATCATCCCGACTTTACGTCAGTCCGATTTTGATATGGTCTGGTGCTTCGACAGCAAGCCAGCCCAGTTATGTCTTATGTTAAACGTTATTGATGTATTCCAAGGCCTTTCACGTTCCGCGAGGCGTTCTTGGTCGGAAAAAAAATAAAGGACGAGGTTGGTGACGTATGAAAAATCATCTCTAGTAATAAGTTCCCCGTCTACCTGCAAAGGGATATGGGGTTACGTCAATGGACTCTACGCTATGACTGATATAGACGTGAACCGTGAAGGCGGATGAAAAACAATTAGGCAATTCCTATTGCTATATTGCTAGTTTAGCTCCTATACTAGGTAGTAAACAATTGTCTATGTAATCCAAGGATGTCGTTTCCTATGATTGCTGTGATTGAAAATGCTGGCTCTAACATGAATATTAGTGGTACGATGGTTTGAGGCCCTGTATGACAAAACGGTGGCTGCAATCTATGGGACCGTTAGTATTGGCCTGTAAAATAACGTATAAATATATGTACGTTGTTTAACCTTTTCATGACATTTAAGGACTAGATAAATAATATTAACTATTCAGTCACAGAGTCACCAGTAAGGGCAAAAAGGATATTGTAAAAGCAAATTTTATCAACATAGCACATTGTAATAACCTAAGCAGACCAGGGTATTGGAGGGAAACCTCACCAATCCAGCTACGTAAACGATGCGTCAAATCCGACCCAACTTCCCTCATTATTTCATGCCAAAAACTTGGCGAACTGAATCCCAAATGACAAAACACCAGGACACCGTAGGAAACCGGGTATCATCCGTTTGCCGTAACCGTCGTGTCAAAGACCTGCCACCCAACGTTCCAAATCTGAAAAGGAAAGTCGAAAAAGCAAAATCTTTTTGATAAGGCATTGATACAATGCGGGGACGGACGAATTTATATAAGAAGGCCACGCTTGATGGGTTGTGGGACAGCTTGGCCGTTAAGTTGCGTTTCGCCGTGCTTCTGTACTTTCTCCCCCATGCCACGGATTTTCTCTAGTAAATGGCTGTATACACTGTTAGATACTTGATCACGTATTATGATATTTATTTGAGCAATGGGTGTTATGGACGATACTATCGTAAAGGGATGTTTGCTATGCTACATGCTGTTGTAGTAACATAGATCAACCCCGACCACGCTCTCACTCAAGAGTAGGGAAGATGAAGGTAGTGCCTAAGCAAAGCAAAATTTCGAAGGGATTTATTTTCGGGGTTGATGGGTATTATTGGGGTTGTGGTACTGGACCACAATTAGGAAGGGAGGGAAAATAACATACTTGATGGGTAAGTGTCCCTTCTCGGACTCTTGAAGGGCAAGTTCCACAAGACTCGCCTTGCTCTGTTCTGCCTCATCTCGGGCTTCCTTCTCATGCGCCTCATAATGTTGATGAATAAGAGCCTGTCCGTCTTCCTCGTCGGCAGCTCGAACGACGTATCCACAATCGGGCTCTTCGCATGTCCATGTTTGATTTGGTCCCCTGGGCAAGGTGGACGGCAGCTTCTCGGCGCGGATGACTACTCGCGTAAGTTGGGAGTCCGCATTATCGGCGTCTTCGTCGTCGTCTTCATCAGCTGAAGAAGTGCTATCATTTGCATCTTCATCTTGTTCGTCGTCATCGAAGTATCTGGATCTTTTTGATGTCTTTAACATCCCATCTTCGTCAATATCCATTTCATCCTCGTGGCTCATTTCATGGCGTAGGCGTTTCTTGCTGCTAGTGGGAGGACGTAATCCTGCCGTTTTACCACTAGGGCGGCCTCTTCGTGGTGGGTGTTTTCCTCCGGTTCTTACTGGCAGCTCTTTAATCCCGGGGGTGGACTGAGTCTCTTCGCGCGAAGCCTTACCCTTCTTCTTACGCCTAGTAATATTTAGAATTTCATCTTCGGTGATGAATTCGAATTTGGGCTTCGTGTCAACGTTGCCCTTCACCCATTCGTAGAACTGGCTTTTATGCCACTCTGGTCCAAGGAGCTGTACAAGGTCTTGGGCGAAGTATTCACAGACTTCTGGTAATGCCCTTTGGTTTTTAATGCTTAGTTCGAGGTAGAGTTTATTACACAGTCCCTTGGGACTCGCGTCATCGGGATGCTTCTTTTGCTTCCCCTCATCCAGGAGTTCAATCATTTCCTGTCGGATGTCATGTAGAGCCTCAAGTATAAGAGATACCGAGGATGTAGTGCCCGAATGAGCTCTACCCACTTCCTGTGAAGTTAATCTCTCTGGATTGTTAGGTGCATTTGAGCCGCGAGGCTGCTCATTAGGAGCATCAGGAGCATCGATGATCATCATGTCGACACTGCGGGTGGATTCCGATCGAGTTTTCCTGAGTGATTTGTGTTTGACCTTGGACAAGTTCGTTTGGATTGGTTCGTCACTTGATAGGTCAGGTACATCAGAGCTGGGTGCCCCACTATGGCGAAGGGACCTCGATGCTGAGTTTCGTAATGTCGGTCGGCCCTTTTTCTTAATATCAACAACCTCAAGAGAACTAGACTTTTCTAGTGGTGGGTACGGGGCTGCGATTAACGTGCTCGTTCCTGCTTTTCCAGGAGTTTTAGAATCTTTAGATTCCTTTTTGGCTAGTCGCTTTACAATGGTCTAAATTTTAAGTTAGAGTTAGATTAAGAAAGTTGGTATGTCGTCCGAGGACGAGATAATCTTATATGCACTTACAGGAAATTCATGTGACAACCAATTGTGAAATTCGGTGTCCTTGGGAAAGTGCGAAAGTAAAAAGATGGCCTGATCTCTAGTTCGCTGGTGCGCTTCTGGTAAGGTAATTCCGTCACCAACAGTTACGGCGTACTGTATGCACATCGGGTTAGATAATATCGAACCAATCGCTTTATTGCTTCATCGCACAGTCGCATGGTCGCTTAAAATACAAATGCGCAAATGAATTTTGTCTAGACTTACCTTGAACAAGACATCATCCAAGGATAACTTGACGTCGCTTAACGTTTTGTTCCTATTTTTCTTCTTCTTATGAAGTTCTTCAAGGGTGGCTTCGTACTCGTCCAATATGGCATAATGAAGAGATATGCCCTGGAACATGGTGTCGCATACTGCTTTATAGGCTTCTGATGGGACTATTTCAAACCAACCTGCTCCGCCACTAGCCCAGAGTACGGGCATGGGTAGACGATCCTCTTTCAAGCCGATAGAGAACGATACCGTATTCTGGATTTGAATTCGAGGCGATCGGTTCTTGATGTGTCGATTGACTAGGTATCTTTCTTGGTCTTTCTCAATCTCGACTCTTCCACGAACGATAAACGGTCCCTCTAGGTCAACATGTAACAGATTTGCTAAGGTACCATTTTTATGGTAAATGGTCGCATCGGTGAGCAGAAAGCATGGCCAGTCGTCGGTGTGCGTTCGAGAAGAGACGGGCTTCAGTACGGTTTCTTCTTGGTAATACTGTATCGCTGCTTCATCGATCGTTGCGACTGTCGAATTCGACGGTGCCCGGCGTCGACGTCCGGCCATGACGAGCGTGAATCGAGGTTAAGATTAGGTGACGATTGAAAGAAGGATTGTATTGTATTCGTCTTGTTTGGTTGGGAGAATTAAATACGTTAGGTACATCGGTGATTTAGGTGTAAGTTAAGTGTAGGAGGAAGGAAAATGTTAGTATCGAGGTGAATTTCAAAGTACTTGCTTCTTTTAATATAATAGTCATTGCCTTGTAGAAACCTTGATTGGAACGCGCTGCCGGCAAGTGCAGTAGCACGCGCGCATTCCAGAAAACTTAAGTGCCCAGTTCCTACCCGTTACGGTTATTCGAGGTACCTAGGTACTGGAGCTACGTGGGCTGAAGGAGGGGTTAGCCAATAACGTCGGACCTGAAGAAGTCGGAGCAATTGATGGAGGGGCTCCCTAACAGCCCTAAGTTTAAAGTGCTTTAGGTATCTAGTAGCGTTGTAATAACCAATCGATAAGGCCCGCTATTCTTGGATTAACCATGTCGATTAGCCTAGGATTTTTTTTTCTTAGCCCGTCAAGTTCAATTCTCCAAACTTTTGTTATACCCAGCCATTCTACCGTTTAATAAATCCTAATCGCACTCTTGCGCCTCACTTTACTGACTGCTTACAACGCAGAGCGCGACCAATCTCTACTTGGTACGCGGGAAAATCACGAGATTCAATTCAAGGCGCACAATAGAAGATTTCATTGCGCCGCATTTCGCTTATCGCACGAGTATACCTTCTTTTCAAAGCTACCCTCTATCGAATGAAAGCTAGAAGCTTTTTGAGAATGGCAACCTCTCGCCCCGTTTTGGACGGCGTATTTGGTATGATGCTATGTTCCCCTGCACCAATGACGTTAGCTAACTTGAGATTTTAATAGGCGTCCATAAGCCGATGGGTATGAGTAGTGCTCAAGTAATCCGAGATTGTCAACATCACTTTAACCCTTCCGATTTCTTTAAGCCAATGATCGACCAAGAGAGGCAGAATAGAGACAATGAGTCCAACACGAAGAAGAAGCGACGCGGATCCAGCAAGCGGCATATTCAAGTCAAGATCGGACACGGTGGTACACTTGATCCCCTCGCTACTGGCGTCTTGATTCTCGGCGTTGGAAAGGGCACAAAATCCCTTCAATCCTTCTTAGATTGCACAAAGGAATACGAGACTGTGGTACTTTTCGGTGCTAGTACCGATACCTATGATCGAGTTGGCAGGATCCTTAAGAAGACTGCCTACCAACATATCACCCGGCCCATGGTTGAGGAAGCGCTCGGTTCTTTCCGGGGCAAAACGCAGCAAATCCCCCCTATCTTTTCAGCCTTAAAGATGGATGGTAAGCCTCTCTACGAATATGCCCGAGAAGGTAAGGCATTGCCAAGAGAAATCCAGGCTAGGGAAGTGGAAGTAGCTGAGATCGAATTGCTCGAGTGGTATGAACCTGGTGAACACTCGTATCGTTGGCCTACCGAACAGGCTACTGTTTTCGAGCGTAATTTTGCGGAGGAAGTTTTCAAGATTGGGAAACACCAAGCTACAGCAAATAAACTCACCCCAGAGGAAATAGAGGAAGAGACTAAGGCACTCAAGGCGCATGAGATTTTCAAGCGGAAGGCCGACAAGAGCGTAGACGCCCTCGTCTACGACCAAGTCAACCAAAAGCGTCAAAAGACCTCAAAGAAAGGCCCACCGATGCTAATGTCGGGGGCTCTAGGTGACCCTCCTCCAGCATCCCCGAAGCCAGGAAAAGGATCGAATTTGATTCCCCAATCCGACCCGGATGCGGCCGTTCCATGGGAGGACAAGGGACCTCCTGCAGCGAGGATTCGCATGACTGTGACTTCTGGTTTCTATGTCAGAAGTTTCTGCAATGACCTCGGCATGATGCTTAACTCCTCGGCCATGATGGCGGAACTCTGCAGATCACGACAAGGCGAGTTCGTCTTGGGTAGTGACAACTGCTTGGAGTATTCGGATCTTGAAAAGGGCGAGTCCGTGTGGGCACCTCAAGTCAAGAACATGCTGTCACTCTGGAACAGCAAACCGCGAGATAAGCCATCTCAACCGGCTTTAAGATCTCAACAGCACCCAGCCAAGAGCAAGGACTCCCAAGGACCGGCTGAAAATGCATCCATAAAGAAGACAACGGAGTCGGATGATGTCGAGGTGCCCGAAAACAACATTTCCAGTGAAAAGATTACGCTGCCAACACCGGACTCATCCTCTCCCATCCAGGACCCTAAGGTCAATGAAAAGGAATCGAGTGCCGCAGAGGTCCCTGCTACGACGACTTCGTTAGTATCTAGAGAAGCCGCTCAGTCGCAAACAGAGGATGCCAATGTTGATAAGGAAGCACCGAAGGTATCCGTTATCGCTTAGCCACCTATTAAGGGAAAGCGCGATAGTGAGGGGGTTTTGAGGAAGGTATCGAGCATTATTGCTGCCTTAACCCCACATACCCATCTCCAATACTCGAGATTATTTCTAAACTGAAAGGAAGGGTCATACTTGGAGGCGGCTTAGGATCATTAACGAGAGACGCATTTGCATTTGTATTTTGTTGCATCGGTTAGGCGTCGGGGTTTGTTCATTTGCATATAGCGCAGAAGGCGCTCAGAGACGTGTACATATCTGGCGAGACACCTACCTATACTCGGCACTAAGCAAGCTTGATTTGCTAGATTTGCGATTAAATATGACTCTTTTCAATGCATTGCCTATAGCAAGGATAACTAAGTGAATTAAGCGTACCTATAAGTATCGCTACGTCATGATAATCAAGTAGCTGCATGGTGGACATTGTAGGGGGCGCCACCGGAGTAAAGTTACGAATCTAGCTCCGTGGGGGTGTAGAATGAGTAGATGAAGGGAACCTTGGAAATACCTACCTGCCCAGTGCTTAATTCACTTTCGTTCATACCTACCAAAGGTGCTGGTAAATGCTATGCACTATATGAACATAATATCACTGCGAACGTATTTTTGCTATGGAGAGCCTGGATTTTAAATGGTAAACCTGATAACGAAAACGATGCTATCTCGTTCTACATTATCGTCTAACTATCGTAAGCGTCATGATCATTAACTATTACATACTAAATAACGGTCGTCACCAGATCCTTTCCGTCCCCCTATTTCCTTTCTAGCTACCGGTATTCGGTATATCGAGACCCAAAACCAATACGTCGTAAATCCCGATCCCAAAACCAGACACGACCTAGGTAATACATACCATCTCGCGTTCGCAAGACCTCGAATGTTAAGGCAAGATTATACATGAGCTAGATGATGTTCGTCGTAACTCCTAATTCGGGGCATTTTTATCTATCCAATAGTCGGTTCCCCTCTTCGATCCCAGTCCAAATGTTCGCACAAAGACCTTTATATAAGACCCATATCGTACCTCCTACCTCGACCTCTCGCGCACGCCGATCTAGAGTTAGAACGCCCACAACTCTAATTCCGTCAGTGACCTATAAAAGTGGCTTAGAACGAGGTTGAATCCGCAGGCGGCGAAAGGCTCTTTTCCCACTCTTTGATGAAGTTGGACGTAGTATTCTTCAGATTGCTGGGCGCTAGTCTATTAAGGATGGCTTGCGGGAGTTCTTCAAGCTTGCTTGGCGTCTGCGGAGATGGGGAGCGGAGCTCGCTCCGGGATTGTTTGCGTCTCCTATTCTTGAAATGTTAGATACGCGTTGCATGTTTTAGGCAATTAGGCGACTTGAGGCGAGTCGATGGTAACAGTGTGCCTTGCACGGTTTTGGTGCCTCATTGGGTGGTGGTCGTCTTACAGTGTCCCTCCATTTTCGTTAGCCCTCTCGGGAATTGCGGATATGATATCTCCGTTCACAGTGCTACCGCTCCATCGGGCTGTCTTGACGTTTGGGGATTCCCAATTTGACCAATCCTCATCATCAAAACTATCAAATGTGAGCGGCGTCCAGGAGAAATGCTTCTTAGCCTTAGGTTCGGCTTTTGAGGTGGTACGTCTATGTTGGAAACGATCGCTGAAGCTGTCGGTAGACTTTCTACTTGGAGTATCTATTATCGATTCCGGCTCGTCCTGGAATGGTATGCGACCACGACTCGAAGCCGATGCACGAATCGTATCCTGGTCGCCTTCCATCCTACCTAGCCGGGAAATCATCTCGCTAGTTCTATGTGTGGTCCCAGAAATTGCCTCGTCGCCGACCGTGGCTTGTCTCAAGTCCTCAACAAACGTCCAAAGACCCTGCTTAAGTTCATTGGCCATCTGCTTCATACCATTTGTTGGCTGGTATGGTTGACTTTGACGAGGAGCCCAAGTGGCGCGCTTATTGATAGGAGCTGGGCTAGGGAGTGATGGCGGCTTAGAGTATGGGTCAGCTGATCGAAGTCCATTGTCATCGCCATTTGTCGATCTTGTAGGCGAAAGTAGCGATAGGGTACGCGCATGCCCGCCACGGATGACTGTTCTCTTCGACTCTCGAGGAGTTCCTTGGCTTTGTGCACGGAGAATGGCCTTCCTGCGCTCTAGCTCGCTGTTATATCGAACACTCGCATTCTCGTCGTATCCCCACGGCGCATCTAAAACAGACGCCATTGCTTGAAGGGGCTCGATATTTCTATTAGATGCTCGCTTCCTATATGCAGCAGAGCTTGTCCATTGCCTCTTAAGTTTCCTCAACTCATCTTCGGCTCGCCCTAGTTCTTCGCGAAGCTCTAATACGCGACGCTCTTGAGCAGCAATGGCGACAATGAAATCATTCGGATCCGTAGGCGAGCTCAACGCTGAGGTTTCTATGGGTGTTGGAGGCATTGAGGAGGTGGGTGTAGGCCTCGAGGGGATACTGTTTGGTTGCGCAATTGGCAAGGTTAAGGAAAGTCGATTGGAATTTCGGGAAGTTGTCGAGGTAGAACGAGTGGATCGCGTCTGAGACGTCTCACTTAGAGGTGGCGGCGAAGACATCGAGCCTAAGTTAGAGTCCATGTCGGTCTCTTCGCCTCCGATACTCTCTTTGCGACCAGCACGTGGTGTTGCGTGAGATGAACTTTGTGTTGGATTACTGGTAGAATCCATACCAGCAGCGATTTCTGGACTTGCGGCAAGAGCGGCGTCAAGCGAAGCGGCGGAATCTTGCAACCCACGGAGTCGACGTTGTTCAACTGCCATACTTGCCCAGATAAGCGACTTAATGAAATTTTGTAGTGAACGAGACCGCGAAGTTTGTTCGGCGGTACGATATCCAGTTGTCCTTCGCCTTTGAAAAGGAGTGGCAGGGAAACTATTGGCACGCCGGTGCCTACTTTTCCCAGAAAAAGATCGTTTAGAAGATAAAGATGTAATTAATGTGTTGAGTCTCTTGTCGTTGAAGAGGTTGTTGGAGCGGGCAGCAGTAATGAAACAAATTTGTAAAAGTTGAGTGGATTTCATGGACATAAAAAAACATAATCGGCCACCCGGCGAGGCAGATGGCGATCAAAATTCAGGGCGGTGACTGGAGCTCGCTTGGACAAGCTGGGAAATTGGGGGGTACGCAGCACCACTCAGATTTGCTCTGTTAGGGATGCAATTAGGAGGCCAAGTAACCCAAGTAGCCCAAGTGAGATGTACGGCTCGGCCGGGGTATAGCTAGACCTTGTTAGGCGACGAATGATAAGTGAATATGCCAGGGTTGACGAGGACCGGGGGAGCCCATTATCTTCCTAAAGGAGGGGGACGATGTTCGAATCACAGATTATGTTATAGGGTAGTATTGGTAGGTACTGGTATTGGTATTGGTATTGGTGTAAAAAGAATGTGGTTGTTTATTTGAAGTTTTCTAAGTGAGAGATCGCGTTATTGACGAAGATTATAGATGTTTGAGATTGTTGTAACAGGCAGAAAGGATAGAAATTGATCATGGCAAGTTGGTAGCAGGGAAGCTCATAGAAAAGAGCGTCGAGAGCGTCGGGATTGATCGGTTTGATCAGTTTTGCTTTAATTTCATTTCGTTGTATTTATTTTGATGGATTTGTTTCCCCTTCGATCCCCGTTCGATCCCGGGTCAACCAAACGGAAACTCCACAAATCCAATCGTGCGCTCATCTCAAGGCTGCATGGTCGGCATGGCAAGCATGGGCTGTTTTGTGCATTCAGGGGCAAACCAAGCTTCCAAGCTTCCACTCTTCCATGAAAAATCGACGGCTCAAGATGGCGTTTGATGCGGAAAATTGCTTGTATTTTGATTGGGAAGTTGTTTTTGGTCCCACGAGTCTTGACCCTGCAAGGTTCGAAATGAATCTTGCCAGAAAGTGGGGAACTTAGTATAAAACCTTGCACTAAACGCACTAAGAGCACTAAAAGCACTAAAATACCAGATGACGACTGGCCCTCCGACTGACAGCCAACAAGGAGAAGCCGCCGGTCATACCACCTGGTACGCACTTAATTAAGATTCTAAGACTTCTCACGTGAGCACCCGTAAGTTGTATCGCGTCGCACACGCGCTATCCCTGCCCACCATGATCGCAATTGTCTAATTGTAATTGGTCTTTGTCAGTAGCACTTCAAAGGAGAGTGCTTCAAACAGCGAAGGAAGGAGGAAAGGAAGGAACGAGGGCCTCAGGCAACACAAGGAACATTGGAAGTTTCAATTAGACAATCCAATGTTCTTACTGTCAAAGACAGTGTTCGCTTTGCTGCCTACCCGGCAGCTATGACTATGAAGACACAGATTTTATTTCCCCAACTTCCCAAGCAATCGGAGTCTCCTCACTTCTCATCTTGCTTCTACTAGTTCTCCTTCATATTTTGGTACAACACCAATGCCCTTCCCATTCAGATATGTATGCGACTTACTCCAACAACTTGGCGATGAGAGCCGTCAGGATGAGAACAAGAAACTTTCTACAAAGGCTATAATTGAAACATGGTTTCGTACGCATCGTCCGCATTTGAATGCACCCGAAAACCATGCATGCGCTATATTATCTACTCTGCTGCCAGAGAGGAGGACCGACAGAGTCTACTTCATTCAGACTCAGAGGCTTGAAGGCATCTTTGCGAGAGCCCTGATTCTAGGAAATTCGAGAGTTTTGGAATTACGAAGGTACAATACTCCCGGCCTAGGTGTAGATCTTGCAGACTGTATCGAAGGCATCTTGGAACGCACGGTAAGTAATCTTTAGATACTCCCTAGTAGGTAGTAGAAACTCTGACAAACCTATGATGCTCCTTTGAAATTTTATACTCCACTTGCTAACATTGATGAAGCCCAATCTATCTCATGACAACAATGAGCTTACAGTAGAAGAGATCGACGACGCCCTCAGCCACATTGCGGCTGCCTGCAGATTTAGCTCACCTGCAGTTAGGGCTTTACGCAAGACTTCGAATGCAGGAGATCAAGATAAATCCCTCATCAACATTTACAGGCGACTCACTGCACGAGATGCAAAATGGTTCACAAGACTAGTATTGAAAAATTATCAACCAGTGAGTATGGATGAGCGGATTGTCTTTCGTTGTTATCATCCCCTATTACCTCAAATGATGAAGGTTAGGGATGATTTTACCAAGGCTGCCGAGCTTTTACGGCATATTAGCCAATCGCCTCATTGTCAAAATGAGATTACAGATATTCTGAAGCCTGTCATCGGAACAAAAGTTGGGCGGCAAGCATGGTTCAAGGGGAGAAGCATTAAGCATTGCCTCGACATGGGCAGATCGCGAGATATGAGTTGCGAACAGAAAATTGATGGAGAATATTGTCAAATACACATTAATCTCCGTAAACCTCATTCAAATATTCAAATATTCTCCAAGAGCGGCAAAGACAGCACTCAGGATCGACTTGGTCTTCACCAGTAAGCCCTCATTCAATCTCCTTTATTAAATCTTAATTAACTAAATTCAATAGGGTCATACGGGAATCTCTCAAATTGAGCGACGCAGACTGTCCGCTTACAATTGGGTGCATTCTCGAAGGGGAGCTAGTAGTGTACAGTAATAAGGTATTGCCGCCGTCTTGTGACCTTCAGAACTATGTGTATTCTGACTGATATAATAGGAGAATAAAATCCTGCCATTCCATAAGATTCGCAAATATGTTTCACGCTCTGGCTCTTTCATAGGAACCAGTTTCGACTCGCAGTATGGTATAACTTCCGAAATATGTGAGACAGTCAACTAACTTCATAGCAGGCCACACGATTATGAACACCTAATGATTGTATATTATGACGTACTCATGATAGATGACGAATCATTACTTGGCATTCGACAATCGGAACGTTTTAAGCGTTTGAGTGAACTCATAACTTGTCGAAAGGGTTGTGCTCAGTTAGTACAGCGTGAGATCATATCTTTCTCTCGGCCATCCGCCGCGTCGAAATTGCGCGAGGCTTTTGCGAAGTGTATTGTTTCTCGCAATGAAGGTCTTGTTTTGAAACCGGACGAACCCTATTTCGACTTCAGTATAAACCCAAAGCCATATACCTGCAATATCAAATTGAAGAAGGAATACGTTCAGGGCTGGGGCGATGTAGGGGACTTTGCTGTCATTGGAGCCTCCTATGACGCAGCTAAAGCAAAAGAGTACAAGAAATCGGGCATTAACTGGACACATTTTTTCATCGGATGTCTAGAAAACAGGGATAAGGCACGGGCAGGGATAGAGAAGCCTCGATTCGTTGTCACTAACGTGGTTGAGCTCTCTGAAGCCCTTCTATCGACCGTGATATATCAATGCTTTCCATCCCCTGTTTCTTATGGCCAGAATGAAGACATAATCTTGGAATTCAGGCGAGGTCGAGTGGACAAGCGGCCGACGGATGTTTTCCTAGATCCGCTAGTATTTGACATGCGCTGCTTTTCATTCGACAAGGAGCCAAATACAAACTTTTGGAGCATGAGATTCCCAGCAGTTTCCAAAATTCACCATGACAGATCCTACTGGGATACAATCTCTTTTTCCGAGCTTCAAGAGATTGCATCGAATGCCACTAAAATGCCAGAAGTTGAAGACAGCCAAGAGATGCGCGAATGGATAGCAGCACTTGAGAAGGCAGACCCAGGCGGTATAGCCATTGATGCTACGACCCAACAAAGCACCTTATCGGAGGGAGGATATGCAATATCACCTAATAGCAATCATCCAGAGAAGGAATCCGGGCACGATCTACCACTAGGAGTCACTAACGAAACACATCCTCGAAGACAGCCTACTCTATCTTGTCCTAATATGACGGTCCTAATCCAAGATTCGCAGGAATCCCCGAGTCAATTAGCTCTTGGAAGCTATTCAAATATCACGGGCTGCCAGAAACGATCAGCTCCCGATACGACGGCAGTTCCTCACAAGTCACGAAAGCTTTCCAACCCAAGTTCTGTGCAATCAAAGTCGGCAGCCATATCTACTACCCTATCGCTTAGTCCGATACGGACGAGACAACCACTTGGCAAGATTGATGCCAATTCGCAATCTCAACAATCCCAAGGGCCGACTACTAATTCATCAGCACTTGAGGCTGCATCGTCACCAACTAACAACGTCTGCGACCAGGCTACTCCTTCTCTAGCTGTGCCACCTACCATCCCTTATTCATCACCTAGTTCCGCCAATAGACAAGGTGAACCAAAACAGCATATGACTTCCGGGTGTTGCTCGCTGGCGAGAAAGAAATGTGCGCTTAAGAATTGCTCCATTCTACTATCGCCATGCATTGCTCAATACCCATGGATCACGGAAAATCTACTAGGGGAACATGGTGTCCATGATTTTATAATAGATCCTCAATTGTGGGATGAACTGCCAACACCTAAAAGTTCGGTATCAAAGTGGGACGCCTCGTCACAAAAAGTGAGAAAAATACGGGCCCGGAAGATCTGTCTCGTTGAGTCGAGGCGTCAAGATGCTACGCAGTCATTCTATAGGAAGATAGAGGCAGCTAGCTTAAAGAAAAAGAGCGGCGAACGTGCTTGGGTGGGCGTTTATGATTGGCGAGTTCTGGAAGACATATCGGATCTGGAATCCGGAAGAACTAAACCAGAAGGAACGGATCCGTGGAGAAAACATTACGTGGGAATTGCATAGAAAAGGGGTAGAGGCAATCAGGCGTTGCATTTAGAAAGGCGTTTTGCACTTCGGAAGCATTGGAAACGGAAGATACCCGAGCAATACTTAGATCAATAGAACTGTCTCCTGAGTTTCTCATGCTTGTCATTTCTTAGCTACAAAGCTACATTATCATTACAGAATGCGATATATACAGTGCGGCATATCGCCTTCTAGCTCTAAGAGTTTCTAAATAGTAGATATTGTAGACAAAACCGTCTCTATAGGCTCTAGCTCCGGCGTAGAGCAACATGACGATGTCACTTTCATCGCTAAATGCAAAATATTACGTCCTGTCCTTCTAAATCTTCCCAATTAGGAGGTTACCGATCATCTCCCTGCCGGTGACGGCAACGGTACGCCAAAGGGTCGGGAAGTCGAGAGTGCTGGAGATGCCGTCTGCGAAGCCGAAGAACAGCATGGGCGGGATCCAGCCTCGAGCGTACTCTAGCGCGAAACATCCTTCGGGCATCTTGTATTGCTTCACAATGCCGCGTTCGAGGTGGTGTACGCTGCCCGGGGCGTAGATCTCTGGCGTGAAGATGCCGGGGACGTGGGCCCATTGTTCGCCGCTGAGGATGTGGAAGTAGTCGTCGGCTGTGTGTCGTCCGGAGTGGCCTTCGGTGCCGACGGCGGAGCCGAAGATGATTAGGTATTCGGTGATGCCTGGCGGGACGGATTAGTCGGTGTGTGATTCCACGGGTCGGAGCTAGCTAGCTAGCTCCTAAAATTGCGAATTGGAAAAAGAAATAACTTACTGGCATGGATAATATACATGCTGCCCATGGCACCGCCGGCATTGTTGAAGAACCACTCCTCGGGGACGTTCCACTTGTCGTTGACGTGGGACGGGTGGCTCTGCTTCAGCTCGGTGACGATAGACTCGACGATCTTGGAGGTGTCGTTACCGCCGGCGGCGATGCCGCGGCGGGCGACGTCGTGCAGCTCATCGATCCCGAAGACGTAGAAGCTCTCGAGGTTGCGCTCGAGCACGTACACGATCGGGTAGAAGACGCCAATCAGCACGCCGATGAAGGTGAGCAGCTTAGTGAGACCGCCTGTCGTGGAAGCGGAAGTATTGGGTGCCATGGTTACACGGGCAGAGGGATTCCCTGCTGCTAGCGAAACGGATTGTAAGCTTGGACACGCGCGAAAAAAGAAATAAACAAGATCGCAGCTTTATAGGGAATCTGGAGCTGGAGTCTTCGCTACCTTACATACCTTTTTAAAGGACGGGAAGCGTGAATTGGATTAAGCTTCCTGCTATCTGAAGCGAAATTGTCAATAATATTAAAATCGAAACTTTTTTTTCCTCTTTAAAGCTCGGGCAGCTCGGGGTACGTACCCACCTTCAATAGGGGTCCAGCTTGAAGATGCTTACTTCTTAGGGAAAGTGGATACCCGGCTAGCCAGAGAGCCGGATCGCACCACATGTGCAAGGTACCTAGGTACCGACAGCCCATTCTTGCATGGTCGGAGCAAAAGTTGTCCGTCGTCCCGCCAATTGTTGCATCATAACCAGAGAAAAAAGTTCTTTGCTAATCTAGGTACCTACCCAATCACGATCGCGCAAAACGCAATCTTTCATTCTACCAGGAACAGACCGTATTCGGTCTTCGATCAACGAGACGGCTCACGATATGGCGCAAGTCCTCGCAATCCCGGGCCAGCTGCTGGGACCCGCGGATAAGTACGTTGCGGGCGCGGGCACGCATATCCACGATTCGAACTTGTACGCCTCTGTCCTGGGCACTGTGAGCGTTGTCGGCACGCAAGCTCAGACACAACAGCAGCAGCAACAGCAGGCTCCAGGCCCCCAGAAACGATTGACGCGGATCGCAGCTTTAGCTCAGGGACGAAGCGAAGACGGTACCAACAATAACGGTGGTGCGAATAGTAAAGCCACCATCTCCGTCTCTCGGTCTGGCGTAGCGGAGAAGCGTGAGGTGCTCCCGGAGGTTGGCAACTCGGTGTTATGCCGCGTAACGCGCATCATGCCGCGAGCGGCGAATGTCGCGATCTTGGTTGTCGGGGACACTGTGCTGGAGACGGAGTGGGCGGGCATGATCCGTGTTCAGGATGTCCGGGCTACGGAGAAGGATCGCGTGAAGATATACGAGAGCTTTCGGCCAGGAGATATCGTGAGGGCGCAGGTGGTGAGTGCTGACCTAACCTTACTTCTAGCTCTTGCGGTAAATACGATGGCTAATCTGTTTTGTTTGAGCTAGATCTCGCTAGGTGATCAGGCTAACTATTACCTCTCGACTGCAAGCAACGAACTCGGCGTGATTATGGCTACGAGCGAGGCAGGAAATACCATGTATCCCGTCAGCTGGAAAGAGTACAAGGACCCGGAAACTGGTCTTAGCGAGCCTCGGAAAGTCGCCAAACCATTTTGAGCCGCTCAATTATCTTGAACATGATGATTGAGAATGATAGTTTTCCGAAGGTTTGTGAGCCTTCACAACCCACATGCTCCGGGACCCGGCATCTCAAGCTCTAGTTTGCTTGAGCAGTCTGGTTTCATGGATGGAACTGGCATCCTCCACCAACAAAGGAAGTACTATGCCCGAAACTACTTGACAAAGTTGCTTTCAGTATCAGAAGATACGCGATGCTTGTTGAAATAACATCGGGCATATGCTAGGTGGGCTTATATTTCGCAAGTGAAGTATGAAAATGAAATACTTCGTGTGATCCTACGGCTATTAGAGCATTGTGGCGGCTTTCTCAAAGAAACCTAACGCAGTTTCGTTAGATAATAGTCGCTGGCTTGTCTTATTTGACACCACCGTGACAGGCAGCCTTGGCTGTCAACTGTGGAGGTTACGAGATAATCTCTTGTGGGGCGTTTATAGACAGCTTACCTGTAGCACGAGACCTACATACGAATACGATAGATGTCTATAATTTGCGACATCACAATGTCAAAGATTCGTAATAGGAAATTTACTCGTGCCGGCTACAATCACTTTCGCCCTGGCACCCTAAGGGGTGCCGCGCTATGACTAGCAAAATGGGCAAGAGACGCAAATCTACCCGAGGTACTTCCGATAGAGTGAGTTTTACATACAAAACATAAGTATCCTGCTTTTAATGAAAAATATCTTTAAATACATACACTATTTATTTAAGAGGTAGTTCATTGATATAAGCCTTATAATATGATTAAAAGGTACCTTAATAATCCAGATTCTATTCATTTATAAGGTATAGGATAATCTTCGGATATATTTGCATCTCTTGCCCATTTTGCTAGTCATAGCGCGGCACCCCTTAGGGTGCCAGGGCGAAAGTGATTGTAGCCGGCACGAGTAGTGCCTTTAATTGTAAAGAAGCTCATAAGCACTTAGACGATCTGGTGTTCAAATCGATTGATAAGACTGGATAGGATTAGTGGTGTTTCGATGCTTAATAGAAGCCACCTATTAAACCCCGGCGTCTAGGATTCTCCACGTTCAAAACTCTTTCGCATCGGCAGTTAATCCTTCGCATTTCGCAACGCCACGATACATGGTATGCGGTTCTTCGTCATGACCTGCGCCACTTATGTTAAGCATAAGGGTCTCCAAGGCTTAGGTCTTGGTACACTTCCCAGCTTTCAGTGACTCTGATGTCAAGAGAAAGGGATTTTGAGACATTTCAGATGCAAGATTTCGACTACTATGAGGAAATTAAAGTATTTAATACCCTCGAACTTGAATAACAAGATAGGAAAGAGCTAAAAGCAAAAAGTATTACACATAGGAAGATCGAGGTACCCACCTCCAAAATTACACGCGTAAGATACAAGACGAATAAAACGAGGCGCAGCAAACATTGAACCCTCCGCACATACTGAATTCATCGCCCGGTCAAATAACCCCTGGTCCTGCCACCACAAATAGCTCGATATCTGATTGGTCAAATCATTATTTGTTTCACTCAAACCCGGTCAGCATTTATGTATTTCATTGTCGGGTCCCGACGATGGGACGTAATTGTACATACATACCCGTCCATACTTGTACGCAACCGAATTTAGTGAAAACTCACAAACTTGGAAGAATGAGAATGAAATTCCAACCACCTTATTAACAATTACCATTAACTATCTCCGAGGTTATTATTTTTCTATTCTATTCGTGATACACTTCAAGATCTCAGTTTCATCTTTATTAGCCATTTAATCAAAACGACCGAAATTCTAACTAGGCGAAAATTCATTCATTACTTCTGGCCGCAATTCGGAGCAAACAATACAGTTATTCGCCGACCAGCAATCAAGGCCAGCTGTCCGTCACACCCGGCTAAAATTCAGACCTAGTGCCTTGGGTATATACGCACCACAGGCAAAAACCATGTCGGCGACTATGACCATGACCTTTCCACCCATAACATCCAAACAATTATCCACAATGTCGACGACAACGACAACAACGAAAACCTCTTGCTGCCCAAATTGCGGGCTTTCGCTCCCGCCCTCCCCAACCAACTCCGACGCGCAGACCGCATTATTGCAAGCGCAGAAACAGATCGAGGACCTGCAGGCCCAGGTCCGACTCCTCAACCAAAAGGCCACGGCTGCCGTCGACCGCTGGGCCGACTACGAGGACGAACTGTCAAGACTGCGAGCAGCATCCATGACCTCCGCCGCCACAAACACCACACAAGCCTCCTCTCCCCCACCATCCAGCGTCGCGACTTCCTCCCCCAGGTCCTCGTTCCTACCGACCGGCGCCGCGGCGCGCATATCACAGCTCCTGACACCGCGCAAGTCGGCCCCAAACCTCGCAGCTCACGCCGCGAACGGTCGGGGTTCGATTTCATCGCCGCATCTTCCCCCGCTCCCGAACGGCCACCATGCGAGTGTCAGCGTAGGCACGAATATGAGCGTCGATAGGGATTTACTGGAGGAGCTGTCGCGCGAGAAGGAGCTGCGGGTTAGGGCGGAGGGACGGCTGAACGATACGAGTAAGGAGGTGGAGGAGCTGAGCGCGACGCTGTTCGAGCAGGCGAACGAGATGGTGGCGACGGAGCGGAGGGCGAGGGCGAAGCTTGAGGAGAGGGTTGATGTGCTCGAGAGGAGGGATGTTGAGAAGAGGGATCGGCTGGAGAAGTTGGAGGGTGCGATGGGTAGGTTGGAGAGGGTTAGGGCGTTGTTGGGGGAGAGCTGAATGTGGAAGATGAATGATGAAGTTCCGGTTGAAGTTGAGAAGACGAGATGAAGTTAAGATGGTACCAGGGGGGTGTTCCTGGACTAATAAGGGTCCGGTTTATGCGGATGGGTGGAGTGCCGGTCGAGGTATCCGCAGCCGCTCCGGAGTTTGTCGAGTCATGGCAAGTCAAGTCATGACATATATATATCGAGAGGGGCGCGAGACGAAAAGGCGTTGGTCGGTTACGAGTCACAGGTTGTTACGAATTTTGGGCATATACAAGGACACAACCGGGCGTCCTAGGATTACGGATATGCGATACACACAGATAATTAGGTCCCAGGATTCTTTTGCGGCTGGGATTTTTTTGGTTTTATTTTGGGTCACCATCCATTGCATTTATACATCGGGGCTTATTTCATCAAATCGATGTTAGTAGGTTCGCATTGGGATCATATATATAAACGGACGGCAATACCGCATTCGAGGTTTAGGCACGTAAAAGGGGAAACGCACGAGCAAAAGATTGAGTTATACGAAGGGCAAAAGGCATTCAGCATTTATACATTTATAATGCGGCGAGTATTCACTCGAAATCGATTATTTCTTCTATAACATTTAGTCCTTTTCAAAGGCATAAGTAGATTCCATGATCAATACAAACCAACGCCTTTTATAAAATCGGGACGATTGTGCTATTCGGTTTGATACTAGTCAAGCAAGCATTATACACAACTTACTTCACCTAGAAATCTCCGTCCGCGGCAGACTTGTTGCATTCCAATCTCGCCATGGCATAATGGTAAATGTCTGGAAATCGCTTATATTGACGCACGTATATTAAGTCGCCGATGCTTTGTACGCTTATGTCGCCTTGCGTTGAGAGGGGAAAGAGACATGAAGGACGATTATACATACATCTAGGCTCCTCGCTTAGGAGCCGAGGTAGGTACCTAGATACATCCTATAGAGAGTGGCATCCCTTCCACTTCTGATTGGACATCAGTCTGTCGCCAGCAAAGTAGTATGTCGTCAGCACCTCCTTCTGCCGGAAACAACTCCACTTTAATATTCACAAAACTGACTAGAGCTTCAAAGTTAAATGGGGACCAGGAAGGTAAAACGGCTAAGCGAGGGATAGACAGAGACAAATGAGATGACCGAGTATAACATTCATACCAAAACCCCAGAACCCTAAAACTCACCTTCCTATTCGTTACCAACAATCTTCTATTTCCAATTACCAGGTGATCCAGGTGATAATCAACGCTGCACCCAATCTCGACCTACCCATTCTCGCCTTTTATCGCCGGAAACTAGCCGTTCCGATGCAGGGTAGCGTTTGTGTCGGTAGGATGGTAGGTTAAATAACCGAGACGAGGTGAGGTTCCCTTTCTTTACTCCAATGATTCAGTCGCCATTTATAAACTCCCTGATATATAATCTCTCTAGTAAGAGATACTCTCTCCTTTTATGCTTCTTCGGCATTCGTCAATCTAGGTACACTTCCGGGTGACATGGCTTTCACCATCCTTGAGGATGCACTGACCCGCCCGGCCGTGCTGGCACCGGCCATACTCCTTATCGGCTATGTTCTGTACCAGCTTTTCCGGCCTTCCGGCCTCCCCGATGTCCCTATCGTCGGTGCAAGGCCCGGCGAGTGGTTTCCACTTATACGGGCCAAGTGGCGTAATACCAAGGACATGAAGACTGCTACCGAAGTAGCATATGACCTCTATCGGGACCAAACAGTCATATTCCCTATCGCCGGCGCACAGAACTTCGTACAACTGCCTGCCAGCCAGCTCCAATGGCTCGTCGACCAACCCGACACGGAACTTAATCTACATGAACAGGTTCTTGACTCGCTACAGCTCGATTTAACCGTCATGGACCCGCGCCTTATCCACAACCCCATCCACCAGAAGTTAATCTCCACCATCCTTACCCGTGAAACTGGTAACTTGGTCCCGACGTTGCTGGACGAGACCCAGTTCAGCGTTGATCACTTCTGGGGCAACGATACCGAGAACTGGAGCGAGCTCTGCGTCTACGATGTTATGCGGCACATCATCGGACAGGTTACGAACCGTGTCTTCGTTGGTTTGCCGCTATGTCGTAACCAAGATCTTCTGGATGCCGGAATCGCCTATGCACAGGATATACCGATGAGTTCCACGGCGCTGCGATTCACGTGGAAGCCGCTACGGCCACTCGCGGCCCTGTTCATGACTTTGCCCAACCGTATTCATACGCGAAAATTCTACTCCATCCTCAGACCAGAAGTCGAACGGCGGTTGCGCGATTATGACGCGCGGCGATCTGACCCGGAGACTAAGGCCGCTGATAAGGAGCCTAACGATTTCCTGCAGTGGTCTCTCAACCAGGCCAAGATGTCTGGTGATCCGTATATGGCCAAGGTTGACACATTGTCGGGTCGCATCCTATTGCTCAACTTCGCGTCCACCCACACGTCGAGTTTCGCCATGACGCATGCACTCCTGGACCTCGCTTCCTCCAAGGCGGAATACTTCGACGAGCTCCGCACAGAGATCAGAACTGTGCTTGCTGAACACGGCGGCGAGTGGAACAAGCGCGCTCTAGCGGCCATGTCGAAGCTAGATAGCGTGTTGCGAGAGTCACAACGCCTCAACTCGTTTGTGTCGCTGGCCACAGTTCGGGTCGTCGTTCGGAAGGGAGGTATTGACACTCCCGACGGCGTACATATCCCCTACGGCACCGTCGTGTGCGCGCCCTCGTACCCCGTCTTTCACGACCCGGCTGTGTACCCGGAACCCCTCGAGTTCAAGCCGTTTCGGTTTGCCGAGAAACGCGCCGTTGATCACGGGGCGGAGAAGGGGGAGAAGGAATCGACGTATGTTCAGAGAGCACGACTCGCGTTCGCTACTACGAGCCCCGAGTACTGCGCCTTTGGCCACGGACGACATGCATGCCCCGGCAGGTTCTTCGCTGCGAGCGAGTTGAAGCTTATGCTTGCGTATATCATCCTTAACTACGATATCCAGATCCAGGAGAAGAGGCCGGAGAACTTTTGGTTCGGGATGAATAGGATACCCCCGATGAAGGCGACTATCAAGGTTAGGAGGAGGAAGGGGTCTGTATGATAAGTATATTTGACTGTATGGTACGGTACGTGTAGGGTATATATGATGGTTGATGATTATGTATACGAGGAATGTAAGTAGGATTAATACCCATATATAACAGGTAGGTAGGTATGTGTACGGAGGTAGCGAAGTGTTATTTTTTGTCTATAAGTTTGGTCTTTATTTTACGCTTTTTGGTGGCTTTTATCTATCTTAAATCCTGCGAAGGACGTTCTAATGCTGGCGTTTCGTATGATACTGGGAATGGAGGAAGAATTGAGTAAAGGAGGTAGAGTTCCTGTAATGACTCCTTATTCCGAAGCTTTAGGGGAAGCAATGGGTGTGACGACCTACACCGAAGTATGATTGTGAGGGCTCAGTTTATAGTAGTTTCTTCAATTTATTGCAAGATTACAGCTTTAATACGGTAGCACACCGTATCCTCAGGTGTCAGATAGTTCAAGCACATTGTTATAACTCTGGTTAGTCAAACTCCTTGTACTGTAGTTTGATATCGTCGTTTATGACTAAGTATCTAGTACTTAGGGCATGGTTTCTCTCGACGTCACTGCTTTATTACATTTTGCGACATATTATTCACATCTGATAGTGTATAGGAATGCTGTTAGAAGATTGCCAACCTAGGAGCTAAGATAGGAGTTGTCAAGGTCGGTAAATCCAACAGCCTGATTGTAACAACCTTGGGCTTTAGGACGATGGTTTCGGTCTGAAAAAAATCATACCCTTTTACAGCGAGGACGACGGAACATACGACCTACCCAAAGATATGGTTATCGAACTCTAATCTTTCGTAGGGGTAGAAGCAGTCATGAGTCTGCACGCGAACCCCTGAAATGGTATTAGCTCCTATTCGCGCGGTTGTTGGGATATCAAGATTTCGAAGGGCTTATCAATTCTGTTATACAGTATGGTGTTGTCGTCTGGAGGTGTTGGTTGACCGAATTCTTGCGCAGGTAGGAAGCTAATATCGATATAGGAGGTCGTCTGTCAAAGTTCCAATATATGGATGCTTAGCGTTACCCGTGTTGAGGTTGGTTGAAAGGTAGTCGTATCACGCTATACCGTCGCTAGATTATGCGTTTTGTAGAGAGTCGGAGTTTCCTAGAAGAGGTTACCGTTGGCTTGTTGGATCGTGGTCTTTATTACTTCGGAGCTTCCTCTTCTATCGTTACCTGTGGTTTATCGATGGGCACGAGTTAACGAAGGTAGGTATGGTTAGATTGGCGGAAGGACCATGATGTTTGCTCTCAACTCATCGAGCTCTTTTTGAAGCTTTAGGTAAGGGCACAGAGGTTCGGTGTTCTTTTGTCTGCAGATGTGGTGCAACGATACGCGGCGGAGGGCATATTTGGTATAGTGGAAATGGCATTGTTCGTTGTATTTCCCTGTTGGTTTCACGGTCTGGTGTAAGGACATGGGCAACGGCAAAAACGTGCCATATTATCAGATGCAGAGAATGGTTCTAGAACGATTCGCGAAGGTTGGCTGGTATACATACGTACATGGCATATATGCACAGGGGGTCATGGAGATAATCCAGGGTGAGTATGTAAAAGGACATATACAGGCATGTATGTACATTTAGTCACAGTGCCTAATTAGTTAATGATCCTTCCATAAAAATGCTATTCCCACTTCTGCACTACTAATTCCCATGATATGGTCCGGCAGGGGGTTAAGATGGGGGTCAGCATTTTGACGCTCTGGGCGTATCATGTCTCGGTTAAGTGCTTCGAAAACTTCGAGAACGAACGGGTGATTCCATAAGATCAAGGAAAAACTTATACCGAATCCTACAGTCTACAGATAAGTAGCCATGAAGGTGTCATCAATGGTCTTCTCTCCTAGGCCTTGAGGAGTAGGTGGAATGCCAAGGACGGAATATCCCTCCGGGTATGTGTGCTCTTATTAGTTATGGGATTTGAAGCTAAGTTATTAAGTAGTTACTAACTAATAGCCTTCTACGTTATATTACATAGTAGCATGAAATAATAGCTCCCATCCCGAGAATGTAGGTAGGGACCACCAATGGTAACCCCCATCCTTCGTCCAGCCGCACCCTTAGCCCCCCGGGTTATACTTCGATTTCTCCCGGCAACTGCAGTAACAGCGAGGCTAATTCTCCTGCCAATAGATGCGGAACATTCGCTATTGGGGTTTAGGGGGGAACCCTCGGAGCGGAGCCTGCCTCTGGATTGACAGGGGCCGTTGGCGTGATGGGGCTAGCGAATACGAGATTCTGGTAACCACCAAAGATCGTCGGGGGCTGGGGTTGGAGGAGCGAGTAACAAGCGTCAAGTAAGTGAGTGGTAGTACAGATGGTCGGAGTTATGGTGCCTGTCGTGCAGGATGAGCGGTGAAATAAAGAAAGAAAAAAAATATTTAAAAATTATAGGTGAGTATATTCGATCTTGAGTCTCAGCTCTCGCGTGGTCCCTATCTGCCGTAGTTAATACAGTAAGTAATTAAATCTCTAAGGGATTCAGTAGACCGTGGAAAAGCCGGACCAACTCGTCCACATATGCATTCCCCATCTGCAAGCTAGATGCACTATCACATCGTCGATGTCTTTAGGATGAGCAAGGTCGATCATGTGGTACTAGATAGACTTCTATGCAGTTATAGCAACCCAACTAAGGAGTACATTGTTCAGTACACGCTCGCACGACGTGGAGAGAACGTCGTTCCATGTTATCAGATCTACTCACTGCTATAGATGATCCTTAGGTCCCGTATGTTATCCTCTCCTACCTATTATGGTATTCCGACGCCTTCTAAAGACTTATGAGACGGGTATATGCACACATCCAGTAAGGGTGATATCGAATATAGTAGATCAGCTACGCTAGGGACTTACTAGCGTAGAGAAGTTGGGTCTTAGGGAAAACCCAAGATCGAATTTATCTCGGATCAGGGGACAGGGGAGAAAGGTGAGTAGTGACGATGTCATCGGTAAAGAAACCCCTGGGCTAGGCTCGTTTTAAGGGCATATGACTTAGGTGCTAGCTATCGAACGACAGTGATCTTGTAGATCGTCATGAAGCTATTCTGATGTGATATGATACAACGAGTGTGAGAAAAAGGCCTCATGGAGAACGCTACACAGTACTACTGCATGGGTAGATTATGTAGCCTATCCAAGCGGGCTAGTGTGAACATCCGCGGTCGATGATCGTTCACAGTGTCCAAAGACAGAGGCCTTGAGGGGTATACTTCCGGCGAGTTTGGGTACTCTTGCAGCGTTCTGGAACCGCAAATCCATGCGGCTCGGAGGAAAAGTGCCGCAGGATGAGGAAGTCTTGACAGTCCTTGTAAGTACTGTACAAGCTCTGCTTCAGCCCACGCAGCTGTCCACAACAAGCCTGATCCCTTAGACATAGGGGGTTAGATACAGAGCATAGTACCTAGGTGAGGCGTAGATTACTGTCCAATAAGAAGCGTAACCAATACTCAATGTGAAGATACTACCTCCTGCAGTGTTCTTTAAACGCCCAGATCATGCATCTGCTTTCATAGCATCCAGGTAGGTACCTGTACACCACTCCACATTATCTGCGGGTAGTTTATACTGTCATCCCAACAGATGAAGAAAATGATCAATAAAGTGAGGGCGGCAACGCTAAGGATCTGAAGAAACATCCTTACGTCAGTGATCTGTACGGCGGGCGATCTCGCAACGTGACATATCCGGCTCGTGGCGTTCCGCAACGGCAAACAAACCGCAGAAGTTCTCCGGAGAACCAAACCCCGAAGACGGCCGATACACTCGATCAACCGCCCCAATTCACTCATCGCCCCTTTCCGCCGCCTTTGTGACCTCGGTCATCATCATACAACGGCGGCACAACATACGATATCACAAGCTCGGGGGCGGCCTCACCTAGGACAGTCCAAACGCTGTGAGACGGCGCCTCCGCTAAAAACAGCACTCGATATACCTGCGCGCAGCACGTTATATGCCACCCGTGTGGCCAAAGACTGTATTCAGCAAACCTGCTCAAGCCAAGTTTAACTTCCAAGTGTAAGTGTAACGTCCCATCTGATATAGGGCTGCATAGCCATTCACAGCTTAGACCTTATACCCCAGGACGATCTTCCCGGCCGCCAAAAAAACCTCGTGACATGAAACGACAACGACGACGACCTATAACACACATAGCGACCATAGCACAGACGCAACGCAATTATGGATGTGTATGCCGGCGGCAGTGCCCAGAAGAACGGTAGGACGACATGAGAAAAAAGATCTAAGAATAGATAAAGCCCTCGTAGCAAAACCTCGTATACCGCGGCTGACCCCGGCCCCGGCGTGCCATTGGTCGCTCGGTTCCAAACAGCCCTACCGTGGTGCCGGCGTCCAGCCTAGTCAGGCACCGTCCGATTAGCTCTTCCAAAGAATCCCCGATGGGTGGCATATCCATGGAATGGTAAACATACCTAGTATAGGTGGGTAAAACTAATGGTTAAAAATCGGCAGTGGGAAGGGGAAGAAAAAAAAAAAATAAAAAAATTAACCTCGTGGCTTAGGGGCCGTAGCGCGCACCTCGCTAATTGGCCTCGTGACCGGAAAAGAGGCGGTCGCTAGGGTGGCGTCCGCCCCCTTTAGTGATATTTTCGCGAGCTCAGGGAGGCTGGCTGAGTGTCAGCCCGCCAGCGTTTTTTTTTTTTTTCTTTCAGTCTGTTCTTTTGCGGCGGAGGATATGTATACGGCTAGCACGTACATAGGTTAATCGACCGTTCGGAAAATGCTACGAGCATGTTCCTCGCCAGAGTAAGCAAGGAGAGGTCCGAGGCTGATCATCTAAAACATAAGACGGGTCGTCCCGGTTCGAATGACGAGGTTACATTTCTAGGGTCCTGTTAGCTGATTGTGTAGCGAGTCAAGGGAAAAAGGTCGCCTAGCCGAGGACACAGCTCGGCTAGCGGGAGGTGGCTTTTGCTTTTTCTATGTAGTACAACTAAGTATGTGTGTGGTATGCTGTGTGAGATGGATGCTAAGTCACATTTTTGTTAGTAATAGTATCTCAGTAGATGTGAGGAACAAGTCGTAGTAAATGCACCATAAACAGAGACAGCAAGGTAAGAGATATTCATAGGAGAACAGCAATTCATTGTATTATAATTAAGATTAGTTATCCGCGAGTTGGCGAGACCAGCTACGTCGCCGTCCGCAAGCATCTGAACCGAGTAAGATGGTCAGTAAACTGCTGCAAGTATTAACCCTCATGCCCTCCGAGCAATGGAGCAACAAGCGATAACTATATGCTCCTGCTGAAAGCCTTCATTCCGTGTCTCCTTCTCTGAAACTGCTTTTGCGCTTCGATCCAAATCCAACAAAAAGCGACTCCAATAACTCCTAGCATTTCCCAAGCAACGGCCCAAAGGCGACTCTGTTGCTACCATACCGCTCCCAGATCCTAGCATACACAACTGTCCTCATCAGGATCTTTTCTATTCCAAAAACAAAACCAGATACAGTAAAATTCAAACAAATCAAGTAACGCCGTCCCAATGCACATGACAGACCGCCCGCAAGGTCGTCAAATTTTTGTTCCCGGATCAAGAGTTGTAAACAGTCGCTATGCAATTTGGTAGAGGGTAATAGGGGTATCCTAATTCAAAACAATGCGATTCCGGAAGGAGCGGCTGAGATTCTATACCAAATGTAGATATCGTCGTAAATCGTAAAAGGAGCGTGAGATGGTCGGTCTATATAATGCGATATCCTGAGAAAGGAGTGTCTATTTGGGTATCTTCGATGAGTGTCGTAAGGAGCGTCGTAAGTTTGTTCATTATGCAATACGTATTATGCGTTTCGTGTAACAAAAAGGAATGTGGGTATCATTGTGTCGATACTGGACATGTAGGTTTCTGAGTCCTGTCAAAGGAGCGTGGTGTACAATTGCGTCTGTGGTAAAGTCGAAAAAGGAGTATTAAATTTGTTTCGGGAAGAATCGGGCTTCGAGGTGGTGAGGGGTGTCATCATTCCTGCTCCCTCTTGACTGGAAAAGGGGCCGAAGAAACGGAAGAATGTTGCCGGTGGTGGTGCGGGAACATTTGAGGCGACATAAAGGTAGGTGACGGTGCCGATAGAGAAAGGGGAGTGGTCGATTCCATAGGAAGGCCATGCCATTGCTCAGGATTGAGGAACGGCGAAGGCGCATGGCGAAAGGCGGGAGATGGCAAGGCGTTGGAATCCAATCGTTGCGTGGGAAGCTCAAGCGGAAGGTAATTGGAGGACGAAGATGCTGGATGCTGGGCATTGGTGTTCCTGAGCGGCAAGGTTAATTACTTTTGTCCTCTTCCACGTCAGAACGGAGAGCCGTTGTGGGACGCCTGACAGCTTAGATCCACACGGTCTGGATTGGAGAGACGAACCCGACACCAAAGTTGCTGGGCCCAGAGCCAAGAGGCGGATAAGCCGTCATGCCAGAGTCCCATGAGCCAAATTCTTCGTGATCGCTATACGTGATAGAGCCTTCACCGAAAGTTGAAGACACCGGGCTGTAACCTCCGTACGATGGCGACGGAATGTTCAGATACTGCTGGCTCGAGTACGGCGACGAGATGGCCAAGGGACTAACCCCAGACTCCTGCTCAGGTATCACGGAGAGGTCCTCAGTGCTCCAGCTGAATGCTGGATTGTCCTCGTACGGCATGTATGAGCTCGTTGGGGGTGGAGTACCTTGCGCCATGCCCTCACCCATGTAGAAGTTGGGCGGGTCGAACTGAGGGAAGGATGGCGTGCGAACCGGTTGAACCCAGCCCATTCTGGATCGGAACTCGTTGACGGTGTCGATGGGGAATTCCATGAGAGTGAGAGGTGTCTGCGAGTCCCCGTCAAGGCTTCCAGAAACATTGATCGAGAGCAGGCGTCGAGCGATCTCCTCCACTGGGCCGATTGCCAGACTACCGAAGTAGGCAGCCCCAATCTCAGGGAAGAGGCGTTCCATCATGATAGCAGCCGTGTAGTAGTGCGCGACAACAACTAGAGCACTCGGAGAAGTACCATTTTGCTTGAAGCACATCACAGGAAGCCAGAAAAGCCAGGTGCGGAGTGGCCGGAGTCGATCAAACTGATCTTCAATCGACTGGATTGGGCTAACCTTGCGGGCACCCTTGAGGAAGCAAACTAGCTGTGTAGCTAGTTGTGGGTCTTCCTTGTTCTGCTTGAGGTGAGCTTCAACCTTGGTGATCTGGTTAATTGTGCGCTGGAACGCATCGAGATCCTCCTTGCGTGGTTGGTGAGGCTTATGGTCCGGCGTGGGGGACGGAGGAGCAGTAGGGAACGTGCTGCTTTCGGCAATGAACTCCCCAAACTGGGATTCGTGCTTCCAGGGTTCCATAGCATCAATCACCTTTACAAATCTGCGTTAGTACGGCGAATTTTTAATAGGCATAGAAGTGCACTTACGGATGAGGTTCCTTGCATCAATTGGGTCCAGCTTCGCCTATTATTTCACTTGGTAAGTTATGGTCTCACGGGTGCGTGCATTTATTGCTTACCAATCTGTCGCCTGCCACGAGAGCACAAGCGAGGCAGCCAGAACGGCATCCGAATTTTCGCGGGAGAACGACCCTATGGCCTCCTGCAATCCCTTGAGCGCAATACCGCGATGTTCGTAAGCCATGCTGCCCACGTGCGGGCAGTTGGTCAAGAAAGCGATGTGCTCAGCCGAGAACGCGAGCAGGGCATGCATGACGTATCCATGAGTAGCACCAATTTTGAGAATTCTGTACATTAATTAGCACATAATCCGAGAAAAGAGTCAAAACACTTGAGACATACGTCGGGATTTGACGGGTCCAGAGGGTGAACCCATTGGCGTCCATGGCACTCATCTCATTGCAAATTGCGGCAACGTGGAAAATTAACCGAAGGTCCTCAACCGAGAAGTACTGAGGTACCGGCGCGGGATAGATGTTGAGGCTCGGGAACGGGAAAACACCAGTTCGTTGCCACTGCTCGACGGCGGCCTCGATCTCAGGGGTCCACATCAGATCGGGCTTATCGGGAGTTGCGGCCCTCTCATCAGGGACCGGAACATCGTTGTACGGGCATCGGACCTTGTGTTTGGTACAATTACGGCTGCTGGGGAGTCAGCAAGCTACACATGTCATAGGCAATGGGTATTACGGACCATTGGGGGAAGTTCTCGTCACAGCGAATGTGTCGACGTTTGCTGTAGACCGATCAGTTCCCATTCTGATATGAACGCTATTATGCCAAGCATACCAGTTATCACAGCCCTTGCGGGACTTGGTGTGACTGGACACAAGAGTCAGCAAACAAAGCCCTAAATAATCTAGTTTGTCAAAGGAAACAAACCTGCGTCGCGGAGGACCACCACCTGGGCCAGCCATTGGAAAAGCTGTAAAATTAAAGTTGAACTAAAGAACTGTTGTGGATAGGTTAGTATACTGGCACTAGCATTTGCATTGGCACCGATATATCCGTATTTGACAATGGACTATTCCCAGTGCAACAAGCCAGTTGGAGAGGCTACTCACGTGAAGCAAGGCACGATATGTATTCGTGCCAGATGAAGCGAGCGAATGGGTTTGCGAGTGGATCTAGTTACCGGGCGTTCCTAGACAACAGCTTGGATGTGGATTGCGGGGTGCCTCTTTGTTAGAGACGGGGATTGATTAAAGAGTAATGGTAACAGCTGCGTCTATATCACAACATATAGACAAGACAAATGGTGTTGCGATGGTGTCTCGAGTAATTCAAGACGTCGAGTTCGGCGGCGGTGGATTTTTTACAAAGGTACCGTTGAACGAGATAGATTTAGACGTCGATGATATCGATGACGATGGGGCCTGATATTTGAGGTTCTTTGCTGGTCGTTTCCTTCCAGGTGTTTTAAGCGATTGAATAACTTCTCTCGAGACTCGGAGTTCTAATCAACGGGACGTGGACAGACTCTCTTAAGACAACGTGCGATAGTCCAATAGTTGATTATAGCAGCGTGGGTTTCTTGGCTTATTGGCTTATTGAGATTTGGTGACACTGCTGGACAATGCTGGACAAGTCGGGTTCACGATTTTGATGGTAGGGATCCTCTTCGAGTCCAAAATCTCCAAACACACAAAAAAAGGAAAAAGCGAATGACAGGAGCCAACGAGGACTTCCTAAAGGGAGGTGAGGTTAAAGCGAGTGTGTGGTTGAGGTTAGAGCAAAGCTCAGGGTTTGAAATTGTTGTATGCTGAGAGAGACTAATAGAAGATGGAGAAATCAATGGGGGGCCGGAGGGTAGTTAAATAACTACCCGAGATGGATGGTGAAGTTGGGCGTGGTGGGCGTGGTAGGCTTGGTAGCCCGTGGTAGGCGTGGGCTTTTTTTGGTCGGGCTTTGTACACCGTGCTAGCTTTAACTCTAAACGACTGTTCCACTTTCCGCAAGGGGAAGGAATACAGTACATGGCAGGTAGGGTCAACTGGTCAGTTGGGATAGTAGTACGCAGTAGGGAAAGTGTACATGAGGTAGGTACAGAGGTACATCCCAAGCACCCATACAATCCCATCGCCGACTTCCTAAACTTCCTAACGTTACTAATGCGCTCTTCTTATGGTGGGGGTTTTCGATGAGAGGTTGGCTTTGGTCGGTCGCTAATGCCAAATGGAACCCTTTTCCGCCGAAGTACCTACCCAGAGGTATACAGTATAAAGCACCGTCACTTTCCAGTGCTAAGAGAGCTTAGTGCCTTTCCAAAAGCTGCGAGGTGCGGGCTGTGGGGGAAGGAAAGAAGAAAAGAAGGAAAGGGAAAATGAAAGTATCCAGGTATACCTAGTACCCAGTAGTTGGCTTGGGTACTAGGTATAGGCATAGGTATAGGTACACAACATTATTAAACACTGCTAGGCATTGGAATATTGGAATATTCCCATCTGCCCATGCGCCTTAGGACCTAGGTACCCTTGACGCTTGAAAAGGGTATGTTAGGTTCATAACGTATAGCCTACTACAGAACGATGAACAATGAATGCATTATTAGACTGCGACCAATCCGAGTACAGAAAGCCGTCATCGAACGATGCAACTTCAAATATGAGTCCGGCGTCTTGGACGTTCGGTGGTTGGGGGGTCTGTTGTGTAAACTGACTGCGCTCGATGGACGGGTATTCTGGTATTTTGGCACGCTGTATCGAAAAGGGTGGTGGTGCTGAGCCTTAGCCTTAGCTGCTTGCCAGCGCTACCAAGCAACACCAAGCACCACCAAGCACCTAGGCAGCTAGGTTAAGGTGTTGACGCTAAGTACCTACCTACCAAGGTACCTAGGTACTCTGGCTAGATTTTACAGTATCGATTCATTCACTCATACGGTGCTGTAGGATATGATACTGTACATACTTGTTCAGGCCCGGCACTGGCACGGGCGTGTGTGATGTGAATAATCGTTCAAAGAGGAGTGGGTGGAGGAGCAACAACTGGGTGTGAAGGGTCCAGAGTTGCCCTGGTGGTATCGTCCTCTCGCCTTTCACCGTTCCATGATCTCAGCCAGATCCCTGCCAATGAAGCATCTACAGTCTATTCCTTTCTGGGCTTAGAGACAACGGAGAGGCGAAGCCAACTGCTCGGCCCCATCGGACTGGATCCTCCAGCTTAATGGACCACTGGACAAAGTCAGCAGTTGCATCAACCCTTTTTTCATCCAGCATCCAGGGCATTTCCCTGCGTGCATTACCTGGGCTAGGCTTGGGCTTCTATCGTCCCATCATCCCATCCAAAACCGGAACAGGACTAGGAATAGGGCGGCGAGCGACGGCGAACGGCCCTACACGTGTAGTCTCTCGAACGGCGACATTTTTATATTGCAAGATCTTTCTGTCATACTACTTACATCGGGGGTCTTCTCGTCCATTCTGTGCTGGACATACATACAACATTAACTGGATAAGTTCGAGGCCAATAACTGGCTGTCTGTTGGACATGTCAGCGTGGCGGGGCTGTGAAGTCGCTCCGACTCCACCTTGGATCACATAGCGGCCATGGTCGAGGAGATATTGTTATGCGAAAATATCCAGTCACCTTGAATACTGACCTGAGATCTCGTGGAAGAAGCCGGTCTCACCAAACGTGTTCGGCAATACTATGAATATTACTACCGGGTGGTCAATGCGGAATATACAACTCCCATCGTCGCGCTCATGGTCACCGTTCACAGTTAATCACAAGACAACCTTGACGGTATGGCTAACTTTTATCAGCATGGTCTTGGTGTGGTGGCATGCATCGATGCCGGACTATATTGAAGCCTAGTCTGTAGGAATCAATCCATACGCGTAGAAACAATGATCCATACAGTAATTATCTCTCACTGGGTTGTGTCGTGTGCCTATGCCACATGCATGCTTCAGATCCTCTCGAGGAGGAACCAGTCATCCGGCACACTCTTGTCGATACAAAGAACCGCACATGGACCGTGTAGGCTACTGATACTTGAGACGAAAAAAATTCAACTATACCCTAGTACTAGAAATCTGTCGCACCATCTTTACAGTTAAAGGTGATTTAGAAGAGCCCATCTGAGTGGTTGTGCTTAGGCGAAGATCTAATGAATAGCACACCTCGCACCAATGTTGGTACCTACAAAATTGATTCCAAAAATTCGTTGGGGCCTCCTTTACTCCTTCAGTTAGCCGCGCCGCCCATACCTAGGCAGGCAAAGCAAATATTCCTTTTGTAACCAGCTAGATCAATTAGGTCCTTGCCCATCGACGAAAAGGGTCAATAAATTCGCCAAGGGAGGTTTCTTGGAAACTGACTTCGTGAAGAGCCAGTGTTTCAGGTGAGAGGACGGACACAGACACCTGAGCCTCAGTGGCGGCTTGTGGGTAAGTTGCGTTTCGCATAGTGGCTAGAGGTACTGTATCCCGAGGCCCCCCGTCGCAAGAGTACCGAGACTAACAGGTAAGGTCCCGAGGCCGGGGGACTCGCATCGTCTAGAAGTTGCAAAGAAAGAATTGGCCCCGATTTTGTCGCGTAGCCCGTTGTCACGGCATAATTAAGCAAAAGGACAACCGATTTACTATACCCCGAGCCGTGCCTGGGTAAACAAAGCAAGGAGTAAACTGCCTGATATCCCAAGCAAGCATGTCCCAGATCGAGTAGCATTAGAACAACGTCATACCGAAGTTTTGCTTTCTTAAAAAGGTCGAAAGTTCCGACTCTAGCTCCGCAAGGCAACAATTTTTCTATGTGCGCAACGTTGAGTTACACCTGTCCTAAATGGATAGGAGCCCGAACGCACGTCCCAATCGACCCTAAGATCGATCACTTTTTTTCCAGTCGGCTAGCGACTAGTGACTAGTAATTCTATAACATGAAGCCAAAACGACATAAGAGGAGAAAATAATAAGAAAAGGTTAAGCTCGTCTTTTCAGCTTGACCCATAATTTACGAGTATAAGGTACCCATATATCACAGGGTGTTATAGTGAATTCTTTTTAGACGCTCGGTAAACATATTAATAAGACTTTTCAAAGCGATCGATCCATACCATCTACGGAGTACATACCCGATCACTCTTAGGTCCCGCTCCGGACGGAGCATCCACAATTTTCGGGAACGGAATAGCAGCTACTTATTTTTGCCAAGCTTGCTCTTGACTATTTTTTTCGCAGCGATTTTAGTAAGACCTCGGCAGGCTAAAAAGGTAAGGAGGTCGCGCCCGTCAAGATATAATGCAATAGTATATATTAATTCCACATGAAAACTTACATACATACCTAGTACCTACCTATGTATATATGAAGAAGAAAAATCTTCCGGTTTGTCAGCTAGGATCGGTATGTATGCTCCTAGTCCTCTCCACTCATGGAGTGCATAATGTACGCTGTACGCTGTACGCTGTACGCTGTACGTGCTGGGTTATACTCCCTAGTATACAAACATATAATAAAGCCTATTAAAACCAGCAGTCTTTCTTGCATGGCGCATTCTCTTATCGGATTCTATCGCATTCTTACAAAAAGGCACATCCATTATCGTGGGTTTCTCATGATGAATGGGGAATTCGACAGGGGGATTCTGCAATCCCCGATCCAGAGAGCTCAGTTCATGCGGAATGAATTGGATAGGCTCAACGTGGTTGGCTGAAACAAGAGTTTCTCGTGTCCATTTTTGGAGCACATCTGAAGTGGATTGCATTTCCAGTCAACCCAGATAGGCTCGTCGCGGAACGTGTGAACTGACCAGGGATCCCCTGTCGACCGCGCTTCTCTAACCCCCTGTCTTTCCCCCGGAGCCCTTTTCCCTTAGCCCTGAAGTCCCTGACGTCTTTTGCGTCCTTGACGTAACATGGTATGCGATGTAATAGCCTATTCCAATGTGGAAAGAGATTCATCGAGTAAAGCGCGCCTCGGTCAGCGGTGAGGAATCGAACCATACTACCATATTGGTCTGTGTATCCACTTAACTCCGGAATCATTCTCAATTTCTCATATTCTCATATTAATTGATTGGTGAACTACCCGCGTCCCCCTTTAACTTTTCCTTTGTTAGCATAGCCTCATACTTTTTTCGCGGTTCAATCACAAGACCCTGAAGGGCCAATTCGCGCGTGTAAAAACACCCAGCATCAAAGACGGACGTCTCGCCTGCGCGCCGTTGGCTTGGAAGATAGGCTAACGGGTCCGGCACTGATGTTTTTGTTAAGCTCGTTGCCGAGTCCCGGACACATGTGCATCAAGACCCATAATCGACGATCTTCAGACATCCTAGGCCTCAGATCATCGAGCTCTTTGACCTTGACAGCTTACCATTCTATCATTTACATAGCACCACTCAGACCACCGTACCTGCGTACTGATCATCATGAAGATCATAGATCATAGAGATGCAACCTTCAAACATTGTTACTTCGACGATAAAACCCGTTCGGCCTCTTTGTCTGACGCAGGGTGTATTACATTATCATAGGTCAAAATCCGTTTGTAAAAGAAATGGATTCCTAATTGTGTGACGGCTCAGCCACAAGAGACGCAGGTTGGCAGCTTGAGCCGAATGGGTAATTAATAAAGACCGATATTAAGGAACTTCTCATCAACATTCAATCTTCCGCAAGAAAAGCCGAGTAGTTTGAAGTGGCAGAAAAGACATGATCTTCGAAACACCTTCAGATTCAGGTTACAGATACAGAGATACAGAGATACAGATAACCCAATTTATTCGATGATCTCCTGATTAAAATGGATTGATTATGAAAGCAACCTTTAGAAAGCAACTTGGAAAGCTCTTTCAGGGACTAATGCTGGACTTCGGTACCTCGGTACCTAGGCTGCTAGGTAAAGTCAATTGTAGACTTAGCCCTTTGATGTATTGTACATTTAACATCTAATACATAATTTTGTACATACCGTGCTAGATATACTGTATATACAATGCAGGTGCCGTCATAGTCGGATCTGCGGTTTCCTGCCAGCCGGTTAAGCACGGGCCTTACCAAAGTTAAGCTAGCCTCTTAAGTTGTTTCTATTCTTAGTAGTAATGTTCTTTGAGAGATTGAGAGATTGAGTGATACCCCTGTCTCGGCCAAAGATTTCTGCGAAAGGCTTTCATTGCTTCCAAGGTTGCCCCAAGTTTGCGAGAGACTTGGGACCATATCGACTATAATGCTGCTAAGCTACAGCGGGCTAGGGTATTGTTTAGTGGTCGAATGATCACTGGAGCGCCTGTGACAACCCAGCATAGCGCTGTAACAATCACTATCGATGGTACAGCGCACAGAACACGGAACATTTCGTTCGCCCTGTTCGCCCTGACGTCTTTTTTACCCTTCGGCAAGTCATACGTCTATCTGATATGCCTCTGAGATCTGATCCTCTTTTGATACAACGTTTCATGATCTTCGCGACTTCGCCCTCACCTATTGTGAGATCCCCCTCTAAGCAAACCATATACTTCGGGCTATTACAGCAGTTTATTGGCCAGCCAACATCTACCCATCTTACCCATTCGATTATATTGTGCTATCGCAATGTACTGCACAACATACTTCTCTCTCTCTCCAGCATCGCCCATCATCATCTATTGGAGTTAGGCATTCGGGCGCACGGTTCCGGAATACTTTACATACCAATCTGCCTACCTGGTAACTATCCACTATCCCACTATCCCACTAACCATCGCCTACAAATGTCTACTAAACTATGACTATGACTATGTAATTTCAATACATACTATCGGACGAGCAGCCGCCGTGCACGGCTCTAGGCTACTCTCTAGTCTAGCGTGGTGCGACTACATTGGCTTCGGACATCGTCAAGAACCCGATAATCTTTCGGTGATCTCATGAGATTTCATCGGGAGACACTCGGTTCTATTCGCCATACTCGCCTTACTCATCTTACTCGCCTCTTCATCCTTAGACCATCACAAGTATCTGACCATTGACGGGTTACTTCACATACTGCATAGCCATCTCCTTGGGTTGGGTGGCTGATCGAGAAGGCAGATGGCTATTTTTATTTCAGTTCGTCGCCTAAGGCTATTAGTTCTTCGCGCCACGTATCGTGGTTTCGTGACATCTTCAATGGATTGGCAGATGCTGCTGCGTGCCGTCAAGACATTAAGGCACATGAGAGGCGGTGAGTAATGAATCACCTGCAAAGCAATAATGAATTGCAGCTTGCCTTCGACTTAGCATGTTGGGGTCTCCAGGACTCTAGGTTGTTACACCCGCATGTTTTCATGTTTTTCTTATCTTTGCCAGTCTTGCCAACATCCAAGTTGCTGTTTTTACCCCAATATTTCCGCGGTCTACCAACCAATCATATCCTTTATTCCCTACCTACCCTCATGTACCTACCTATATATGCACATGTATCTTTTAACTATATGCATTTGCTAAGAACCGGACCGAAGAATTTTTTTAAGGTTGTTCACTATTATGCAGAAGGGATTTGCATCAACTTGAAAATCATGTTAGGTCTCTACCTGGTACCTAGTAGGTAAGGAGAGTATTACTAATAAGATTCAACAGAAGCAAGAAAAAAAAAGAAAACAAAAACAAAAACTTGGACTAGAAATTTTTCCACGTGAGGGGTTTGCTCTTGAGCGCACCTGCATGGAAAAAAAAGTTTCCCAAAATCCATTAGTCGATACCCACTATCCCACATACTAGACCGTAGTGGGACCGAAGTGGAGCAAGCGTGGAAGGTCTAAAGAAGAACTAGAAGAAAGTCTTTCGATATTTTATTCTATTCCCCCCATTCCTCGCCCTGCCTGCCTTGAGCTGCCAATGACGACACCAACGCAAGCAGCCGATTCGCTAGTTAAGTTCGGCGCAACTATTTTTAGATTCCTTTTTTGGTGTGGCCAACCCTACCAATCCACGGGTAACTGACAATAATTCAACTAATCTTGATTTGCCTTTTTGTTTTTTTTTATTTCTCTACTCACACCCTTATCCACACCCTTATTACTATTCCAATTAGATGGCATTTAATCCCCTTTCGGAAATTGTCTATGACTCTTTCACAACTTCGAATGTTAGACATTAGACATAGGATCATTTAGCTCAATATCGTCATCATCTCATGCGCGCACTTTCTACCTTTATGGTAACTTAAGACGCTACTCGATTTTGACCACATGCCTAAGCACATAGTAGGCGGAGCAAAGACGACATTATGCTTCCCCATGAAATGATCGCCATCTCGTCCAGGTTCTTGGATTTTCTTTATTACCTACCCAAGTGCTCATTATCTACACGGCAATTTCCGCTCAACGGTTTGCCCTGCCCTCGGTGTAGAAGCATTGATGGACTGGTAGACTAGAAAACAACCAGGTAGTCAAATGTTAACGGCTTAAGCTTATAAGCTAAAATAAGGTATGTCATGCATATAGCCCTCGAGTCGCTATAACGAATAGATTAATACCAAAAGAAGTTTAGACTCTCGCAGGAATAGTATAGCCAATGACTAAGTGGGTATTCCAAGGTCCTAAGGCTAAAGAACCCATAAGAAAGGCTGATAGTTTGGTCAGTAGCCTAACAATCGTCGGGAGCCACCTGGGGTAACCAGGCTTTGCATTATGCGCATACCTTGGGATTGACACATTAGAATTCGGTCTGGCTTGAGTTCCCGCCTAGCCAGCTAGCCAAGCTTGCCGAGCTACCACCTAGGACCACCAGGATAGAGTCAATGTCGGCATACGGGCGTATTCGCGATACGCTCCCAGCGGGCCCCTGACCAGGTAGTCCAGGTAACTAGCAGAATTAAACAACTGTCACTCTCGGCCGGGATTCCCCTTCATTGCCTAAGCCACTAGCTTTGTTTTGTTTCGACTTCTTCTGGCGTTTCATCAACATTAAACCACTTTCAAGGCTTCTGCTACGTAACATAGGTATCCTCGGACATAGGCTATAATATCATGCCTAAGGTGTTATTCGATCCAGGGAGACGGAATAGAGAAATGATGTGCCTGGCATATCTTCAGTTCCACACGCCTAGGTAATGCCACGACCGGGTAGATGCCACGACGCCGCCACCATGCTGTGCGATGCCATCTCCCCTGGCCAAGAAATCAAGGAAATTTGAAATTTTGAGTTAGGGTGGTCGCCCGGCAATATCGCGGTGCCCGGTGACCGATCTGTCCACGGCTACTTGCTTATGAACATTGGACATATCGATCATAGCTGGCAGCCCTTAAATCTCTTTATGATTTTCGCATTCATGCAGAAGAGCTGAGCTACCGTGGAACCATGAGGTACCAGGCGCCTAATAGTACAGCAAGCAGATGAGGGAACGGGGCGCAGACTTACTCCTTTTGGCCTTTCTCACCCATTGAGGCGGTCTACGCGCTACCGGAATGTCTTCTTGGCCGTTGTTCCCGTGATGAGATCGCTACCAATCAAGGAATTTTCAATGTGTACGAGTACTCCCATCTAGGAGATGCTGCATATTCCTTCGTTACCTCAGCGCCACAAAAGCCCCCCATCGATCACAATATATCAGCCAAAATCTACGCGTCATGTCAAGCTTCCGGAATGCGTCATGATTTCGATGGTTTTACTCCGCTTCCTACGCTCGTGGGACACAAGTGTTACGACGGTAAATTTGTGCTACTTCTCACCGCTTCATACAAAGTCCCGGGCATAGAGGTCTCTCTGGTTCTAGAGAAGCTTGTTCTTATACCGGAAGCCCGGTTAAATGATCACAGCATCGTCAGCTCAGGGGCTCAAGCTTCTGAGGCCTAGTATAACCACACGGTTCTTCATAAAAATGTTATAGAAAGTTTTGGATTTTCGCATAACTCGGGGTAAGAGTAAAGCCTCGCAGTACTACCTAGATTCCCCTATCTCAACCAGCATGAGTACATGGCAAATATCAGAGCTTTCCATCAGCGTGGGATTTCGTAAAATGCGTGGGCAGGCATATCCAGGATGGGTATGATACACCGTCTACGTGGACCAGTTTAAGGTTCTATATTGCGTGGTGTAACTTTCACAGCATCACTCCGTATCTTCTCTTATCAGTGTAAACATATACGCATCTCCAAGTCTAGTTTGGTATGTTCGAGGTTGTGTAACAAGGAATGAATCTCCGAGCACATGTCCTCGAAATTCGAAGATATGACCATGAATAGTAAGTGAGCGAACAGATAACTTAGACACAATAATCATTTACCAAAGGAACTTTACTAGGAAATCAGCTCAGATTATTACGCTCATACTGGATCCGTTTAGTCTCAACAGTCAGAAGGTGATAGACGTGCTGAATTCGGCTCTATTACAACGACTGCGGCCATCCGAGTAGTAAGATCCTTACATATAACATCACTCTAACTACTATATCGGGTTGATATTCGGAGATACAAACGTATTATAATACGCCTGACGTGAAAACACTTTACTAACTCGGATATAGACGCTAGGCTGATACCATTTGCCAACGCTTAATGGCATGTCAAGCAGTTCATCTCACGTGGGGGTTCTGAGAATTAATCATCATTATCAGTAAGGATTTCTTACACTGTACAAAGTTTTGCTACCTACCTACTTACCAAGCAGGCACCCAGATAGGTACTCTGGCAAAGTCTGGCTTGAGGTACGGGAGCAACGTTGACTGATTAGCGAATTTAGATGACTCATAGTGGTTACGATCGTATCTGTCCAGGGTTTCAGAATCCTCTTCGAAACCCTCGAGGCCTTCTTTCCTGTAACTTGTCCACGGTAGTCAAACGCCACTGAGCCACCATCAAGCGAGACAATAACTCGTCGAGAGCGCTTGCGTGTGGAGTTAACTAGCCGTACGATATGCATCTCTCACGAAGTACCCGCTTGTATATTTAGAATATCACCGCATAAGCGACCCCCGGACCATCATCTCTGGTCGAGCTCACTATCGCCGTCTGATGTCGGAGAGAAAGCGAGCACTTAGGCAGCAGAATTCCCCGGCGCATGCATAGGCTAAGAATCTTATTCTAGAAGAAATCCCTCGAAGGCAGACCAGCGCATGAAAGTAAGCGTGCCACGCGGAGCTCAGCCTTACATCATGCGGGAGAGACAGCGGGATAAAGCTCGCATTAGAAGCCCCTGGCTTCCCCAGCTGGCTGGTGGTAGATAGCCGGTAGGAGGTCCCTCGCATTCCCGGATCAACGTTGCTGGGATTGAAACATACATATTAGCCGCAGAACTCGGATCGCCGAACCGGCGCTCAGATTTACGACCTACCTACATATGTAGGTACATAGGTAGGTAGTAGGTAGGTAGATATGTATGTACGGAGGGTTCCAGCGGTTCGTCATGCTTACTAGGAGCTGTCACGTCTAAGCCCTCCCGTCTTACGTCGCCCCCCAAAGCTCGCGCCGAGCTCCCCCATTGGAGGAAATGGCAAAAGGGATACAGACGGACAATTATGTCTGCACTAACCAAAGCCACGCCGACGAAGTCCCGACGAGCGCGCCTCAACGCATTGCCTACCTACCTACTTATCCCACGCCATTTACCGCCCGCTACTGGTCGACGTCGTTTTATGTCAGAACTGCCAGGCCGAAGCCTGCGTTTCGCGACTGATGGTATCAGCTGTCGACGCTCCGCTTACGCGCTGCATGCGAGGGAGACAGACAAAACGTCCCAGACTTAATATGTATATGTATGTAGGTAGGTAAGTACTTTTTTGAGTGGGGAGCTAGCTGGCAGGTTCGGTTCCGGTACCAGGGATTCGTCCTGTCGTCAGCATGGAAGGATCTGACAGCCCCGTCGCAGCGCGACCCCAATTGGACCCCGTCCGTCTATTGCCCCAATAGCGGGTATATTACACTATAAAATAGGGGCCATAGGGCCGCTGATCGCTCACCCTAATCCAACGTTACTCGGCTTCGCCTCTATTGCGATCTGAAGCGTGAGATCGTGGGCGCGTTGCTGACTACATGGGCTAGGCGAGTTATAGGTAGGTATGTATATATGTACGTATGTGTTATGGCTCGCGCGCGTATGCCACGTTGGGATCGATGAGGCGATCTTCGGCTTTGGCGTGGTGTCACTGTGATTCCTTCATACTACTACGCGCATGAATTTGTCTTAGTATTAAAGTGTGCTCTTCGACGTGGAACTCTAGGACTACTCTCTTGGCAATACTAAAAGAATGGCACAAATCGTGGCTTGAGTATGACAGGATCTATGAAGTTAAAATGTAGCTGGAATCTTCTTTTGGATGACGCTATGGAATTCTCACTAATTCAGTGGGTTGAGAAATATGTCTTGTTGTAACTATTAACAAGTACTACAAAACATGGTGTACATCACCGCCATCGACTTGAAAGGATAGAGCATGAATAATGCAAAAGTTATTTTAAGTAAAGGTGCATATGCTTGTAGTTTGTGAATGATCTACATCATCAAGATCATGAACGATTCATAATTGTAAAGTTGAGGTGATAGCTGAGTATCTGCATGGTCGAGCAACAGACACACCCGAGATCTCAACTACCTAGCAATTAGTCCATGAGGATACTATGAGCCAACCTGCTAATAGTTGTAAGATAATAACATCTAATTTGATTTAGCGTAGTTGTCGACAACTCCATGCTGCTTTGGAATATACTACATCAATTTGAGTTAAGTTTGCCTATAGTGTAAGAGGAAAATCGACCTGGCTTGCTCCTTAATCGAAATTTGCCTAGGTATATTTATTATATTCAAATCTCCGCGTAGTACCTAACTACCCACCTATCTACCCAGCATTATTTCTTTGGAATCTCAAGGAAGAAAGTTCGTTTGTGACACTTGCTGTCCATTTGATCGAAGACTAAAGCTACTTGCTTCTACAATTGTATCAAGTTATAAGACAACGGACGTTCTATTTCAAAGGTTCCTAACCAAATATATCAAACCCAGGAGGAAAAATATTTTGCAAAGAATAGAAACAAGTAAGCCAAAGACAAGATATCATAGACATGCAGATAGGAAATGGCACAATGCGTATAGAGAGAAGGGGGACCTGGGCAAGCGACGAGTATAACACCTTCATAATTACTTAAAGAGCTATTTTTTTTAAAAAGAAAATCAATTAGTTAAATACCTCTACAAATGACTCTAGCTGAGGGTTCTTTGAAAACTGCTCAGATTTAGCTTTGCTCTATACCGCATAGTACCAGTATAACACTATCATTGAGGGGAGACATACATGTACTGAGCTCTAACTCTATAGTTATTTGCTTAAAATCTAAACTTTTTATAAAAGTTATATTAACCAATACTGAGTTGATTATTACCCTCATTATTACACTGTTGGCCATTATAAAAACCCATCTGTCCCTCGCAAATTATCTTAAGAACACTCAAACCACCTTAACTCATTCTACATATATGAACAATCATTCTGTATACACTACACTTTGGTTTGAAAATTATATCATAAAGGTTCTCAAAAACGCATTCCTATGATCCAATAATCATATCATCGTACCTTTTAAGTACATTTCATTTCTAAAGGACGGCTTGCAAGGCTTTCAAAAAGAAGTTGTAACTAAGCTAAAGGAAGAGCTAAAAAGATATCACTCTCAATACTCATAACTGTCTTATCAATAAGAGACTGGACCAAAACTCTTCGTATGAAGAGAAGGCAAACGATTCCTCAAACGATCAGAATGCCAGAATGGGCCACCTCGACAAGCAGGTCGGGTCACGAACATTCCGATGGCGACAAGAAGTCGCAAGGAAACGAGAACTCCGTTGCGCGAGGAGGTGAAGTTACTCCCGCCTAGGGAACAGGGCTTACATAGTGTGGGAGCCCGCCGTCGACCTCGTCACAGGGCTGGTCGCCAACATATTTTCTATGAGTACTAGGTATATACAGCGATGGAATTTTCCAAGTATCACCGTGGGCGCTGTTGCGTTCTGACCAAGAAGCACATATATAAACCGGGAATCACATTGAGTCAGATGGGGAGGGAGAATGCAAGGAGACCATTTCGACCTACCATGGAACCAACACCCCTCACAGGTGGAACGGGGAAAAGCCTGTTAAAGAGGGCGGAAGTTGACACTCCACGAGAACAAACATCCACATCACCTATAACTGATCTTGTCCCCTTTGCAATTATTCGAGAGCCAAATTCACAATCCCACGAGGGATACAAGCACGAAAAATGTAACTCGTGCGGGATAAACCAAGATAATTGGTGATACGGAGGATAGCCGACTCTATATCTGGTACAGGGCGTGTGTTGGCGGAACGCCTCAATTTGCTTTGCGAGGGTTCGTCCCTGATATAGTGTTCGAAATGATGGGACGTTGTAAGCCTACTACAACTGATTCTGTGAAGTCGAGCTATTGGCTATGGCGATGTCTGGCAGGGTAGTCTACAAGATGGACAGCCCATGCTCTCTTGATCGATACCCATACGTTCAAAGACGCGTTTCGAGTACATCTGTCTTATATTAAATCATTCTTGGATGATATTGAAGTACAATCTGAGCCCACAGAAGGCCCTACCAATCGCCCTGAACTTAACCCTACCCCACTACAATTAGTAGATGAAGCCCAAAACCCTTCAAGTACAAAATCACCACTTCTTTCAAAAGTTGCACAATTTTTCAATATCGGAAATTCACCAGCATCATCGCAATATATTCCAAAGAAAGGAAAATCTAAATACAAAGGAAGAAGGTCAAATACAGACTCATTTACTTCACCCCAAGGCTCCGCGGATCCAGAATCACAATTCGCCAATGTTTCACGAGCTCAGCGAAACATTCCGGCCAAGACTAATCAAATAACCAAAAAGTTCCCCCAACTTTTGCATGAACGAGCACAATTATGGTGGACTAACGTTATCTCCGATGAAGAGCAAGAGAAATCTCTTAGTGATAACGAACATGCTTTAAGCCTCTTATATAACGAATTTAAGACTCCGATATATAAGGCAATGGAGCAATGGCGTTAGGCCTAGTACACTAGAGATGATTGTTTTAAAGGACTAAACTTCAAGGATTGGGGAATGGGATTGGCTCGAAGCTGTCGAGCACGGATCTTAGGATCTTAGAAAATACAACGATCATTCATCCTACATCCACTTAAGCTAGATCAGAACGGCGTTGAGGATGAGAAGTGGACGAGGCGAGTTCTTTGTGGGGGATGGACCATCCATCGTACCAATAGGACCTAGCTGTCTAGGAAGCGGCTATGAGAATGGCGCGTAATTGATCCCGACTATCTAGTGCGTCGATAGAGTATTCGGGTCAGAGTCTTCTTCGATGGAGAGTAGAAGAAATAGGGGAGACAAAGAGCTTCACATACCGCGACTGCTGGCACCAGACTTGCCCTCCAATTGTTCCTCGTTAAGGGGCCTACCTATTTTAGCGGTGGCTGGTTATATATCTTGTCTATTCTTCGATAATGGGTGACTGGGGTTGTACTTGTCTAAGGTTCTTTTCGGGAACCCGACTCTTATGCAGTGGTTTAGAATATAATATGGATGCAAGTAGCTAAGGGTTCATGAGGAAGATGAAGCTAGGTAATGGGTTACTACCCCTATTCTATCTGATCATTGAACAAGTAATAGAATATCTGTGCTATGTAAGCGTACTCGATATCGAAGGTCTTGAAAAAACTCGATCGCCCGCCACTATCACGATCCTAGGCCATGACGACGATCAATAGAACCCTGGTATACTATTTCTTATCACGTCAACTCCGTGATTCGACCGAACAAAGATGCTATAGGAGGGAAGTATGTATACAGTTACCTGGTATACTGTCTTGCCATGACCCCCTTAAGCTCTCACCGACATAGTATATATCAGGAGACTTCAAAACCTGTTTTCGGACTTATCGAAGCCCTTCCAAGTTTTCGACAAACCGCCAACATCTTCTCCCAACTAGGCTAGCTCATGCCCATCTAATACCCAGAACTTGTTTCCAACAACCTCATACATGTAATCACCAACAGCCCGAACACACGACACACATCAAACTTAGGTCAAAACAAAGTGGCAAGTTGTATATGCAATATTTATATCGACCGCGATGCACGTATGTGACATGGCATATCAGGTATCTCGAACCCCTTATTCGGGGGGGGG